>CM051498.1:3026747-3116241 GCA_028031935.1 Paedocypris micromegethes | reverse complement strand
ACACACACACTATAAATATAAAAATGTTAATATACATACAAACATACAAAAAAATAAACAATCGCTGCGTCTATGTCACATGTTGTGCTTCAAACATGTCTCCAACTTTACAGTAAATGTGTTTGACTGTATCCTAAACATATGTGACAAGCTTGTAAAATCCCAAATCCAAACACAGAAGCTGGTTCCACACAGTTAGTTCAGTGGGCACTGGAGCTGAACGAAAGGTCTAAACACAGGGACCCCCGAGTGTCGACCCACCCGTACGGTTTCACCTCTTCTCCATCATCAGCACTCTAGAAACACTAATCGGGCCTATCTAGAAGTCTCACAAAATAAAACCGTTATCCATCAGTTACGCAGTTTGTAAGAAAGTGCTTAAAACGCGATTTTATAAATCCTTCTGACGTAGACTAAGGCTTGTAATCTAAGAAAGAGACGCAGAGCGACGTAGGTGCCAAACTAGATTACAACGATATCACTAGATTTCCCTCGATATCACGCTCGAGTCGATTGTTAAAGGCAGTGAAATTACGGAGCATTAGGATTCGTAGAAGTAAACACAGCTGTAATAATCACAAAATCGCCCTCAACATATTACGCATGTTTCACAATTTGCAAATACCGTACGACTTTTATGGGAGAAAATTCAAACAATTGGCAAAGTAGCTTGAAGGTATTTTTTCTTTTAAATTACTTTTTAGTGCAGGACAATGTATAGTCTTATTTCATATAAAATACAACCATATTTTATTAGTTTATTTTTCATGGCTTCACATATTCTACTCAATACAGTCTGGTTTTTCAGAACAGTATGTTTTTTTATTTGCTCAGTACAATCTCAGTACAGTAGATTTTTTTGCTTTTATTTTTCTCAGTATGGTAAGTTTTTTGTTTTTATTTTTCTCAGTTTAGTTTCAGTACAGTCTGTTTTTTGTTTCTATATTTCTCATTACATTTTTTTTCAGCCTTTCCAGACTGAAATGCCTCACAGTCAAATGTGAACGTTTGCATTATTATGATTATAACATACATTTTCATGCTACATTATATCAGCATTTGTTCGATGAATGATTCTATCGCCTTGCCAGATCAACCGCAGTTTACAGACCTTTCCATCACGACAAGTCTGAACCAATTACTATAACATCCGCAGAATCTCGAATGCAGCGTGTTGTCCGTCATTGACAGTAATTTGGGGGTCACAATCACTGATCATGTTCATGATCTGCAAAGTCAGTGCTTCCGAAAGCAGCTGTTGTTTCCATTCGAATGCCTGAGAAGTGTGTAAAGAGCAGATCTGTGGTCAGTTAGCACCACTGAGGCATTAAACCTTACACCGTGATAGCTGTAGATAACTGTACTTGCGGTTGACCAAAAGAATGCACATGACTGGAAAACCAATATTATGGGAAATATTATTGTTTCCACGCAATGGTCAGATTTTCACCGATGTAATGTTTATGCTACAGCACATCTCAATCTGGACTGTTTAAATGACTGTTTAAGAGTGTCAATCGACTGTTTAAATCCACCATATTGTGGATTTATTAACCTGGAAACAAGGACTGAAACAATGCTAAAATAAAAAAAAAAAAAGAAAGGCTAATGGTCTCAGAACGGTCTTTACTGCTGTACTGTCATGTACATAAGTATATAAAACGCCTCTCATCGCCTCACAAAATGAAAGAAAAACTGCCTCTTACACCAAAAACGTGCTCATGTGAAAGGAAAACACTGTCTGTTTTTGAACTGTATTATGCTAAGTGCTAAGTCCTCGCCAAGTGCTATTTGTTCAGATTAAACTTTAGCCTGAATGTAGTTTGGAAATCATTTCGATGGGAGAAATATTACACATTTGACAGTGAGCTTTATTCATGATTTCATTTATGGGATTACCGTTCTCTTCTCTTTGCATTTACTGCTCTACTAATTTTACCGTTTTGTCGATTAGGTGAAAGCAAATGCCTAGCAGCAATGGAAATCCTCGTGCTGGGAATGTCCCACGTAAAAAAAAATGTCGTGGATGGTAATATTTTAAAATTTAAATGATCCATTGTGGATTCGTGCCCACGTTTGTGAAATTTAAATACGTTTGAAGTGTTACTATTGATTGACATAGCGTGTGAGTGTGTGTGTGTGCCACATGTGTGTTTGTGTACAGGTCCATTTTCAATCACAAAGCTGGTTTTACAAAAAATAGCCAAATTTCTCACTAACTTGTGGATTTATTCAACTATTTACATGTTTTGCCGTGTAAACAAGAGTTTGCCCGGGACATTTTTCCCACCAGTCAGTGTACGCTTACCGAAAACAATTTAGAGGAACAAATCTATTTTTAGAGATGCGAATGCACGATTAGATTCCTACAAGCGCAAGCCACTGCAGGCCAGCCAAGCGCGCAGGACGTCGCAAACCGCAGGCTTGTTTGTGAGAAATCCAAAAATCCACTTTAAGTTCACTCTTCTAACATGGGAACGAAACAAAATGAGTTTTGAAGTTTGTAAACTGGGTGAATAAACTACAAACGGCTTAACCTGCGACCCCGGTTCAACCTGCTATTATGAAAACAAAATGTATTCATGTTCATGATTCATCCAGTCCAGAAATAACTAAAAGCAGAAGCTTAAGATCCTGCTGGGGAATTCATGACACTTTTATCTCATCTGTAAAGTTCGGGCAAATGAAATCTGACGTATTGCTCTGTGGAGCTTCAACTAGTCTGCAGGTTACATCATTGTTGGGTGTATTACAACAAAACCAAAAAAAGCCAAAATGATTTCATAAAGCAGCATATAAGATAAATGATAACAACTTTAGCACATATAAAATGTTAAGCCTTAAACACCATCAGAGATGCCAGCTAATTCCAACTTTAAATATTGTATTCAAAACATCAGATTAAAGCCAAAAAACATGATTTGTGGATAGAAAAGTACCTGTAGTTTTGTTTTTCGCTGTCGATATGGAAACTATCATACTGGGAAAAGGCCTGGTGTCCATCCCAGTCGGTCAGCTCCACCCGGAGGCCGTACTGCCTCTGATTGGTCAGAATGTACACAAATTCATTTCCCAGCCAGTGTTCGGCTGACACGCTCCCAAAGCCCTGAAACAGAGGGGTGGACGGCGGGTCAGTACAACTATCAACTTAGGTCAGGAATTCCTTGGATTAGGCAGTGGGAAAGAAAATTCCGTCCAAGATATTTCAAGGCCATTTGAATTAACACGGGGACAGAATTCCACAATTTATCTTGCTTTTTTATTTTTATTTTTTTAAATACGAATAAAAAGAAACACTTTCTTGGAATTCTTTACACACAAGCACAGTGACGAGCACCAGTCTGTGCTGGATCTTCTGCGCAGCTGCTTTCGATCAGCAAACATGGTGAAAAGCGTTGAATTATAATGGAGCATGCACAGTACCGATTTAATTATTTGTGCAACACCAATGAAAATGGATTCAACATGTATTGGGGGGGAAAGTTGCGCTTCAATGACAATATTGATTTCTAGACGTGAACTTTCCATGTCTGTGAAGAATCCAACATGGCTTATTTTAACAGCTCGAGCAGCTTCAGAAACAAATTATAATCACAGTGCAGTAAACAGTGCTCACGTTTTTAATTTCGATCTATACTTTCATTGCCTTATCACTCCAAAAGTGCAAGAAACAGAAAGAGCCTCGGATGAAAGCCAGAGACGATCTGATACACAAACAACTTGAGAATTTTAGCCACAACATCATGATGCAATTTCGGAAGAAAAGTCCCGCTAGTCGAAAACTGTACATCCTATGGCAAGGCTAGACATATATTTTTAAGAAGGACTGTGTTTTAAACGTTCCTTGCGCAAAGCATATATGAGAATAAAAGTTGACACAATTTGATACAAGAAACATAAAAAAATTGATCCTTTGGAACTAATGGAACGGCAATATATACCTAAAACTAAACTCCATTAACTCAAAAAGCATAATAGCTCATGTTAGCGGACAAAGACGAAAGTCTCTAGATTGTTGAAGTTGAAACAACATTTCTATGATGAACAACAACAAGACAAGATGCCATTGAAAAGAGGATGAATCACAAAAGCTGAACAATGAATCCCATTCAAAGTTGGGAATGGGATTCAAACGGGGAAACAATTCATAAAAAATAACAATTTGTGAAAATGTAAAAAAATTGAGTGAACAATGCCAGTTCAGAATCTGATAAAAAAGCTGATTCTACAATAGCCATTGAGGACTACTTCAAAAATTAGTCGTATTGTAGTCGAAAAGTTAGGTATTTTTCCAAAAAACTTAAAAATGCTAAATAATATGGAGAATAGAGATTTAAGAATGCTTATAATTACATGTATAATATATTAGTTGTATATATATATGGGTGTAAGTGGTCTAAAGAGAGAATATGATTTATGAGTGATGCAAGCTTCAGGTAGGGGTAAATGTGGACCATTGGTCTCGTGTGTATCACACTCAGTTTGGAGCGATAGATAAAGTTTGACCCATTAATCGTCGTGTGGGAAGCACATTGGCTGAATGGGTTGACTACAGTCGGGTGTTTAGATAGGGTTCCCCATTGGAAGCCTGGCCTTTGTGCGCGTTATTGTCCCTGACAAGCTTTCTAGCCATGAGTAGTTCCTCATGCAAAAGATGAGAACCCAATGAGTAATGTGGAGGGAAAACAAAGATCAATGGTTATTTTATATGCTGAGGAAGATATTCTCTTGGGTGTGTGGAATGGGTTTTGTCCACACAACAAAACAATGCTGATCTGAACCTTGACAAGTTGTCCGGTTGTTATGGATCGTACCAGCCATAGTCGTTTAAAGATGGCTGTCCAAACCTCTTATAGCATAGAACTGGATGATCACAAGTCAACTTAACGCTGCCAAAACCCAACATAAGTCGGAATATCGTCTTTCCTTCCGATGAAGAGATTCTCCTGCATCATCTTTTGGGACGCTGATTGCTGCAAAGGGAACGAAAACACTGATGGAGTTGATAGCGAACGGCTGGATGAGAGAAGAAAAGCAAGTCCAACAATTAATTTGACCTCGACTAGAATAAACATCAAAACGCAGCGATCGGCGTAAAGAACATTGACTTAAGAAGTGAGTTCAGCAATAACGGCCGGCGCTCCCAGTGCTCCCAGACCTTGAATAAGCCAAGGGAACAATTTTGAACCTTCTCTGGTCTTTTCCGGTACAAGTTTTATGAATGTCACAACATTTAATGAAAAGACTCAGTTGGTCAATGGAGTGACATCCAGTTTTTACAATCTTCCAAAAAAAAAAAAAAAAACACATATTTCACAGACAACGAATCTCTCACACTGAGCTGACGTTGAAACAAACTGCTCAACATCCTGCCATGACCGTGTCTCAATCTTCTGGGTCTAAATCAAACACAGATGATCCCATGAGAAAAATCGCCCAAGTGCAATGTTCTAATGGGAGAGATGAAGACTGTCAGCTGAGATCACTGTTCTAGAGAGCGAAACGAAGGTTATTGGGATGGATTTTGGCTACTTACCATCTTATATTCTTTCCACGTTCTCTGGAAGTCCATGGTACCATCTTCACGCCTTTGGATCACAGTCCAGCCTCCTCCTGCAGACTCCATGATGCAGTAGACCTGTTAGAAACCACACTTCACGTTATCTTATTCTTCACATAAGTGTATTTAGTAGATCTATATAGACACTCAATGCACTCAATCTGTCCTAAAAATTGCCAACAGAAATGTGGAGGTTCTGACATTAAGTCAATCTGACTAGTATCTGATCATAAACCATCAATCTTAGTAGAGCATTAAAAATAGAGATTTCTACATCTAAAGTTGTGGGTTTTGCAACAAAATGGTGGTTAGGTAGTAACCAGTGAACTTGCTCCTAATTTTTTTTTTCAACTGCTCTCAAATTTTATTTTGAGTCGTTTTCCAAAGAGACATACAAAGCGAATGAGCAGATTGTGTTCAGACGTGGTCTAGAATATTTCCGAAATTCAAAGCTGCAACAATTAGGTCACAAGTTCGACTCTACCATTAGGTCTCAAACACACCCTGGATTGGCAGCCAACCAATTACAGTCCAGCTTTCACTAACACCTACAGATAACCTTTCGAATGATTGGCTGAACCGTGCGTAAACTTTAGACCTCGAGTCACGATGACGTGGGAACAAAAAAAAGACAACTTCACATCCAATTAGTTGATGTTTGTTTTGTGATTTCGCAGCCGAGCCGAATCGAAATCCCCCTCTTACCTTTTTCGTCTCCTGTGGGACAATGTTGATAGTGTAGACCCCGTTTTTCTGAAAGCCGGCTTGGTAGAGGTCAGCACAGTCTCGAAACTTCCTCTCCTCATCAGCTTGCTTTGTGCTGTTTGGCACCACTGAGTACACAGAGACGGCCGAGTTAGTGATACGAAAACACATAAATGGCCAGCGAAATAATAAATGGGGCTGTTTACATTGGTCCAAACACAGACTTCACAAAACGTCTGCATCTACCTCTAATGCGCTGAATAAATACAACAATTTCCAATCGCTCTCCAGCTCGAGCGAAGACTCGCGGTCCGCCAAACGGAACACGTCAACGGCGTTTCAACGTAACGACATTAATACAGTGTGTAGACAAACAGAGCGATGATATTTAAACCAACTCTTCGATTCTTGGCCGGCGAAGGCAATTTGTCAAGAGCGTCTGTGCGGTGTGATATTCTAATCCTAAATAATTTACATAAACCCCTGCGAATTTAATAAAAGAGGGTTTAGGGTGGAATGTTCTGGAGCGGGACCAGAAACGCCTCCTGAAAAGTCGGGCGAGCGAGGCGTCGGGATTATTGAGGAGCACGTAATTATGACGGACGTGGAGTATATGGTTTTTATTTCTCTAGCTTCTGTCCGCTGGTCGACATGGGGGATGTGTGTATGAAACTGTCCGTACCTAATATCTGCTTCATGTTACGAAGCCAATGGAACGGCGCGAAATATGTAAGCACACTAGAACATAACACGGCTGCGTAATATCAGTATAAATCGCACACATACGATAAAATAACACAAGGACTCTGTCGTGGTTAATTCGATAAATAACACACACACACTGGGCTTTCAAGCCTGGGTCTGGTGGAGCTTATGGGGAATGAAAAGCAGCCGTGGTTTGGAAGATCTCAGGAGGGTTATCCTCACGATCTCCATCCGGTGAGTGACACTCTTTAAGTGTGAACGACTTTTAATCAAAGTGCTGATCTCGGGCTTCCAGAAAGAAGCGGCTGCCCTCCGCAAACCAACAGCTGCGTCTCTTTCCATCTGCAGACAATTACGCCGCCAATATTTTGAAACCAAGCAAGAGTCTGCGGACAAAACACTACAAGCTATAAATTTCAAGTTCCTGTTATAACAAGTGGTTTATATTTACCCACCGTGTCCTAGTTATATAGATGGAAATTCCTTCCGATTCCTCTTGTGTTTTTTTTCGCTCGCCGCTAAAGGCCGTATCTCGGTTTTCACGCCGTTGTTTTTTCTGCTGGGACTTTTGAAGGAGAGGAGATGTCACTGCTAAGAGAAACGTGTCAGGTGTGTTTAGGCAGAACTTTGATCCCTGTCACGGGACGGAGGGCTCGGACAGGCAACCCTTCCATCTGGGATGTTATTCCAGTGGCTTCGGTGAAGGATTGAGTGTCAGCGACAAGGATCTCCCGCTGTGACAGGTTGACTGAGCGAAGCTTCGCACCGTCGACCCAATCAGAACCGAAGTCCAGCTGTGTCAGAACGCCGCAATTTACTGCGGAAGGCCCAGAGCGAAATGACACAACTTCACACACTCACACAAATAAAAGAGCGAAAAGTATCGAAATACGCACACACAATTACACCGGTGTTTTTGTGTATTTGTATTATAGAACTGTAACAGAAATGTACAATGGACACAGTTATGCATTTAATATGCATTTTAATGTAATTATAAAAATAACAATTAAAAATATTACTTAAATAGTGTACAGGTATTAGTTGCATTTGATATTAAAACTAATATTACTAGATTATTTACTTTTACAATGTTATACACTATATAAATATTATTTCATAATTTTATGTACAGTATTATCATAATACAAAATGAACTTTAAAATATGATTCTAGTGCATTTCTATATTGCTTTTAACTTTAGTGAGCTAAACTTTAGTTTAATAGTTTAAACTTTAGTTTAATTCGTTAGTGAGCTAATTTAATGCACAAATAAAATTTTGTATTTATTTACACACGCGCACACACACACACACGCGCTTTTCACAGAATGTCCGAAAGCTAGAATTTTACATATATGTGTTGAGACCTGATTGTAAAATGGTTTCATTTACATCTACGTAAACGTATACGGGACGTAGATGTACAAGGAGTTTTACATGTAAACCAGAGCAAAGTCCCGTAAAGCGCAGCTATTAAACAGCATGTGTCCTGACTCATAAACTGATATTCTCGACATTACTTTTTACATAAATTCTTGGTTGTTAAACGAGGACTTTTGCTTGGAACAATCTGAGCAGCGAGACGCACATGATATTAATAGTTATAAATTACGTTCTTTTTACATTATTGACACGCAAAAGAACCGAAAACTAGCAAGAACTAAAATCTCAGCAGAAAACACTAGCATCATTTGGAGCGATGGCATCTTATAGACCACGACAATAACCACTCGCTGAACTCTGAATGTATTTAAAAACCATACAGGACATAAATTACTGTAATGGAAGAGGCATATTGTGACAAATTACATTTTATGTTTCTATCAAGTGCAGATTTCGCTGAAAACTACATTTAGAAAACAAAAAACAGAGCCTGAATAAATCACTAAGGATGATTAATGACATTCGTGTCGGATAATGCAACGCCGTGCGTCGTAAATCACTGTTAGCGGCGAAGGGATTAGCTGCTGACTTCAGCATGTTTGCACTTAAACATAAAGAACAATTACATTTATTGGCGCAATTCCGTCTGCTATTTGTGCTAACGTATTATCCGTAATCATAACTCTGCACCAATTAACCATGTTTTCAATAATATTAGCCAAATAATTGAGGTCATTGACATCATGCACTTTTAAAACTGAATTTTAAACAAAGAAACATTAAAGAATAAGTTCATTTTATCTGCTAGACTGTTTATTTCATTTCTGGGTCACGGGGAGCTGGAGTCTCCCCGTGACACCTGACCACAGACACCTGTATCACAGGCCGAACAATTACAGAGCAGGACACAGCCACGCCCACACTTATAAGCCAATCAGCAACCAAAATTCCTGAATGCAAGTTTTTTTGGGGGGATTTTGGAGGGAAACCCAGGACACGTAAACTTCACGCAGAAAACGCCAACTTGGGTCTCAATCAGGTCCTCCTTGCCGCCATACAAACTAGTTTATGATCTTCAAAAAGGCACTAAATCAATTTCTAATAAATCGAATACAAATCTGTGGTTGGGTTAACGTGGCTCTCCCACATCATCTTCATCGTCCAGTTCTATGACCAGGACGTCTCATGGGACTCCATTAGCCCGAATAATCCAGAAAATGACTTCAACTAGCATTTCATTTTCTTCCACTTACCGCCGCTACCTATCATAACATCAGCCGTAATGTGCACAATTAAAGTCGCTGGTTAAAATCACAGAGAAATCACGCTGGGCTCCATCGTCCCTAACCGCCAAACCGCAGTAACTGTGTTTTATTCCCTCAGTTCAACAACTAAATAAACCCAACGTCATGTTTATCCAGATTAACAAGCCCAACCTTTCAATCGAAAGAGAAAAAAAACAAGTTGTGCTGTAAGAAAGTGTCGTAAAATCGTTATTCTTCGTGACCTTTGCAGTCCCATATCAGACATCCATTTTCTGTGACCAGAGAGACGCGGAGCGGACACGAGGGCCGAGGGGCCTAAGCGAAGGGTAATGAGTTCACTACACTGACTCCTGCTGGTATGAAGGCAACCGTGGGGCTTAGAAGGAAATCGTCAATCCCGCCGCGCTGAAGCAACACGCTAAGTCTGGCCTGTAACTCAATCAGGAGCTGTTTGACATTTCAGTCAACTGTTAACCACAGGCCGTGTGCTGGAGCGTGATAAGCCTCGTCCGTTGAGTTTCACAGCTCTGCTCCACTTGACATTTAAACAGAAAACATCATATCGTACCAGTTCCGGAAAGATCAGATGCCTTTAAGTAATTATAGAACTGTGTATTACATTATTTGGTTCCTATTTGGTCCGTATTGTAAAGCTATATATTTCCTTGACCCGCACTGTTGCAGTTTTAGACCATTATCTTTAACTATCATTATTAAACTGTTTCTGAAATTGCTTTTTTTTTTCTTTTGTCAAAACCATTTACGTATAAAATGAGTCAGTTTGTTGATGCAATGCTATTGGCTGGAAAAAAATGTTTCAAGCTCCAATTATATTCCCATGAACTCTACCACCAATCTGTCAAGATTAAGGTAAAACATTTTAAATGGCAGCATTGTTTGTGTGTTTATTGCAATGTCTGGAGCACATGTATTTTATATACATATATATAATATTGGCTTCTTGGTGAATCATTTGGAAGAACAAAAAAATCCCCAAGACTGTGTTTCAGTTTCAAGCCAACCAATCACAGAGCAGGACTCAAACCTATGAGCCAATCAGCAAGCAAATTCTTACTTGTTCTTACTTGCTCTTACAAATTCTTACAAAAACTTAATGTAATGTGTATTGGTGTGGATTAAAATACATCTAAAAGTATTAAAAAACCCTTCTGAAACACATCTCTATACCAGAGAAGTAATATTGTGACAAATATTTTTTGTAAGACCTTAAACTGATAAAATGCACTCAGTTTGCTCAATTCGAATTGGTACCAAACTTGTTTGCGTTCAACTTTGGTTCCAGGTTTCAGGATTTTGCGTATATTAATAATCCATATTGATAGATTAAAACGCAGTTGCCGCAAAATTGTTCAGCAAAATTGTGTAAACTCTGTGATTTAACAAAAGTAAATCAATTTTGTGGTCTGTTTCCTCGCACCTACAGACAGTTCCCCGTTTGGACAAGACGGAGGAACAGAGAAAGTTTTACACTCTTTTTTTTTTTCACAATAAATTACAGAGAGAAATGTACAGTAATGGTAGATTCTCACAGTTTGTTTACCACATTAATGCACAAGTATGACAAATTACCCATCAGCAATACTGTGCTCTATTTTTACAACCAGCAGTGCATTACCGTTTTTTTTAACCACTGGCCATCTTCATACTTTCCCTGGGAATTAAACTCATGACCTTTGTTGTTTCAAACACCAGATCTCCAGACTGAGCTTCAGTACATAATGCCAACGTATTAGATGAGTAGAGATGTTCTGATCCGGTTTTCGGAATTGGGATTGCACGGGAATTTGCCTTATTCGACATATTTGATTTGGAACCAAACTGCACTGCGACTTTTTTATGCTTTCAAACTACTACTTGCACTATTACAACATGTTGCACCATTTGTTTATATGATTCATCATTGCTGCACACGCTGTATATTATTCTTTTGTTTATGACCCATCACTGTATATTTCCATGCACCTGTAAATGTCCACATCTTAAAGTAATTTTTCATTGTAATTTCTGTAAATATACCGCATATGCACTTCTGGTTAGATGCAGCATTTTACTGCCTCTGCTTTGTTTCAGTTTCATTATTACTTTAGTTTTATTACATTAGTTTTATTACTTTGCCCAATGACAATAAAGTTCAATGTAATATAATATTGGAGATGGACCATCAGCAGCCAACATCACTTCAGATATTTCACAAACATTCCATAAAGCATCGGACTATCAGCAGATGTTTAGAAGTGAGAAGGTGTCGCATCGTGGGTGTGTTTTGTGAGGTTGTAAATCGGTACACACACACACACACACACACACACTCACACTATATTTTTTTAAACCAGAACATCTGCTGTAACTGTAAAACGTGGATTTGTGTCTCGAAGAAGGTCGACAAACCGCACTTCCACCATTTATATTCTGATCAACAATGCAACTGTATTTTAACCTCCTAAAGTGTCTAGCAACTCGAAAAAAGTTCTTCTGGATCTTTTAAAGTGAAAGTGAAGGAAAACCGCAGCCTCACGTCACCAGCTCTCCACACTGGACTTCAACACAACGCTCTGGTACTCGCAGCATAAACAAGCCCCGGTGTCTCCTTACGTGCTGCTTCTCCATCCCTGGAGCAGAGGCTGAGGAGGTTGCGTACGGTGTCCATCAGATCCTGCTGTTGTCTCTGGAGTGTGCTGCTGTTCCCGGTGGCTCGGGCCAGCTGTGTCTCCAGCTGCCGGATCACGGCGCTCTGTCTGCTGACCAGAGACTGTAAACTGCTCTTCTCCTCCCGCAGGGACTCCAGCTCCTCTCGGTGTCGGTCCTCCATCTCCTGCATTTTTAGCTCCAGAAACCTGAGCAGGAACGAAAAAAAAAACCTTTAGAGATTAAACAAATAAATCAAAGTAAGAATCGTGAGATTATATTGCTTAGATATAACACACACACACACACACACTGTAATATGTATTATTTACAAAGTATAAAATTATATACTCTGTGTTTAAGCTGAATATACTATATGTATACTCACTGTACATATACTGTATATGCTGTATATATTATAGATAACACTGTTAATATGCATAATATACTATACGTATATACATACACTGACTGTACATATACTGTTTATGTTATATATTTATATATTACATAACACTGTATATATGCTTGATATTCTTAACTATATATACACACACACACACACACTGTACATATACTGTACAGTATATATATATACACCATCTTTACACTGCATGTTTGCCGAATATGCTGTATATACTGTACACCCACTGTACATATACTGTATATGCTATGTATGAATATGATTAACACCATATTTATACAATATAAATCTATATGAGTGAACATATAGTGTGAACATGATGTATTACAATGGCATAAATCATTGTACTCAACACAAATTATAAAATTAACATAACTATAGATGTATGGTACTTCTATAAAATGTTAATAATATTGTTTACAAATATGTATTAATTATTAATGACATTATATAATATTTATACAGTTTGTTAATGATAGTTATTAATTATTACTAATATTAATAATTCTTAATAATATTGTTAACACACACACACACACACATATATATATATATATATATATATATATATATATATAAATAATTTTTTCAGATTCTAGGAATCTTGATTATAGGAATTCTATTGCAAAGGATTCAGAGAAATTGATACATTGCGTTTGATAAAGCCTCTTTATATTGACTGAGTGTCTATATTAACTGTCAAAGACATTAGAGTAAAAATGACTTTATGATGCCATTTGGTTTTCCTAAACTAAGCCTTAAATGGATCCAGGTCTTAAATCGGCGCATTGCATCTTGGAAACTTGATGAACTGTGTGAAGACTGGAATGAACACTACTTTGGTCACTGGCCTTTAAAGCAGAATTTAATCATTTCCATAAATCCTAAAATATTTAAAATGCCAGTTTAGAAGATAATAAGTAACTTGAGTTAGCTGGTTGTGTCGGCCTGATTAAAAGAAGAGCAACATCTCATCCGATCTGATCCTTCCTGTGGCTCCACCACAGATAACACGCAAAAAAAACACAACCAAATTTTGACACAACCAAACAAGTCCCATTAGACAAATCAGTAGTAGAAAATTAAGGAGGCATTGCAAAAAAAGCAATTCATCATCAGAGTTTATGGCGAGTGGGGCGGGGGGTGTTTGGCAGGGTCCGCCGCCCTGCACCGTGTGGGACTCTCTGTAGCTTGAGAACTTGTGCTGTCAGGAATCAAAAATCATTTTGTGTAATGGCCTGGTTTGCGGTTCAGGCGGATGATTCGGTTTTTCCTAAAGCTTGAGAGATTTAAACATTTGTCCTGGCGGATGACGCCGTCGGATGACTTGAGCAGGTCGCTCCTGCACGTCAAGGTGATTTTTTAAGCGCGGCTGTTTGTTTCTCAGACTCGGAGTTTGAGAAAAGTGGACAGACCAGCGCATTTGTAATTCTGACATTATGACTTATTACTAAGCTTAAGGTCATTTTCAGTAGTTTTACAGCTGTGTGCTGGAGATTATGAATCTAGACTCACTATACGATACAAAAATATTGAAGAAATATGTTTGCTTACTTTGAAAAAGCTAAAAAGACCATGATAAAATTAGCTGTTGCAATAAAGTATATCTCATTCTGTTTTTATGTAACAGCTTAAATTACACAAAAATACTTACATTCAAATACAATGATATTTTACGATTGTACGTTTTATGCTTTTATGTTATATGTGTTACAAACACAAACACACTCACACGCACACAAATACATGAAATTAATTTATGTTTGTGTGTGTGTGTGTGCGGGTTAGAGCCTGACCAATCACAGAGCAGGACACACCCACACATTCACACTTATGAGCAATTTTCCAGACTCCAACGTAATAGTTTTCTCTTTTTATTTTTTATTACTTTTTATTACTTACAGTATATTCTAAATATACGTATAAAATATGTTTACAGGACAGTGTTTACAGGATGTAAATGTATGTACAGGATGTATGTACAGTATATATATATATATATACTTATATATTTTTTTTTCTTATATATATATCTGACATGATACACATATATTACATATGTTATTCATTAGAAGACATGCTCATATTTTATAAGCATGTTATAATATATATGCATAAAGTCTTATAAATAAATGTACAATTTATATAATGAATCTTCGTTTTAAACCAGTGGTGTTGTGTTTGAGACGTTTACCCGTTCTTGTCGTGGATCTTGTTGATTTCATTGATTTGTATTAGAAGTTGCTTCTCCAGCTTATTGGTGGAAAGTGAGTTCTCCAAAAGCTGAATTTCCAACCGTGACGTCTGATTCAAAACCTGCGGAAAAAAAGCGTCAGAACAAAATAATACAGTAAAAGTACAGTACTTCATCCTCAAACACAGACCCTAAAACCATTATATACGTGAACACCGGCCAACCGCCGTCTCAGGGGACGTCATAAACAGGACATATACACCACAGCGCCATCCAGGAACACTCCGGAATGCTTATTCTCTCCAGTTAACCTCTTATTTGACAAATCAGCAAAACACAACTTGTGGGAATCCCTCTGTGTCTCTTTAAAGCGCAAAACTCGTAAAGAGAATCAGCAAGAAAAGCATTAGCATGAGCAGAGTGCTTTTTCGCTGAGGCTGTTTGTCTTGGATTGTTGGAGCGAGTTTAGGTTGAGACGTAAAGCAGAGCGTTTCACGGTACCTGCGTCTCCACGTCGGTGAGCTTCCGCGTCTGCTCGGCGGTCTGGGAGAGAAGGCTGGTGCCCATCTCCAACATGGCGGCCGTGTGGTTGTGCACGGCGCTCTGCTGGAGCTGCACCATCTCCGTCTTCATGCTCTCTTTAATGTAGTTCTCAATCTGTCGACGAACACATGAAGGGGAAAGTAGTGAGGCCTTGGAGGATTTGCCGTGTCTTTGCACGCATTTCCCAAATTGCTGTCTGTATTGGGGTGGAAACGTTCTGCATGTCTCTCGTGGCACATGAATACATTTTCCGAAATGCTTTTCCACTTCTGGGTCACAGGGAGCCAATCACGACGACTTTGGGCTTGAAGGCGGGGAATGCCCGGAATTGGAGGCCAATCACAGAGCGGGACACACACATACATATTCACACCTATGAGTAATTTTCTTCAGCTTAATATTTATTTTTTTATTTCCTTCCTCTTATCGATACATTTAGTTGAGTCTTAATATCCTGTAAAAACAAATTTTTTATTAAAAGTTACACACGGGCACAATTATACAGTATGGACAGTGTGTGCGTGAAATGGTGCGTTATATTAAAGCTAAATCTAAAAATGGGATAAACTAAGTACATACTTTTATACATCCATTAGTAACAAACTATACGTCAATAATAATTATATACGTATATTTTTTTAAACAGGTATCCACATCAAGTTTTCCTACATATGCACATATGAGAGATACATACAGTACATACATATGATAAATACTATTGTACTATATCCACAGTATATATAATCAGAAATACTAATAATATCAATTAATATAATTTATATTATATTAAGAATTATTATATTAAGAAGGGCCATTTGAGACCCTCAAGGCCGTCTTACAGTAGACGACAACAACACACACATGCATACAAGTACTAATGCGTAAAAACTCGAAGTATTTTGCTGCGTCTGTGAGTTGTTCTGTGTTTAACTGAATGCACAAATGCAGTGTAACATGCGCGCAGGACCTCAACGTGCGATACAACAAACCGAAAGCTGTAAAATCTACTCTGAGGTAAAACACATTTAACTTAACAACTCCAACACTCCTGAAGACACAGCAACACACGGACACACGGGCTTGACCAACTTTTTAACAGGCCAATAAAGCGAAAGGAGACACCGCTTCAGCACAAGGACACAGAGCCTTCACAGTTAAGACTTCCCTAAACAAACACCCAGCTCATTCTGAGGAAAGCCACAAATTGACTATAAAAAAGGATTATTATTATAATGCTGGCAGGGCTTTAAAGGAAACGGCTCTTATCTCGGGCTCTTGACAATGACCCAGAGCGGTTGAAATGAACTCAAACCCAGTGTTTCAAGGTAGAGAAGCAGATGAAGGTCGTTTGCTCGCAGAGGAAGAGATGTAGATATGCAGCTCATGGAGTTTATCACCAAGGCTTTCATTCTAATCTTCAGGCTGGAGAGATCAACGGACTTTACAAGAACACAAAGACAAAGTCTATCTCTCAATGGAACGCTTCTCTCCATGGATCGCCACAAGATTCCAAATGAGGGGAATAGGAAGGATTTCATCATCATATATTATATATATATATATATATATACACAGACGAATGGATGGATGGATGGACAGACAAACAGACAAATAGATGATGGATAGATAGTGTTCAAAGTGGTTGCATTTTGATAACAAAATCTATTAATCTTTCGATATTTCATCAGATGGAGTGAGAAAATAGCATTTATTTGTAAATCTAACCACTGTATATTAAATATATATAAAGGAATGTAAAGTGCGTGTATGTCTAAAACTTCAAAATAACCACAAACCCAAACCTCTGCATTTAAAATGATCTCAGCACCAACTTTACATCTTGACAACAAAGCAACGGCAGCATATTCACCGCGGGACAAGCCAGCGAGTGAAACCCATACGAGCTGCTGAGCGACGGGAAGCGTTTCGCTTTGGCACATGGCTGGAAATCGACTTTGACAAAAGAGTTGCCAGGTAGATTTTTTCCACTCTCCGTGCCGACTGGGTTGCTTAACTTACACGAAGAGTCAAGTCTTGGTGGAGAACAGACCCACGGGGAGATGAATTTTAATGCGAATCCATGGCTCGTCGAGGCCCACGTCCTGTTCAATCGAAGCTCGGGACCCTGATTGACACCACGTGGCGGCTTTATGGGTTTTAAATGGCGTCTGACCAAACAGTTTTTCTTATTAATTGCTGCCTGGGTTGTTCCATCAGACCCTTGAATTATTCTGTGCAAAAATTCAGACAGAGCGCCTGACACTGACATGTGGTTTTAAAAATCTAGCCCTGATAAAAAAAAAAGTGGTTATATCAAAATTCAGACAGCGAGGATGGATCATCTCAGCCTGAAATATGGAGTTCCTCAACAATATGGATATTTAAATGAGAAAAACAAAAAGAAGAAAGTTATATACGGGTGCAGACAGCTTTCTATGTTCTTGCCAAATATGAATATGCCAAAGACGAATCTGACGTGTTCCTGCTTTGACCAGACTTCTTTCCTTGTAGAAGTAATACAGAGGATCTATGGCTTCTTGGCCCGATTAGGAAGCCAATGTCATCATTTGGTTACCACGGTAGCTTTCCAAAGTGTTTCTTTACAAAAACCAATCAGCTTACAAAACAACCCAACACAGCATCTAAAATGACGTTAGGCTTTCCATTGCGGGTCTGTGTCTTCAATTAACTTCATCTACGGATCAAATATTCAACAACTCCTTTTTAAAAGACAGCTGCGATTCGGATTCAGATGGAGCCGGAGACAATGTCAAGCCGGATTCGACCTTCACAGTCTGACCTGGAGGAACCACAACACCTATCTAAACGTAATTTTTGGACTTTAATGGCACACAAAAATCCTAACAAAAATAAAAAATGTGCCAGCTTACTGTGCCAGAAAATTAATGAATGAATAAATTGAAAATGTCCCTAATTATACAAGCGTCCTTATAATCGGGTGCATAATATAGTCAGAAAATTCCGTTACTCTTCAAGAAATTTCCATTGAGTCCTGTTCTGAACAAGCACGCGTCATTCATGAAACAAAGGAAGGGGAATCAAGATTACACAAACAGAACTTCATCGAACGTCCCCCTGGAGGAAGCAGAAGAAGTTGACTAGTTTCCGTCAACCAATGAGGTAAATACGCAAAAAACGATACGTCTTTAGGCGTCCTGAAGCTGATGGCCAAAAGAAAACAAGAAGAAGCCTGTGCTTAACACATCGAGACAGATTGAGACGCGTCACCTGCACTTTGTCTCAAAGAGTCATTCATTCACCACAGAGGAGATCAAGTAGAACCTGGTGGAGTTGCACCTGGGGGATTGGCTTACATCTCACGGCTGCCCACCAGCAGAGGGTCATGCCAAATGAGTCAAGGTCAGCCATATCAGCGCTCAACAATCTGACCCGAGAGCAGCCACGTCTATATCAATATCACAGCGCCTTAAAGCCCGCTTGCCTTCCCAGTTGACTTCAGATTGATTGTGTTTATTTGCAGAGCGCACGACGTGAGAAGGTGAATGGGGCAGCTCCACTGAGTGATGTTCAAGAGGGGCCGGTCCCAGAGGTCGGAATGTCCCCGTGCAGGAAAATTCTTTATTATCAACGTTTTCCACTTTCCACAACACTGGACAAATTAGGGAACGGGATCGTGGCATTTAAAATTTTAATTACCGTATTTACTCGCTTATAAGTCGATCCGCTTATAAGTCGACCCCCCCACTTCAGCTGTGAGATTGTGGTATTCTGTTTAGACCCCCTTATAAGTCGGGGGAAAGAAATGAGAGAAAAGTGAATAGATAGAAATGAGTAGAAACCCAATTTTGGGTTTCATATAAAGTCAATTCTGGTTATTTGAGGCCCACGGAGACACTAAAGCGGCACAGGGAAATAATGATAGAACACATTTAATCTTTCCTATAGAAATAATAAAAGTATTCAGACATCTTTGGTGGTAAAGGCAACATAAAAATCAAGTAACCCTGTTTGTTTATGTTGGAATTAATCTTTTAAGCTATTGTTAATTTATGTTTAAGCTTAAATTGTCAATGGTATGGTTGCATTATCATTTTAAAGATTTCTGGGAAAAGTGCTCTGCCCCTTTAAGAAAGTTCTCCCGAGAATCGCATGGCTATATGCTAACTCGTGTTTTGGGAATAAATACAACGTATTTGTTGTATGTGTGGCTCCGTGTGGCTCGTTTATTTGTGAAGCATCACGCCAAAGAGAGATACAGAAGTCAGAAGAGAACTGAGCTGAAAGAGTGTGAGTGAGACAGTGCGCCTGCGTGTGTGCGTGTGTGTGCGCGCGTGTGTGTGCCTGTGAGAACGCAGAGAGCTGCTCCTTTTTGTGCCGTTTTCTGAAAGATGTATTTAGTTCGCGTCATAAATGTTCATTTAATTACCGTGCTTTTTGTGAGAAAGGGTGAAATATCAGCGCACTGTTCTGAGTAAAATATTTTCTATTTCGGTAGACCGCGCGTATACGTCGAGCCCCCCACTTTCAGCCCGAATTTTTTTTTTTTTTTTTACATTTATTTGTGTTATGTTATTGTATTTCTTTTTCATTGAAGAATAAAACGAACGCAAAATGCAAAGTATAAAAATGCAAAATATTTACAGTAAAAATTGCTTAGCATAAAAGTTGCTGGTCAATTTCTTCTAAATTGTTGGCAATTGCTGTAAAATGGTTTGCAGTGTTAATTTGTAAAGCAGTTACAGAAACCTGTTAAATACTTGATTAAGATTTACAGTATATTTTTATAAACGTAACATACAGTATTACAGTAGTTTGCAGGAAACCTAATGAAAGAGCCTTCACACTGATGATTGTTAAATCAAATGCAAAGTACAGTAAATATTGTTTTTATAAGGCGCACATCAATGTTTGCACTGTAAACTTTGAAAATATTGTATGTCTTCTACTTCTACAAATATTAATTTTGTTTTTTTAGTAAACTTTTTTGTAACCTTTTTTTTGTATAATTATATATAAAATACTTTTTTCTTGTGAGCTTTTAAAAATGATTTTGTAATACTTGTATGATTATCAAAAGGCACCGTTTCATTTACAAGCATAATATATATATATATATATATATATATATATATATATATAAATAAAATATAACATATTATTTTTATATTTATCAAACTAATTAAGAACCCCAACCCCAAAACAAGTAGCAGTTGGAGTTTTGCCAACTACTTGATGTTTTGCCTTTTTCACCAACATTTTGGCTTTTTTTCCCTCTTTTTTTTTACATTTATTCAAACAAAAACATCCCACATAGAAATGTAAAACAGTGAGTAAGCGTATACTTCGCTCGCCGTGATTATCATTACCTTAAATTAAATATGTCTTCTTTCCTGAACTGAAAACATACATGTGACTTCCACAATTCAAGACCTTCAGAAGAAAAGGAAACAGTCCTTCCCAGAATCATAAAAACACACATCAGTCATAGAGCGGAGGTGACAAAGGCCTTTTACTCATTTAGAGTCATAACACTCGCTCGGCTCGAGAGCCACTAAATCACTCTTCTCTGTGGCGGACAGAATCACACAACAGGAAGGAACATCTCCCCAACTGCTAGTTGACAGAAGACTGTAAAAGTTTAAGTGTCTGTGAATTACAGAGGCCGGGTCACATGATGAACCGCGAGGTCAGTGATAATGACCGCGGCTGGTGCTGTGACGCCAGCTTCTGGTTTTCTTACTGCTGTGGGCATGTTTCGCCTGGTATCTGTCTCGTGTGTTTTATGGGGGTTCAGGACATGGTTAGGAGTCTGTTAATGCTAAAGCAATCTGTTTTATGTAACAATCCACCGCATTTTGCTGTAATTAAATATCGTGGGCGAATTAGGCAAACATTTCCTGCCGATGGACCTATCAATGTGGTGCAAACACTCATTGGACGATGGGATAAATGTAGGCGTCGATTATATGATTATATGAGATGAGATGCAAATTTGACAAATTCAATTGCTGCAAGTTTAAAAATTGTGCACAATAATTATGGTAGGTGCATAAACATTAGAATATATGTGAATCTAGAAAATGATTAAATAATAAAAAATGTTACAGCACAATAATATTGAAATATTATTGCTTTAATGACATTGTACAGTGAACTGAGTGATCCAAAGAAAAGATGGCAAATTTAAGACAATTTATTTATCTGGTCATTTAATAAGTGTAATACAGTCAATAATGTTAAAATATAACAGAGTCAAAACAAAACCGTTGAGATTCTTTTTGTGAAAAAATCTTTGAGTTATAGTTGTTACACTATAAAGCAAACCGAGTAAAGTTTTAATTAAGTTACAGTATAAAACTTCAAAAATCAAGATAGAATTAGGTTACAATATAAAACTAAAAAAGTCTAATGAGTCTAATGTTCCCCGAGCACAAGCTAGTTAAGAATCTTTCATCTTTAAATTTTAAAATGATTTTTTTTCAACAGAATACAGAAAAACAAAACAGAAATATATTAAATTTCAATAATTTTAAATCTAAATTTAAATATAATTTTTTAAAATTAATCTTAAATGTATTACATTTATTTAGTCTAAAATCACGAATCATAAATTTAGTAAATTCTTATAAGCGTGATTTCCCATCAAATAATCCTTATTTCATCGCTTTTCACCATGATGCAACAGAAATCCTTGCTGCCATGACATCGTACGTCATTCTGCACATTGTGAAAAAAAAAAATAATAAAAACAACCTAAAAAAAACCTGACAAATTCCCAGTCCTGGGCCGCCTGCCTCGACAAAATCCCCAAAGTCTGGGTGAATATTTCAGCATAAAGACCCCAAAATCATCTCAGCGAAAGCTTCTGGTCTTAGTTGTGGCACGGCTTGTGACTTACACAAGGAGGCATTTTGTCTCGCTGTCAGAAGTGTTTAGCAGCCTCCGATTGAGATCTTCAACACATATCTGGCTTTCAAAACTGATTATTAAACCGATGATGGAAAACAAGTCTGTCCAACAGCAATACACCAGGAAACAGCAGGAGGAATAACAAAAAGCCACTAGATCTACACAAACACACGGCCAATAAAAGAGTCTTGGAGTAAAATTAGAATTCCTCCGATTAGCACTTGTCTAAATGCATTAAATAGCCCATAAATCCATAATATCTCACGCATTGATCACTTTCTGGACTCGTCTTTCAACCGCTTCGCTTTCACTTGTGCGGACACTAAAGGCCATCGTAACTGATATCAACGGTTTCAGAAATACCACAAATATCCATCCAGGGCCAATCAGATAAGAGTGTTGACACGCAGCACCAAACCAAACACAGCGGAAAAGTTCTCTGAGGTTAATAAAAGCAGAAGGGAATTAATTTCCGATATCCGGTCCTAAAACCGTGCAACATCCAGCGCACAAGAAAGCTGTTTGCTTTGCCTCGGTGAAGATGGGATGATGCTTTCCAAAAGAAGAGTTTGGTTTTGTAGAGTGGGGGGGCACATGTGCTTTTTATTATTATCAATATCCTGTAAATGGATCTTTAATGTCTGTCTAGACGAGCTATGGGTTTTGTAGTGATTAGGATGCTCGCTTTTCTCAGTAAAAAAAGCTTTTTTCCCCGACAATTCTCATTGGTCGGCAAACTTCCTGTAACTTGATCGGTAGAGGTTGTGGGTTCAATAGGCAGGAAGACGGTTTCGGACAAAAGCGTTCGTATAAAATTTCATTTTATAAAATTTTGTACTTGATTTAAAATGTTTTTAGGATTTGAAAACTTTTCATTAATGCAAAAAATTATTTACAGGTAAACAAAATAGCAGATTTGCAATCTCTCATGTGAAACCGTGCCACGCCGGGCAAATATTTTCAGAGAGAGATTGTGTATGATTGTATATTTTGTTTAATTCTCTGGTTACAAGCTTCCGCTTGTATTTTATGCCCGAGCTGGCTCTGTTTGCCTTGAATTACTCTGATTAATTGTGTGTATCTGGACGTATGGGAGAGGAAACGTCCGCATTTACCCAAGCCTGGAAAAAACGGAAAACAACAAACAAAAAAGTGGATGCCAGTGTTACTGTACGCCATATTCCAGCTATCTCGCAGACCTGAGAAATACAAACTGAACTGAACATGGGAACTTTTCTGCCAGGATGAATTTGGCTTCTGAATAATTCCCCAGAAAGCATTCTCCCCACTCAGGAGACCCACGAGGAACATCGGAGAACATTATCACATAAAGTCTGGAGGTGTCCGTTTTACAGGGAACCTTCCTAAACAAATATTGCCTTTCAAGGACATCCAGACTTATATAATCCTGACCATGGTGTTCTTAATACGGACCTCACAAAGAAGCCAGTCAGAGCCACAGGAAAGCCAGGAGCTTCTCAATCAGTAGAGCTAGTCACACCATGTCTATGGGTTCAAGTTCAACAGAAACTGATGTGACTTTCAAATTCAGTGACTGTGAAATTCAATGTGAGTCACTTTGGAAGTGAAAAAGACTTTTACTCTGTATATTTCAGATGTTTGAGAATCGACATTTTTCCTTTTTTACGTCATTCACTCCACACTTGTCAAGCTTACGTATAATACTATAATTTTGTTTAATACTCGTGATCCTCTTGTTTTGGTTTCATACTTGTGATACTCTTATTTTTGTTTCATCCTTGTGATACTGTTATTGTTGATAATTTTATTTTGTTTCATACTCGAGATACGTTTACTTCATAACTTTTTTTTTTTTCATACTTGTGATACTTCTATTTGGGATTGATTTGTGTTTCATTCTTGCAATTCTTTCATAGGTATTTGACACCTTCATTTTGTTTCATACTCGTGATACTCGTATTGTTGATACTTGTTTGTTTCACTCTCAAGATTCTTGTACTTTTGAAACGGATTTTTAGTCAACTCAAACTAAACTAAACTAAACTAAACTAAACTAAACTAAACTAAACTAAACTAAACTAAACGTTGCAATCCAACCCGCACTATTCCACGTTTGAGTCCAGGAAGTCCAAAAATGCTAAATTGATTTTAAATACTTGAAATTGCCCCAAAAGGGTGAAGGTCTCAGTGAAATCCGGAGAAAGGACACTTGGTCTCACTTGCATGGCGCATTTGCACGTAGCCTGGACACTTCTCACCCAGAACAACAGCCTTTCACATCAGAAGTTGGCCCAGGAAAGCTGAATGCCTCATTCCAAACAGTGGGCAGAAGTGAGGGCATCAGTTGCCATGGCTGTTCAGAACATTTAAAGCCTGAAAACAGACATCATCCAAAGAACAGAACAGAACACGTCGCGGTGGGCAAACGACTAGCTTTCAAAAGCAAACAGCCAGTGTGTTTGCAGTAACTTTGCATCACATTGCGTGGATGAATGGAGCTTGATCTGCGCTTGGCATCAAACAGAAGCCACGAAGGAAGATGGGATTGTCAACTCGATGCAGTTTGCAATCGCATGGATAAATAGATGAAAATGTGAACATTATATGTAACTAGGTAAATTATACCAAGTACAAAATTTAACAGTTCATACTATATGATAAAATCTCCACAAAATGACAAAAATATAATTACTTTGGTGTACAATGGTGTGGTTTTAGCACAACGATAGCACAATAAAATAAAGACTGCATATTTTACAATTGTTTTTTCAAGCTCTAGAGTTATATTTAAAAATAGTACATTATATTCATCGATTATATTCATCCCTTACATACACAAGTCATTAATTTATACAAATGTATCTTCTTAAACAACATTCTCCACATCAAAATGACGAGGGTTAAATAGAATGCTCTCTCTCGCATTATTGGATAATGATGTATATTTTTTGTCTAATAAAACAGGTCCCTATTCTAAAAAAAGAAATATAAGAATTTAACTAACTCTCAAAAGTCTATGTGCATTTACGTAATTGTAATTGTACAATCTTGTTGTAATTGTAATGTACAATCTTGAATCTGCCGAATTTCTAGATTTCTAAAATAATTCCATGCAATTCTTTAGAAATTTTATTTTAAATGGTCAAAATAAAAAACCTTTTTATAAAACCATAAACTTTTTAAACATGTTCCTTGGAGATGTTGATGACGTCTTCAACTGAGCAATGAATCTAAAACAACTCAAAATGACAAACTGCCACTGGTCTGACGTTTTTTATGATGTGCAAAGTGCAGAATCACTTCAGGCACGCAGAAGGAAAAACGTTTGCACGAGACATTATACACAGAAAGACAACGCAATCAGTACGTCTGCATCTTGAGAGTAACTTTACACTGTACGACATTGAATTGTAGAACAGTACGATGTCAGAGGCTTCTTTTGTTTCTATGCTCGCTGTTAGTGACCACACAGAGGGAGGAAGAGGGAAAAAACCAATACAAAAATAGAGTGAGAGGAGAAAGTAGTGAGGGAGGGAGGGAGCGGAGAGAGAGAGAGACCTGGGCACAGAAGACACCATCATAAATAACTGGCAGAAAACCATCTATCACAGCAGATCTCTCTGCTTTTACAGCGAGTGCTTTTGCTCAAGCGCAGGTATCCCGACAATTAGCTGATCTCAGATCTGTAACTGACACCCTGGTGTCCAAACACACTGGCACGGTAAAGATTACTCTCACGGACACAAGCCAGAGACCCGTTCACACACACTTTTCACTCAGTACTGCACTTACGCGCCCTCTCAGTGCTTTAAGGCGCAAGACGTGGCTTCTTGCCACTGGCTAATGTAGACCCCTAATAGTGCCTTATCTAAAGAAAATATACTACTATATAAGTAGAACTAAAGACTGGAAGAAATTCTAGTAGAAACTAATTTGGCTTGGGCTCACTAAATGACTTTGACGTGCAGTACTGTAGCTCCAGCTTAAGTACACACCTCATGCTTAAGTGCACACCTACTGCTTAAGTATGCACCTACCGCTAAAGTACACACCTACTGCTTAAATACGCCTACTGCAACTACCAGTTAAATAAGCACCACCTGGGTAAAGTATGCACCTGGTTAGGCGCGCAACTACTGGTTAAGTATGCAACCAGTTAAGTATGCACCTCCAGCTTAAGTACGCACCTCCAGCTTAAGTACGCACCTCCATCTTAAGTACGCACCCCCCGGTTAACTACACACACAGTTTCCTAAAAATCTGGGTTCAAGATATGTGAATCAAATAATTGAAATACACTGGAAATTCATTATTCAAATGGCACTTTATCAACATGTGTTGTTCCCGCACCATGTTACTAAAAGCAGACATTTTGTACGCACCTTTCGGTTAAGTACACACACACATTAAACAAGAAGCTACTGGATTTTCTCAATTGAAATATTTCTGGTCATGATCAAATATATTTACATTTATTTTAACATTTAAAATTTCGTAGCTGTCAGACGATTGTGTACAAATACGATATTTTAAACAAGAGAATTCAGATCCATTTGATGTTGCTGCAGCATCTTTGATTGTTCTAGAGCCAAGAGGCAGTTAAACAGCAACCTGAACCTTTAACTTCTGGTCAAGTCCTTACTCAACCTGTTCTCAGCCAAAAGCAATACTTCAAAGCGCCAGCACACGGCTAATATTATGTAAATTGCTAACAGCCGCTACTTATTGAGCCGCTGTGCTTTTCCACTTCTGATGTGAACGGATCTTTGACCTGCTACTATTAACCAGCGGTTCGGGTTGCTTTTGGCTTGATGAGAGAGATTTGAGGTCTAAGTCTTTTCTGTGTTCGGTGATTAAACGCCACCCGTCCTCACGATCTCGGCCGGGGACAGGGAAGTTAAATACCACTTAGGTTTGGCTTAGCGCTGCTAGCTTAGCTGATGTTTGGAAAATTTGTTTTACTTAAACCAAAACTGGCACTGATTATGTTATTAAACTTTTTAAAATATTAATGTATGGTAATTGTATTATACTAAACTACACAGTTGGACTTCCACTACGTACGTACAAGAAATCAAAATTTAGAAGACAAAGCAAGACGACGCATTGATGATAAAAACGTGCTACTTTTCAGCTATTCTCTTTTACTTAAAAGTGTATTTTTTTTAATTCAGAATCTGTTTCTTTTTGCAGAGATATATGATTCAGGTTGAATAACGCAACCTTTCCGCGCAGACTCCTTTCATTTTGATGCGACGTGATAATTAGCTTACCATTTTCCTCAACAACACTAACGAGAACAAAGACAGAGTTGTTGAAAAGTCTTTCTTGAACTAAAAACAACAGCTATTTTCTGCACTCGTGTTTCCCTGTTCTTTTTGATCGTGTTCCCACAGGGAGAGTTTAAATTACGGCTCCATTCTCGACAATTTGGCCAAAGAGTCACACAACTTTCATCCTCAAATTTGACGCTTTGGTTTGATTTTGCAAGAACGGTGATGCAACAGAACTCTCAATTATTGGAAATTGGCTTTGGATTATTTCAACAAATTGGAACCACTAGAAACGAAATAAAATATTGGACAAATCACTGTACCCAATAAGCACATTAAGGGGGAATTACCTGTCCGCTGGAAGCTTTCTGTTGGGTTCTCTTGGACACAGCTCGGACGCTCCATCCAGAGCCGTAAAAATCACAAAGGATATTACCTTGTTCATAAAAAATATAAAATAAAATCCTCCAACGTTCATAAAAATATCCTTTGGAAATGTGCACAAAATGTCAATTATTTCCACATTAACTCATCACAATGCGACGAAGGGCAAATAGCAGAGAAAGGTAAAAAAAAAAAAATGACACGGCCTGAATCTGTTTGCCAAATTAGAAAGGCATTAGATGGCCTATTCATCTGGCTTTTGCGGTTGGATTTCAGGATTTTCTCTGCGCTCTATCAAGCAGAGAACCGAGTAGCCTAATGATCTAGATGAAAAACCACTTCTGGCGAATCGAAAAAGTAGCGATAGTCTCGCATAAAAGTACATTTGGCGCCGACAATGCTTTCTGCGTGTATTTTAAAACCGATGTGGCCAACCGCTTCCCCTCATTGGCTAATCGCCGTGTTCTGGTTTGCGTTCACCTTTCGCAGGTTTCCAATCTAAAGCGCTATTTAACCGAGCCAAGATAAATGTGGCACGGCTCTGGCAAGTTTGAAAGCCATGAAACAGGACGGAAGAACTTTTTAGGCCGTTAAGTGTGTCTTTACTCGGCTTTATCCTGCTTGTTGGTTTTGGCTGCTTCTATCAGCAAAAACAAACTCCGATACGAAGGAAGTCACCCCTAAAATAGCCCGGCACTGCTTGGGCTTCTTAGACATGCTGTGTGGCCTGTGATCGTCCTGTCTCCATGAAAATGCTCAGGAAGAAAAGCTCATGGGGTTGGTCTCTTGAGCTCTGGGATTAACCTTTTCATTTGACTATAGTCGCCAATAGACCATGCAGGGGTGAAGCATGACAATGCAGATTTCACAGGGCTGGGGTTCGATCGCAGGCGCTCAAATGTAGTAGTGTTGTTTGGCGAGAGGCACCGTCTTTGGAAACATGAGCTTGGAAAAACTTTTCTTTGATAACAGAGTGTGAAGATCTATCACTTCCAGTCTCCTGACGAATCCCACAGGGGACATGGCAGAAGCTTTGCCCAACAATGTTTCAGAGCCAAGCGCCACTGACGGTCTGAATTCCTTCGGCTTTGGACAGAATCGAATTTTTAGAACATTTATATAACAAGTGTTTGGAAAGGTTACGTCGTGTCATCATTTAATCACCATCACAGTACGCAGCTATTGTTTCTTGGCTCGGAAATGCCATTTTGTGTAATTTACATGCATTATAAATCAAACTGAGAAGCAAACGAGCAAAATTCCCACCATCTTTAGCCAGTGGGATGAACAAACATCTGTATCATCTGTAAATTCCCTCCAAAATAACCACACCAACCCATTAATGTTGACTACTGAAAGAGTAGATGGGATTGCGTCAACACCAACTAGAATTTCAACTGAATTTCATTTGCCTAAATCAGAATTGAGATTCCACAAGTTTGGACAGAGAAAGACAAACATAAGAAGAAAAAGCTGGCAATTACATTTCCAGAAACGTCCAACAACAATCCTGTAACAATCACAGAAAGATGATCGTCAGTAGTCGGCGGTCTACTAGAACGATACCTGCTTCTGGAGTGATCCTTGGACAAACATAAGCCACCTTTGACTGAGGAAGAATGTTATCAGCTGACTTCTCCAGGCATTGCAGAATTCCATTCTGAAGATATTGACTGGTCAGATCGACCCCACGCAGACTCCTCCGTACCCCCCCACAACAGGCCGGTCACTATCTGCAGTCTTTCATCGGCCTACGACTGGAGTTGTTTGAGGCATTACTGCGCAGTCACAGCTCGCTTGATTAAGACAGATAGATCAGCTCCAGACACTTCATCTTCTGTCTAATGAAATATGTTAACTGCATCCTGATGTTCTTCTCGTGCAGTGTGGACTGTGATGTCACCTGTGGCATTAAAGATATTGTCTCGAGGTTTTACTGATGTGGGTATATTTTAAAATAAGGACATGGAAGAGATACTGACTTTCAAACCATTTTTTGGCTTTTTTTTTTTCAAGTTTTTTGGTAGCTGTAATCAGCCATTAATATAGTGATTTGTTTAAGTACTTGCTCTGCTTAGGCTACAAAAAAAAATAAGTCGGCTGTAAAATTGGAGCCAAAAATGGAAAATAGGAAAAATTAAAGCAAGTTTACACAACCGCCTGCAAATGGTAATCTGTGGCTGTTTCAGATCCATCATAGTAATTAAATGGGATGGAATTCCAACATGAAGAAGAAAACGGAGATTGTGAGAAGGAGGTTTGTGGTGGCCCAGTGGTTGGAAGAAAATGTTCAGATCAATTAACAAGCTGCTCATGTTGCAGTCACAACTTTTTTCTCTTTACACACTTTGGTTTGTCCATTAAAAAAAAAAAAAGGAACACTAATGTCTCTTACATAACTAGAAAAATCTTTTGTACACGTTTCTCATTATCATTAACAGTTATCATTTATTTTCTGTTGACTGAAGTTTGACTTGTAATTTGAGCTGGTATGAGGATTGCGGCCATCAATGTTGCGGACATGCTTAAGTACGCCATCAATAATCAAGTCGTTTACATAATTATCAATGTTTTAAATGTGCATGTTTATCTTTTTTTATTTTCAGATTCTGAGATTCTGATACACATTTAATGAATGATCAAAAATTGAAGTAATTAGTGTTATAAAAAAACTAAAAGTTTTTTCAAGGGTCAAATTGTGCAATATCATTTTTAATTTGATCAATCGAGCCTTAAAATATATTTTGTAATTATTCATAATCATTATTTCTCCCTCCATAAATGTAGCATTCTTTTTAAAACCAAAACAATAATTTTTCCAATTAGTTTCATAAAACCATAAACAGCGCAGCCACAACACAACAATAATCCGAAGAAGCTTCAAGAAAACCTTAGAAAGCAGAACTCTTATCTCCAAGACCCTTTACGTTTAGCCAATAATAGACGGACAGATCTTTTTTGGCTTTTGCTTGGAGCTCTCCCAGGGGCTTGCCTGACTTCCTGTCATTAAAGACACAGCGTACCCGACTACCATCTGCGTGAAGAACAAACCAGCAGCAGCACAACGTGTGGAGTCCACCTGAACATCTGCGAAACCAGCGAGATGCTTCTGGCGCAGGACAGCCCTGCCACGCATTTACCCCGTGCAGAGAAAACGTCTCGACGCCGCCGTCCCTGACAGCTGAACTCGGTTAAATAATGCTTTGAGGCACGTCGGGTACGGTCAAGATTGATGCGCGGGGTTCAAACTACAGAGATGTGATGACAACTCGCGCTCTAAAACGCACTTCTGGGAAGCAAAGTCTTAAGCAAACCTTGGCGCGCACATCCAAGCCGTATTTTACGCGGATCAAACTGCGACTCTAAAACCGGTGCAGTAGGAACAGCTGTCCCGGAGCCGCTCTCCGCTTGCAACATTACCAACTGATAATTGCACCCGTTGCGCAACGTTGGGGAATTACCTTTTGCAACCACTGCGTGTAGTTCTCCATGACATGCTCCAGCTGCTGGATCTTCTGGCTGGGAAGCTCGGCCTCGGTTTGAGGGGCGTCCCGCTGCAGCGCGTTGGTGTTGTGCGGAGTTCCAGCTTTGAGTTCCCTGCAGGACGTCCCGGTGCTTTCATCACCTTCCGGAAGGATAAACGTGTAGCTACACTGCCCGTGCTGGATCCGGTGATATTTGCGTCCACTTGATGCTCTGGAGCTTCTGGTTGCCTCTTCCGCCGCTGGCTTTTTCTGCTCGGCTCCGGCACAGTCCACCACCACCACCAGCAACACTGCCAGGGACACGCAGTGGCACACAAACCAACCCCACCACATGGCAGGAGCTGGTGAAGATGGAGGCAGTGCTTGACGGTGGGTTTTTTGGAGAGTGCTGCTGGTTCCTTTATTCCAGTGTCAGGTGGAATCAGTCTGAGCGGAGACCCGTGGCCGGGCACGTGGTGATGGCGTCCTTACTGGACCGCTGTGGAAGACAACTCATGGTCATTATCGCTCCTGCCTGCCACTCTCAAGCCCTTCCTGCTGGAAAAAATGGAATTTGGTTTTCCGGGCACGGAACGTCTTGAGGAACATATGGAGAGCAGCTTATGAAGTCAAGCGGTCAGCGTCCATGAAGATGTAGTCAGCGGCGTGTTGTCAGACCTCCCCTGGCTCTCTCGCTCGCTGTTTCCTCTGCTCTGTGTGTGTCCGAGCGGTGGAATGACTTTGCTCTGGGCTTCTCGATTGCTCTGAGCCTGCCCCTCAAAGTGACTGAGGAGGAATGCGTGCGAGTGTGTGAGGGAGAGAGAGAGAGAGAAAGTGAGCAACAGGGAAAGTGAGGCATAGCTGGACCCCAGCAAAGAGGATGTTCTCCGTGTTTGAGGATCATTTTACAAGCTTTCTGACCCCGTGTTTGGGTGGAAGCCCTGCCTCCTGTAAACGGAACCATCAGAACTTCTGGAGACATGTTCACGCTAGGCTTGACTTAAACCAATTCGATTATGGATAATAGGCACTGTATGATATGCAAGAGCAGTAGTTCCCTTTAAAGTCCAAGCCAGATTACTCTGTGAAGCAAGAAGCGAGAAGTGAAGGAAGTGGATGGATTCTTCTAAATAATGGGGTCTAATCTGGGTGAACTACCCCTTTAAATCTCAGAGGTTAAGATCACCCACACGCCGCCCCCCTAAAAATCTATGAAACAATGGAATGCGACATTGTGAAACTCTGCTCCTCTAAAAGAAAAAGCCCATGTCTGCAGATTGCGGCATCTCCCGGATGTCTGGAGGAAAACAAAGGTGATATCCAGCACTGACCTGATGGAGGAGCTGCGTCATCAGAAGAGACACGGCGGAGAAAGTGCAGGCTTCCTGTATTTACCCAGACGGTGGACCAGCTTTCCCAACCCAGAGTCCAACCAAGCATTTTGAGCCTGAAAACAAAGAGCTGGTCTCAAATCGAAACTGGCACTTGGCAGGACACCACACTTGGAGACGGGAGGTCAAGGGTCAAGTTCCAATTAAAGCCCTCAAGCGTTTTCTCACCCCCTACTATAGCAGCCCTCGCTATCAGATAAAGGCTGAACACTCTCTAGTGCGCAGGCTACGCACAGCCACTAATGCACTATTTCTTGTTACGGACCTCCTCCTCGCAGTTTTTAACTGGGATGTAGGCGCCTGGAGATAACGAACCCAGAATAACTCTGCACAGCGTTAACTTCAAGGCATGAGCAAACATTTCTCTATCATCACCCTCATATCCCGAGAGCAGGCATCGCTCCCATCTCTATAAAGTAGGAAAGAAAATATACTTTCAGGACTGCCACGATAACTTTTTAGAAACAACAAATCCCACAATCCATCGTAAATCACACACCAGTACCAAATAAAAACTGTGTGTGTGTGTGTGTGTGCGCGCGCGTGTTGGTGTGCAGACTATAAAGCTGACTATGGAAACAAAATTTCAGACACAAAAACGTATAGCTTTAAAAAAATAATATTTAAATAATGTCGTTATTTCAGTGAGCACTTTGATAATATTTTGCCGTAGTGTAAAAATATTGTTAAGATGAAAAAATGAATTTATATGAAGCAGCTAATGCTACGTATTGAATACAATGTTTTTAATTGTTTGGCGCCATTAGAAAAAAATTCCCAAGTGACATTTTGAAAAAGCAATAAAAATGGATTGACTAAAAAAATTAAAAATGTTTTTTTTCTAGTGACACTGGTGTTTTATAGAATGAATGAACATATATATGTATATCTAACTCCCAAAATAGAAAAACAAGTTTGCATGTATTTATATGACCTTTAAAGTGGAAGCTGTGCATCTGAGTGAAAATATGGTATGTAAATTAACTTTTTATTTATTTCCATTAAGTCTATTTTTCAATTTGTAATCAAACAAAACAGGAAATGTAAAAAAAAATGTGCAAAATTGAACAATAAAAAATGAACTAATGAAAATCAAATACTGTACAGTGAACACGTATAGTTGTCTAACATTTAGCATGATAAAATGATTTTGCCTGTATTGAGCAGTTTCCTGTGCGAAATTTTGCTACATTTTGCAAAAAAAGAAGAAAAAATTCAAACCTTTGGGGAAAAAGAACAAAGCAAAACGATACTTCCCACTGAATCGAGAGACCCAAAATGGTGTTTACAGTGTTGTAGGTCAGAACTTCAAAGCTTAAACGATGAACGGTACGTGATTCGGCCGTTTACTCAAGCTTTCGGGGAAATGCACAAGCTGTGGATATTTACGCCGCCATAATTGATTTGTGTAATCTGCACACCAAAGTCTTGCTCGGAATGTAAACACAGAAGAAGCGGTGAGAAAACAAATATTGTTTTCATGCTGCCGATTCCAACTACAGCTTTCATCTCAACCAAAGAATACACACAAGACAGTAATAATGCTTTTTTTAGACTTGAATTGACACAAAAAAAACAAAAATTAGATCCCATTTTGAAGCCTAAACGTTGGTTGCCAATGGTTACCAAAGCGTATTAACGTTCTCCATCCAATGAGTCGTTTGTACCATCTTTCCAGGTTAGCTTTCAGAAATCGGCACAGACGACAATGACGGTTTGAATGTAATGAGCTTTTCATTGTCTCAATTCCTCTTTACACCCAAAGCCCAGCACAACATTTACTCACGGGGGGCTTTTGCTGTCAATAATAGAGCTGAACTAATGCCAGCAGACTTATTCAGAGGTTTCAATAGATAATTACTAAGCACTAATATGTCACACAGTCGCTTTCTTCGTTCTTCAATAGGCCGGTTCATCCCTTCCACAAATGAGGGCTCTCAGTTCATCGCTTCCCCAAGGAGAAAAATAGACTCATTCAGATTTGTCACACTAAAGGCTTTTAGCATCTCATTTGATAGCATATCAGGCCCATAGGAGCTCTAGACGTCCTATTGGAAAAGGCCATTCAGTGGATGTTTTGTGGTAACGGTGGAGATAAGAGCGTCTAAGTGGAGAAACAAATGGCGGATGAAAATACAAACTCATCACCGCGGGCGCATTTACCACTCTTGACATGTGGAGGAACCCGGAGAAAGACATGTTTAGTCTGCTTTCCTGCACCTCACTTTAATTCTCCAGGACAGATGGCTTGACGGATTCTTTAAACAGCGTGGTGTGGCACATGCCGACTGGTATGAAGTCATGAATTCTGCTAGAAGAATGACACAAGCAGCGATTGTGTTCCTGCCATGGACACTTTTAGCCTCGTTCGGTTCTCTCATCCGAATCTGTAGCCATGTCAAAGCAACTCTTCGTCTTCCCCACTGACGGAGAAGTTCACTTCAAGTTTACACAACGAGCTCTCCCCGCTCCTGTCCATCACATTCCGGCCGTTTTTCCATTCTAATCAGTGAGTAGGAACAACTTGGACTGCAATCCACCTTAACATCTTGCAACATCTTAAACCTTACGTTTTCACCCCCCCCCCCCATAAGCATGGAAGATCTTTCTTGTTGTGTACTGCTCCACTGACGCCATCCGCTGCCAGTCCAGACTTTCTACCAGGTGCCTGCTGATCTTCCACCTAATTGCCCATTCAAAGTCAGAATGTTTAAGGTTGAAGTTCTGTTCGGGCTCCTAATCTCTCCGATCAAGGCTGTTGTAAAACAAGTGGTTGCTGCTGTTGGGCTCTTATCTCTCCAGGCCACGGGAGGAGCTGCTCCTCAGAAGAGTGTTTACAGAGAATCTGGGACCATACCCATGCTTAGGTCAACACACATTTCCCCTTTCTCAATAGAACCAGCATGACACTGAGCCACAGACTGGAACAGAATCTTCAAACATCCGTCAAAACCAGGCATCCTAAACAGACTTATGCTGATGAATAGAGTTGAGAGGTTAAAGAGGACACAAAAATGGCTGATATAATAGAGTTGAGGTTAAAGAGGACACAAAAAAAAAAAGATTAATAGAGTGATACTCTTTTTATACATACGTACCTATCATTTTTCTTTTTGGAAATAAGGAACAATTAAATGTATACAAAATGCAGCAAAAACCAAACTGCGTGGCATATATTGACATTTGAGTGTCAAAATAAGCAACTTTTGCTCTACTTGACTACATTTGCGATTGAGTTTCTGTACTCTTTACTCCGCATTTGAATGGTTTATTATCGTTACTTTTTACGTTGTGATTATGCGTGACAAGTCTGTATCTTTTTCTACCACTGTTAATTTCTTGGACGGGTGTGATATCGGCATCTGCAGGAGGCTGAAGGTACTGGATGCTATTTATGAGCTAAATCACGTGAACATGAATTAGCGGTTGCACATTTTTGCAAATTTGAGTTTGACTGAGACTGACTTTTTGGTCTTTTTCGATCTATTTTGTTTCTGGGATTTTGAGACCATCAGGTGTTAAAGTTGATTTCTACAATAGGATGTTAAAATTTTCTATAGTAAAATATTCATTTTAAAAATTGGATGCTTTTTAATTTTTACTCAAGTCTTCTTGGAATAGGTGACTTGTAAGGGTGTAATTTTTACTGTAAGGTATTCATACTTTTAATCATGCTTTTACTTTCAGATACTTTTTTTTTACTTTCCAAAAAATACTGTGAAGGTGTCAGTACATTTCAAGCTATTCTTCCTCTGCATCAGGTTCTTCTAAGTCACATTCACTGACAGGTTCCTCCAGACTGAAAGTATGATGCTGCTTTCTCCACTTTTGTGAGTTGGACTTCCACCCAAAATCTATCAATCTGTCTACGTTTCTTTCCATTTCTGGGTCACAGAGAGCTGCAGTCAGTCATGGCCAACCATTTTAGTAGGTCAACCAAGGTGAAGTTTACAATTTTAGTGAAGATTCTAGAAGAGCGCATGACATCACAAAAACCTGGAATGAACATAAACGGAGATTGGTATCGCAGGCACCGAGGCTTAACGTGTTTGCTACTTGTGCGCTGACCAAGTTTTGTGTTCGGCCTATTTTTATGGCTTGAGTTATTGCCAGGCATCAGTCGCCTGATTACGATCATTACCACTAATGAGAGCATTCAGATCTTTGTGAGCAGCAGCCCAGCCACAGATTTGACATTTCCATGGTCCTTTCATATCTGGTGAGGAAAGATGGAAAAGAAACGGCACTTGAGTGGCTTCAGAATCACTTTGCACTGATGGACGAGGTGTAGAGAGTTAAACTGTGCAAAACCTTGTTGGTTTGAGGTCTTCAGAAGCTCAGCTATCTTCTACTACTAATTTCTAATTGGCATGTGCCTTTGTCGTTGTTTTGGTTGCATCTCCAAGCATTTGCTAAGGTGGATTTTCTGTGCCTGGAACACTGCGCGTCGTCCCCTGGTTTATAAAGGGTCGTGTCATTTTGCCAACTTGTTTTCTTCCCGTTTTTACTACTTTAAAATTGCACGCAGAATATTCTGAACAGATTGAGCACGAGTGGATAATATCTCACATGTGGTTGCTGGGAAGTTTATGACTTCAGGCCCATTATCTAAGGATATTACTCATGCTATATGAAACACCCTAAAACAATACACCATTTTATTTTTATTAACACTGCAGTGTTGAGATTCTACTCTATCATTTTGTGAAAATAATAATTAAAAATATATAATTTTGACTCACATATACTAATGCAATATATTTTATTTATAATTATATAAATTTTAATATACTAAATAGAATTACAATTATATACGAATATATGCAATATTTTATGTACCGTATACACTTTTTAATAGACTAAATTAAAATACTAATAATACTTTTAAAATGTCTATTCTATATACAATGTATACACAAAAAAGAACTAAAGAATAAAAAACATTTTTAATTATTATTTTATTATGTATTATTATTTTAAACCATTAAAAGCTGTTTTGATAAAATATGTTAATGTTTATTTCTTAATGATAACATACATTTAAGATAATAATGACATAAAACCATAGAACACTATTATTGTTATATCACCAAAACAATCAATATTATTATGTAATCGTTAGTATTACAGTAGTGTTAATTTTGTTACAGTAATGATTTTATTGGTATTTTAATTTCATTTTTTACCAATTGCATTATTAATTGTCTTGCTCCTATGTTGTAAATTTAGCGCAAAGTTACATTAAGCTTACAGTAAGAGTCATGTGAAGAGCAATTAATAAACATTTTAATATTAATTATTATAATTAATATTTTAATAAATTAATATTAATTTCTTGCAAATTACAGTACTAATTTAAATGTATTTTTTTAAAGGGAATAAATTAGTTAATTAAGTGCAACGTGTTTTGCTGTGGGTAAAACCGCGTCTGTCAAATGTAGAATCAGGCACATCTCTTCATATCACCACAGCGTTTTTGTTTCACGAACGCCACTGGATCTTTCGTTTTTCGCTGTTGAACTTATGAACCTTTTAGTTCAAGCCCAGGTCAGAGGTCGCAAATTCACCACTGATCAGCAGACGTCATTCTGGCACCGATGATGTGGCGCTCAGCGAGTTACACGGACCATCTGCTGTTATAGGGACAGGCCGTGTTTTTACAGGCTCGGGATAATGTTCTGGGCCGGCTAATGCAAACGTGCTCTCGCGCTGCCAAGAGCATAAATGTAAAGACTGACATGAAAGATGGAGGCGAGGAGTCCTGATAAAACTCCCAGTGTCCACAAGCCGTAAGTGCACATTTATGAATTACACGTCCTGACACGGAGCAGGATTTTGTCAGTTCTGTCGCCATCGTAATCCGTTAATGGTGAAGCTGCTAATCTACGCCGTGTATGTTTACGCTCATTCGGCCAATCAGAATCCACTTCTTGCGTTCCGTGTGCGTATCCCTAACCACCTTCGCAAATGACTTTTTCTCCCTTGTAGTTTATCAAACAGCCATGATTGTGGTAAATCGTGGTCATTTCCATGTGCCATGCTTTCAACCAAACGATCATTCCGTACGTCCACGACGGAAAAAAAAAAATCAATAAACATGCTAAACGTTAAACATTTCACCTCCTCGAAAAATCATTAAGCAAGGATCATTACAAAACAAAACACCTGCGCTGTCAGAGTTCTCCAGGACGAATGGCCTCCGAAATCCCTAAACTGGCATTTCATCTTTATAAGATTTCACTGTAAACATTTACTTTTGGCTGGGCCGCTCCGTGATTGTGTCGCATCTGGAGCCTCGTGCCCCTCAGACACCAACAGCAGCCCGATGAAACATTTGCAGCTCTTATTTATCTCCTTTTGTATTTTTGTATTATATTTTGATATGTTGTATTTATTTATATTTGGTTTAATTCGGTATGTCTGTTTTTACTTTTTCTTTTTGATTGTTCATACTCTTATTTGCTTTATGCAGAGTAGCGTTCCCAATTTCATTGTAGCCCTGCAATACAATGACAATATAGGCATTCTATTCTATTCTATTCTTGAATATTCTATTCTATTCTTCCCTAATTCCTTATTACTGTATATTCTTCTCTATTGTATTCATCTGTACTCTATTCTATTCTATTCTATTCTATTCCATTCCATTCTTCTCTCTTTTATTCTATTCTGTTCTGCATTTCTTTATTCATTTCTGTTATTGCCTATTCTCTTCTATTCTTTCCTAATTATTCTATTCTACTCTATTCTTTTCACTGATCTTCTATTCTAGAGTTCTATTCAATCATCTGGCTTTATTATTCTATTCTATTCTGTTCTGTACTGTTCTGTTCTATTCCGTCAAATTCTAGTCTCTTCTATTCTTTATTCTAGTCTATTCTGTTCTGTTCTATTCCTCTCTGTTCTATTGTATTTCATTTATCTCTATTCCTCTCAATTCTATTCTATCCATTTCTACTCTAAGTAATCTTAAGTTCAGCGTGTAAAAATTCTCCAAACTCCAAGAATCACGATTTTGCCCCCTTTATCTCAGAGTCGTGAACAGCGATAAAAGCTTTTCACACACAATCCCACACACCAACTGTTAATCAAAAACAAGCATTTTTCTCAAATGACTCTTAAAAAGTATACTGTCAATTAGATGACGATCCACAGCACAGTTTGGGAGAACGGAGCGATTGAGGCCTGTTTGGTTTCTACTCAAACGCTGAAAGTCACGTCGCTAAAGCTACGACACAAACGGCGTGTTGAGAGCAGTTCAGTCCCCGGAGTCGCCTTTCTTATTACTGACCACATTTATAGATTCTCACAACCCGACGGAGATGAATGGTTAGGAAATTGAACCCTCGAGTGGTAAAGATCCCCTTGTGCCGTCCCAGTATGAAGGCGATTTATAAAAGTCATCGGACCTGCTTTCTGTTGCTCAAACGGTGGGATCGAATATCGACTACAATGATGTTTCTGGCTCGATTAAAGCACTAGAGACTAAAACTATTAATGCAAAACACATCCTGCGCGGCCAATCAATGCACCTCCGCTAAAAGCCACGACATTTGCCGCCATATGTGATACAATTGGAGTCAACTCAGAAATTTTCATCGTTCACGTCATTGTCCGGCACAATGTTCTAATTCTACTATAAATTGTTTCAAAAATGTATTTTATTGACAGAGCATTCCATCTTAATCTTAAAGCTGCCACCTGCTCTGGGTTGTGGGTGTGTGTGTGTGTGTGTGTGTGTGTGTGTGACACCACATGGATTGTTAAATCCAGAGCACAATTTTGATTCTGCCCCTAGTGGCCATATTGACAAACTCTTTTTTATTCATAAAAGTTTTAGGCTTTAAGTGTTTGTTTAAACACTTGTCCTTATAGTATATATATGTATATCAGAAGAAACAAATAATGTTTTAAACCATTTATGTTGCTAGAATTTGGGTGGTTTACAAGAGATTTGAGTGTTCTTTTCTACTAGACGAGCTGTAGGTCTATATGCACAGCGCCTGCAGCTTAAGCATCCATCTGTGGTCACTTAAATGTTATATCACAGTCAAACACTCAGTCTATTAGCATGAAAAAATAAACAAAAGTTAATTTGTAAGGGAAAAAAAAGCTCGAATGCCCTAACACATGGTGTGTAACCCTCCGACCTCGGGTCAGGCAATCAAATTGGCTTGTATTTGTTGATTTTACTTTTTCTGACAGTTTACCGAGCTTGGAGCTTGTTAGTGAGCACATTTCCTATTTTTTACAGATGGGTAAGTAAGTTAGGTGCTAGAAAAACAAAGCCAAACGGCTTTGAAAAAACTGAGATAAATTTTAGATTTTATTTTCTTTAATGTCCCTTACATGAATTCTGTGTTAATAGTAAAGCAATTTGAAATGAACGAAGAGTCGATTTTAAAGTACAACAGGTTTTTTTTTCACCTAATGTACATGTGAATGATATATAGTACATGTGAAAATAGTGAGAATGCAAACAATAAATTGGCGCTGCCCACTGCTCCGAGAGTGTGTGTCACTTCACTGTGTGTGTGTGTGTGTGTGTGTGTGTGTGTGTGTGTGTGTGTGTGTGTGTGTGTGTGTGTGTGTGTAACTTGTGTATCACTGATGCTTAAAAGCAGAGCACAATTTTTTCAGTTATTGACAAACTTTCTTACTCACTCACAATATTAACATGTCACGTCATTTGTGTGTGTGTGTGTGTGTGTGTGTGTGTGTGTGTGTGTGTGTGTGTGTATAAATTGTAGACATTTAGAGTATATTTTCCCAACATACTATTTACATTTCATGCTATAAAACAAATATTTTTATATATGACAAATATATGAAAAATGTCTGAAAATTCAATATAATGTAAAAAATACATTTCAAAGGGGTAAAAATATGACGTGTACAAAAATATAAAGTTCATACACATAAAATATTAATATATATATATATATATATATACATTTAAAAAATGAAATTAAATTACAAATTTGTAAAACCTATATAAAAAAAGTTTATAAAAGATCAACATTTGAAATACGTTAATGTTATTCTTCAACAGGAAACAGTGCAGAATCAATTGATAAAAAGTTTTATGAAACTTTATGAAGCTTCAAAGCGTGAAACATTTCATTCAGAATCTATATCCACCTTCTAAATACTGTGCATACATTAAATGTTTCCATTATAGACCTTGGTGAAGCTCTTCATTCCTCGAGCTCAGTTACTGCAGAACACAACACTCAATTTTTCTACAACCTCACAGCGTCTGAAGGCCAACTGAAATGTTCTCCCAAAACCACACGGAACAATAACCTGGTCGTGACTACTGTCTTTTTCGGTTAATCGCTGAAATCAGTGACAGTTGTGAAAATAGAAGACGACTTTGAAGTTCAGGAAGTCGGCCAAGAATCTGAAAAATGCTGGAAGGGCCGGTGTTTGTCCTCAGACGGTTCGAAGAGGCCACGACTCAAGATGCTTAATGGTTTGGTCTGAGCAAAAGAACACAGACGGACTCTTGCTTCCACTAACCAGCAAATATTTGTCAAGCTATATGCGCGAGGAACAGGAATGGCTTTATGGGTCCAATAAGTGAATAAAACGTCATCCCTACACAAAAAGGGGATTAAACGGGGCCTAGAACCTTGAACTGTAGAGGGCGTCATCCCAGAAGTTTGAAATAGTCGACGAATTTCTTTCGTAAATATAGAATAGAACGAATAGAATGTTGTCGTTGTATAAATACAGAAAAAAGAGCATTTACAAAATAAGTAAACACAAAACAAAAAAATTGAATTTATAGAATAGCAATAGAATTTAATGCTTCTGATTTTTCAGACAATCTGGGGTGGAAATCATTCGTGAGTCTTTCTTTTCTGCAGCGTCGTTGGCGCTTTACAGCCCCGGGAAACATTCACCATCATAAAAGATCAGCACGAAGAATCTGAATCCAATCTGTTCTGCTCAACAACGCTCGTAAAGTTAAGAGTGTGTCGATAAGCACACGACTTTCACTTCTGGCAGCCATCTTCTTGTTTTCCCAGACTAAAAGTCCCATCTTTGAGCACCTTATGCTTTTACCATGTAGTAAAGTACTGATCGAGACTTGTATGTATTTTTTCCGAGCATTTTACAGTTTCACCGTAGATCTGTGTTTGCAAAAGTCTTGATGCTTTATCTCAGATTTATGAGTTGAAATAAATAAATATTTAAAATGTTCATTATTCATACAGCGAGAAAATTATATCTGAATTTAAAATCTGGTCACATGACCAATCATTTATTTAATCTAAAGTCTTTGCATAAACATGAATTTCTGGAACATTTCTCATGAAGTGGATCTAAAATATGACTCGTAAAGAAAGACACCTGTGTAACATGCATAGTTTGAAACTTGAGTTGAAGCATAAAGTTTAAGATTGAAAATATGGTAGTAACTTCATTTGGGACCAATTCCAGATTCTCCTCGGATCTTCAACACGAGATGTTTGAATGTTTGCGATGAACTTCTACATGGGGATATTTCACAATTGAATTCTTTTCATATTGTCGTAACAGGGACAAACTCTGAACAGACTTGGTCAACTTCTTAAAATTGAATGCAAATAACGAAGACAGCAAACTGTGATATTGTCTATTTGAAAGAGGGAATTAAACATTTACCATCATAATTCATATTGTATATTGTTTAATGTAATGCCATGATAATTTTGGAGTTTATTTAAATTGCACATCGGAGTAAGAAAAACTGTATTTTAATAGTGTCCTTGTAATGCTTTATAATAAATGCTCTTAAAGCTTCACCTCGATTACTTTTTTAATATAATAACAACAACAACAACAACAACAACAATAATTAATTAATTAGATTTGTATTTCATTACAGTTTATATCGAACATATAAATATTAACATATAAAAGTATGTAGGTTAAAAACTTCAATAAATTCATACGGTAATTTTGAAATCTAAACAGAGTTTTGTTTTATATTCTAACAAAAAACCACACCAAAAAGTTACATTTACCGTACTTATACTTTTTACTATAGTGTTAAAGAAGTTACTTTATATATCATGGCTGTTTACTCACAGAAAGAATTATAAAGTGTTTGTCCGTCAGAGCTCGGGATCAGGTCTCAATGTTACAAGGAATCCTTGACCAAAGGTCAGTGGACACAGAGAGTGACCACCATTTTGCATTCTGGCAGGGTTCAACTCCGACCCGATTGGGATCCGAGCTTTTACAGCTCCAGCCAAGCCGCGAGACATAATGAATCACGGCGAGCGCTCACGATTACTGTAACAGAGTGAACTCTAGAGGATTCTAGCACCAAACAGACATAAATCTACCGCAGACGGAAAGTCAGCAATGGCTAAAAGCGTCTGATTGATCATCCCCGCCGCCTTATCTGCCTCTGATATCACACTAGACCTGATGAAGCCACCTCACACACCGGTTTGGTTTGGGTGGAAAATCGCACCGAATTTTTAACGACCAAAAAAGCCTTTAGTTTATGAAGAGTTGGAGTTTTATGATCTGTTTATTTCATTTCTGGGTGACGGGGAGCTGGAGACAAATACAGCATTTCGGCAACTAAAGGCGGGACTCATGGTGGAATCTTAACAGACCAATCACAGAGCGGGACACACACACACACACATCCACACTATCACTCACAACTTCCTAATTTTCCAGACTGTAGGGGGAAATCGGAGACCTGGAGGAAACCCACGCAGACTCTGATTGGGCCACTCTAGAATTTTTTTAGATTATTTGCAATTATTTATTATTTTCCAGGATTGCTTTCAACTTTTTGTTTTTTAATAGATAGCAAATAAAAAAAAACGTCTAAGCCTTGGTCAAAACATTGATGTGCCAAGAATGTGTGTGTGTGTGTGTGTGTGTGTGTGTGTGTGTGTTTTAATGCGTCTTTCCAGTTGGGTTTATTCACTTGACCTTTTTAATTTATGGGTTTCTCGATCACACGCACAAGCATTTCCTGAGCAGTACTAGATGAACATTTTCCCACTAAACAAACAAGTCCAAAAGGCCAAAAAGTTGTACTTAAATATTGATTTATAAGTTATAAAAAGTAAAAATAAAACTAAAAAAGAAGTCCCCGATTTGATTCGAAGGGCAAAGCATCAGCTATGATAGAAACGGTACACAAGCCCATTAATAAAGCCCACCGTAAGAACACAATCTGTACGTGAGCGTGTGTGTGTGTGTGTGTTTTCTTGCTAAAGTGGAACTTTACATTTTATCTGCATTTAATTGTCCCGACTGAAGGGGTTAAATCCAATCTTTCATGAGGGGGTTGCTGGGAGCCCATGTTTAGCTCCTCTTTTGTTTGGGGGTCACGGGGCCTTATGGACGCTCACCCAGTTGGCACTGAACCCTCCATGTTATTCCCAGCCCCTCCATTCAAACAAGAGCCAGAATAAAAAAAGCTTTGACCGACTGCGGGAAGCTCTGCATTCTGAATCACTGAACAAAAGCCCAGATTCACGTCTCCACCGAATCTTTAATAGAACTCAGTCGGTTTATCATAACAATGCGTGTGTTGAGTGCCAGTGGTTTATATAGTTCTGGGGGGTTTATTTAGCTCGCATTGCTGCATATATATATATGTATATAATGCAGACGATTCTCATAACAAATGCATAACAAATTTAAGGAATTAGTTTCTTCTTCGACGATTTGATGATTAATCTTGTTTGTTTTATGAGAAAAGTGACTCACATTCAATTCCAGGATCAAATATGGTGGAGACTTTTGATTGATCCTCGCGTAATCGACTGGTTCCCCATCGCCCTATTGAAAATACACCAGCAAAACACATTAATCAAGCAAATCCGATCACACACTGAAATATTTAAGCTGTTGAAATAAACATTTCTCAAAATGAGTCCACGAGTCATTATAAGCCTGATTTAAGTAGCCAGGGGCTCAGCGAAGGTTTACAAGTCATTACTTACAGGGTTAGAACTGCAAACGGACTTTGGAGAAACATTGCGGGTCATTTTGCTTTTTTGTCCAGCAGGCAAAGACTTTTTATTTATTTTGTTTTATTGTAATTACTACAATAAGAATAGTCTTTATTGTCCTTGTACGACAATGAAATTGGATACAGCGTAAACAATTAATTAAAGTAAAACTAAATATTAAACATGTAAAGTTAGTTAAATTTAGTCAAGAAAATCAGTTTAAAATGAATTATTAACAGTGACTAATTGTAATGGTTATTATTATGATTATACTTTATATAATATTATAGTTCAACTAAATGATTATTTAATTGATTGTAGTTCAAAACACGAAGTATATTCTAACATCAAACTAATTATAAAAACTGAAATACTGCCAAATAAATGGGCATTTTTGCTAATTGAATAGTAGTTTTATTAAAATTTATAAATAATAATAGATGTATTCATAGATTGTATATGTGCACTACATGTGTGTTTACATTTAGATAAACACACTCTCTATATAAATACATATTCACACGCACAGTCAAGTTTGCGAGAGAGAAAGAGAGAGAGAGAGCGAGAGAGAGAGAGAAAGAGAGAGAGTAAAGCAGACTCAGAGAGGCTGATAAGATAAATCCAAAATAGATTTACAGTGTGCGGAGAGAGATTAGCGAGCTTTACCAGTAAAACAACTCCTTTAAAGAACAAATGTGCGTGGCCTGTGCAGATAACACACGCTGCCTCTATTAGAAAGGTTAATTCAACTAAGGATGAACACTATTAATTGTTAAAGTCACATTGTAACACACAGGTGTCAAAAAATGGCTCCTCTTTGCGCCAAAAAATATTTAAAGCTTCTATCAATGTCCCTATAAAAATGTCTCTCACATCCAACCAGTGAATTGTATACACACACACACACACACACACACTAGGCCCCGAGGCATCGCGATTGGTGTCTTGCTGAAGGACGCTCTAGTTGTGGTCAGGGATTTGAACCTGTGACCATGGTCCTTTGACCTTGGGCTCTGGACCGTAGAAAGTTTTTGTTATAAAGAAAACAATAAATGCTTTACACAAAGCTGTATCAAGAAATAAAACTAGACGATCACGAGTCAGTGAACACACAGATGGTTTTGTTGTTTTTAGTTTTTTGACCTTTCACTGGAAGTGGTGGTCCGTCAGCCAATCGGAGATGTCCAAGTAGTGCGGCTAAAGAGTGGTCAGTCGTTCATCTGTATAGCAATGGCTCCTAATGACCACACCCAAAGAGATGCTATAGTGAAGAAAGAAAGATTAGTGGCCCAAGCACTGAACCTTGGGGAGCACCAGTACAACCCATAGGATTTGTGACCAATACGCACTATAGGTTACCTTGATTCTTAAGTCTGACACAAGTTGGCTAAAGGCCACTCCTTAATCCTACTTTACAGTCACTTTGTGCAAATGGCTGGTCAATTTGAAACATGTGAGTGGCACCGATTTCCTAGAAAACATAATTGAGCATTTTAAAGTGTCTTTCAGCGTCAATACGATCAATTTATCGCAATTAATGGGCGACTGCACTAACACAACCAGAGTTTGACAAACGCAACGTAAATCCAGGAAATTATACATCCTCATTTATTTGTCATTAGGTTGTATTGCTCCCATATGCAGTGCATTATGTGCAATTCATCAGGGGCCGTCCACTCGAGCTGGGGTTTGTTGTCCAGCAGTGACACGGTCACCTCCCGTTTCTCTCTGTTTAGCTTGGCCCCAGAGAGCCAACAACTATCTCTAACTATTCTGATCACTAGCCACAAGGGGTTGGGTGTGAGAACACAACTACCGTAAACTTCAGGTTATAATGTAATAATGAGCATCTAAAACCCTGAAAAATTAATAAAAATGAACCATGTGCTTTATAATCCAGAAAAAAAAACATGCGAAAAAAGAACGAAATAGACATTTATTAATGACCTGCTTTATAATCCAATTCAATTAATCACAGTGGTGTAAAGTACCGGAGTAAATTGACTTTACTGTACTTTTGACTACTTTGGACTGAGTATCGAAAAATACATAAAACATTTACTCTCTACTTAAAATTCTAGCTCTTTATTTCTAAGTATCGCGTTCTACGACTAAAATACCCAAGCTATTTTAAAAATGAGAGACTTCAGTCTTTTAGTCTTTTTAAGTCTTATTAGAATTGGTAACTTGTAATGTAGTCATTTTTACTGTAAGGTCTCTCTCACTCAAGTGTGGTTTTCAGGTAGTCTTTACACGTCAGACCAATCCTAATAATCCGTAAATTACGATAAATTGTAGATAAGAAGCCCGTCTTCAAAACTAAAATATGCATTGAAACATTTACAAATAACTTCCATATGATCCATATTACAGTACTTACAATGAGCTACAGTCCAACACTGACCCAAAGTCAAACTTGGGATTCAAACCCACAGCCTCGTTGTTTCAAACACATCCTCTACCAACTGAACCACAGCAAAGCATGAAGATGATCTGCAGAAACCATCTACGCCAAAGTTTTAAGCTTTTAAAGTCACCGCCATTCAAAACACGCCAATCATCTGGAGGTGGCGTTCCTTGCCAAGCCAGACGACAGCAAAGGCTCTTTGGTCTTCAAACCCGCAGTGATGGCATCTGCTCGGACCCTGTATTTTCATTCCCGCTGTGAATGGAGGCTTTGTGTGGTGAGGGGAGACCTGCTCTCTGGGAAGTGTCAGAAGGCTAGTACTTACATTGTTATCTGAAGATACAGGCCAGAAATGGTTTCCAGACTCCTCCGGTCCTTTAGCGGGAATACTGGACTGATTTGTGGGCACAGGGTTCGGTCCAGAGCTGCTCTCACATATCTGGCAGCTCTTCGAGAGGCAGACACGTCATTTCATGACTGGAAATGAAAGTCAAATTAATAAGTCACTGTCAAACCCAAAGCGTGTTGGTTCTGTCAAGCCAAGCTGGTGGAGAACCTCACGAGACTTTTGGACATTGTTTTGGTTATACTTTAGCACACTCTCTCTCTCCATTTCTTTCTCTCTCTCTGTCCATCTGTCTCTCTCTCCCTCTCAACCAATCTCTCTCTTCCTCACTTGTTTTATCACCTTCGGTCTCTGTAGCTTCACTATCTCCTACATTTTCCTTTCCCCGCTTTCTTCCTATCCTGCTTTTCAGTCTATCATCATCATTCTCCCAATTCCTAATCTTTTTCTATATCTATCTCTCTTTCTACCTTACTCTCCAATCTGCAACCCATCTCTCCATCAATCTTGCTTTCCTTCTGTCTGTCTTTCTCCCTCTAATTTACTCTCTATCTGACACCATTTCTCACAATTTTTCACTTTAAACCTCTAATCTTCATCTGTCTGCTTTCCAGTCTATTATTTTCCTCTCCTCTTTAATCATTTCTTTTGTCCTCTGTCTCATCCTGGTTCTCCATCTCTCACTATATCAGTATTCCTCTCTTCCCCCTTCTCTTTCATCTTTCTCTCTCTGTACCCCCCCCCCTCTCATCACCATTCTCCCTATCCTTTATCTTTTTGTCCCTCTCTCACATTTCCACCATTTATGTTTTTTTTTCTCCCCTAGTTTGTCTGAAGGCAGCCCAGAGAAGAAGGTTTGCTGGACTTAGTGATGTCCAGCATGGGCTCGATGGCCTGGCATGTGTCCAGAAGCCTTTTCTTCAGCACAATTGCCGAGCACTTAGTTGAGCAAGCAAATACTTTTCTGGAGTCCTGGACAAACGCTAAGGTTCAGAACGGAGAGCGGCGGGATGTATTTTTCTAGCGGTTGTGTTCTTAACAGTTTGCTGGACTCTTCTGGAACAGGAAGCTTGTGTTATGTCAACTCTGTGCCGGACTGTTTTTGTTTAGTTTGCTTTGGTTTTCTTTATAGGTGTAGAGTAATAAAGTCTCAAACAAATCAGCTTCACCTAAAGCCTGACAAACACTTTCAGTAGCCAGAGGAAAGCCTTCAAATAAACACTCGTCTCCATCACCAGCCCAAATGAGTTGTGCAGATGCTTCCTTCAGACGTCCCTCAACTGGACTTTACGAATCATGAAATGCTTCACGTCAGGGACTTTTATTCCACAAACTTGTTCTAACTTCATGTTCATGTACAAACATTTTCTTGACAAACAAATGTAGCCGATCCATAACTCTTCATATAAAGTATATTAAGTTATGTTTAAAATATATATAGGGATTTAATAGTTCTGTTCTGTTACTAACCACGTTCTGGTGTTCAGTCACGATCAGTCACGATGCTCTTTAAAGGGATTAAATGAGATTATAATTGAATCTCACTCAGTTTACATAACAAATGTCCTTTAATGTGCTTAATTTGAACAAAATAAGAGCATTGAGAAGGCTCAGTTAATTTAAATAATACTGTATCGATCACTTGATTAAACACTTGCTAGAAAAACAAAAGTGATCAACTGAATCCCTCTTTCACTCACTCTCCTCAACTTTTCTATCTTTCCTCTCTCCTTTTCTCGCTCTCCTCCTTTCTCTTTTTCGATCTTTCACTCTCTCTTTTTTCGCTCTTTCACTCTCTCCTGCTTTCTATGTCTCATCCTTTCTGAATTTCACTCTGTCTATCTCTTTTACATTCTGTCTTTCAGTTCCAATAAACACAAAAAAAAAATATTTAAAAATATTTTACTTACATGAGTCTTGATTAATTCAGTCATAAAAACAAGGAGATCAGCTTGATGCAAAATTCTCAGGTAGAGTGAGTTCGGGGCTGGAAAAACTAGATCTATGAACATTTTTCGAACTAATAGCAATTATGAGGCATATAATAAAACCCCATGAATATGTTAACGTAGGTTGGAGGGAAGAAAAACAATGTTGGCCATTTTTAAGAGTTTTTGACAGAAATGTTGTAATTTTACAACCATGGGTCTTACAGGGTTAATAATGCATGGTTCATAGGTTCACAGAGCCACAAACCATCACACTTTAAACTGAAGAGCCCCGTCTTAGTGGCCGAACATGTGACCCTGAGAGCCACACGGCGATGGCGTATGGTAAGACACACAGCGGCCGGTTGGATTGATCTGTAAATCCTCGGCTCATTATTTACAGTACTATTGACTTCCTGCTTTGTTGACCTCGCCATCTAACGCGTTTGTTGGGGTCAAAGCGGCGCATCTTTGACCCGGGATCTAAAGCGGACTCGTTGTGGGTGTTATCTCGGGTGTTGGGTTGGATCCCACCTCCCGACACCACAGGTTTGAATTAGAGCCGAGAATGCGAAACACTCCGGTCTAGACTTACACAAGGAATGTCTCTGCAAACACACACACACACACACACACACAAAGCGCCAGCAAACAGCCCGCCGTCGTTATACGTGTCTGTCTTCGCCCGGCACGGCCCGGTTGAGGTGGGTTTATGAACCCGTCAGACGTCACTTCTCACCAAGTCAACTTTTAATGCCAGTTCCCGCTTAACGGCGGAGATGTTGACCGAGGTTCCTCCGAGAATTATTAAACTGGAGCTCAAGCTGGTAGAGAACCTCATAGGCCTCAATCTCCAGCCCTGAAGAACCCCAAGACCACAAATGAGCTTTAGCATTGATAAAAATCGACTCTGATGAAAGACTCCGGTAGATTAGGGATTAAGACAATGTGCTTTATCAGTTCTGCTGTGTCCTGCCGGATTTAACTCATCATGAGGGGTAATTTAAACCCGTGGCTTTGAGAGTGATGCACGCTGAAGCTCCACTGCTTCTCCAGAATGAAGGCCACGTCACTGACTCGAAAGCCACCTGGAAATAGTCTCCCAAGTTATGCAAATGTCCACGTTATCGAATCTCACTGTGCTGAAGTGTCGCGATGGGACGATCAAAGCGGAGGGCGTGACCTCCTTTCTTCTCTAAAGAGATTGGCTAAGGGATGGTGATAGCCCCTGCTGACCCCGCGTGATCGCGATCGATCAGTCGCTGGCTTATCTAAGCCGAGGTGACGGTGAAGATGAGCAAGGCCGTCCATCCCCAAACGCGGGATAACAGGAAGAGACACGCAAGAGTCAAGACCCCGAGGACCGGCTTTAATCAGACGGAATGTGTCAAGACAATGGAGATATCTAGCCGTGGAGATCAAAAGACTGACTGTAAAGATGCTACATTGTTTCTGTTTGTGCGTTGAAAGATCTAATCTGTTCTGGCGGTTTTAGTCAGCTTTTCAGTTTTTTTAACCAGCGTTCATAATTGTTAGGATGCAGAAGAACTCACTGTGATATTGGTAAGAAGACACCTGGACAGATTCATTGGCAAAGCTGGGCAACTGATGATGGCCACCAAGCTGAAGTAAAATTGACGCCAGGCCAAGAGTCCAAACCCCAAACCAAACAAATAACCAGCAGAACGAAACTTAACTTGACTAGAACTTGGCTTGGGCTTGACTTAACTAGCCACAACAAGGCAAAAATCCAGAATTGTACAAGACTCACATGCACTGCAGGATCCGACTGGGAACGAAAAGAAAACAAGGATTTAAACGAAAGCAAGATAACATGGGCGCGCGAACGTACGCACGCACACGTGAACGCGTGTGCAGGTGGGATAGTTAACAAAGCGAATTACCAACTAACCACGTGAGAGAATAGTGATCTATACAAGTGAAGTGTTAAAGAAATAAGTAAATCAAGGGTTGAATTTAATGTTCAATAAAATCAAGTTCGCCACAGCTGAATCGTGAATTTTAATCAAAGGGGGTCTCATAAAAACGCGTCGAGAAAGCATGAAACGAAGAAAATTCACTTGGGAAGACAACAGAAACTCTGTCAATACCTCAGTATAATCCGGACGTGCTTTCACGATAGACATTTCCCTTTGAAGCGTAAAATGGTTAAATCGGAAATGAAATGCTATACGTAAGCGCCCTCTAGTGGCAATCGCCTGCACTCTGAATGGAGTTAATAGTTGCTAACATAGCACAACACAACACAAAAATCTAGAAAATTTTTAACAGCAGAAAACCTGACGCTTCAAATAGTGAGGCAAAAAAACGACAGCGGAATCTTGTTTTAATCTGGTTTTGTGTTGTAAAGATGAGCTATGTGTGGCCCTTAGGGGCCCTAAAGGCCTGAGGGAACGCGGATGCAGACGTCCTGTCTGCCGGGAGGGTTTATTATCAAAGCCAGGGGTCTGATGGTGGGGACTCAAGCCCCTTGGGTGTTTAAAGAGATACGTCCCCTTGGCTGGGGTGTTTGCTGGACGGAAGAAAGGGAAGCCATATCTCAGAAATAATGGTCTCGTCTCATCCGTCTGAAAAACTCTTGGAATAGCAGAAACACATGCAGCTTGCGTTAAATAGTGTTTGCCATTAGTTTCTATAATTCTAAAAAAAAAAAAAAAATAGGGTTAATTAAATAAAATAAATATAATAATACAATTATATTGAATAAAATAGTATTGAATAATATTAGTGAACAAACTTTCACTTTAAAGAAGAATTAAAGGTAATTTTATTAAATAAGTCAGAAAGTATTATGTTGTGCTGACTATCTTTTTAAGATTGTAGGTGAAGATATTATAATATAATATACAATTATTGGGCTTGTGACTAGTTTTCTACATTTAAATACGTAAATAAAATAAGCACACACAAGATGGGTGATTTTACGTATAGGATACCAATGAATATTAAAAAAGGCTGTTTAAAAAAAAAGTACCTGCACATCTAAACATATATCGAAAATGTCCAGGGATTTATAAAGAATACATCTATAAACCTAAAACGAATGCGTGTTGCGATAAAATAAGGAAATATTTAAAAGTCGCCACCAGAGGGCGCCCTTGCAAAAGACAAAATCAACGCATCTATTCCGCGTGCAACGTTTAAAACGTGTGGCTTTGGACAACACTAGTTAGGTTACGGGTGGGCGTTTATTATTTCCGGGGGTTACATGACAATATGCGTCGAAAAAATAAGGGCCTGAGAAAAAGACTGAGCTCGATCGTACATCAGACTGATTTTATTTCTTTACAAAAATCAATACAAAGTAATTTTTCTGTGACTTAATTATTGCAGTATTTAATACAGATACTGATTTTTATATCAATTCAAACAACCACTACTCCCTCCTTCACCATTCCCAAACGCAATGGCAACTTCAGCTCTAAAATCCCACCTTGACACTCAAACCAGCCAAAAGACCCCTCACGTGTCCATAGGTCCCCACTTTGACCGGTGTGTGTGTGTGTGTGTGTGTGTGTGTGTGTGTGTGTGTGTGTGTGTGTGTGTGTGTGTCCCACTGAAGAGAGTGTGTGGGACTGTAAAAGTGTCACCGGATCCGAGGCGCACGTTTCTATAATCACGGTGTTTATGATGGTACGTGGGTGAGCAGATGATGAGAAGCATATGATACTGTTGTTACTGAAACATCGACTCTAATCTTTCTAACTTCATCATCTCTAATGTCTTCCACCATTTTCACATGATCTTTCCTTCAAGGTATAGTTAAGCCATAAACACACTTGACTTGACTATAATGAATAAATTTAATAAATAATTTTGTTGCGTTTTGGACACGGGATTGTAATAGACACGTTTGAAAAGGCAAAACATTTAAATCATGAGATATATTCAAATTGGAAAAAGAATTTTCTTTTTCCAACTCGTTTCACATTCATTTATTAGTCACTTTTTCCATCTCTGGGTCACATGGAATTCCCGCAACTCTAGTCTGAAGGCGGAACTTTCCATGGCTGACCAATCACAGAGCAGGACACACTAAATTTGGTTTCCAAAGCAAAAAACTCAATTTCCCATAAGCCCCTGTGTCTCAAATAGTTTAGCAGCCACGTAACACCATTCTTCTCCTTACCTAAACCTTTTCCAAAAGCCACATGAGACTGAGATTCAACATCAGACAAAGAGATTTCTCCCATTACTCTCGCAGCGTTTTACATATTCATCAACAAATATGTGCGCGTATGGCTTATTGACATATTCTGGTTTCTTGCGGGGAAGACATGTTGAAAATCTTCTCTAAAAATATTTGTGCTCGGTTCCTGCCAAGTTGCTGAAGCTCAAAGCCCAGACAGAATTCCCAGAGTTCAGTTTGGGCTGCACCAGCTCAGATTTCACTGGAATGAAACTACGAGAGACGATTTACGTGCTCATCAGTCTCAGACGTCTCCATTTCAGCTTAATTTGCCCAATTCCGTGTTCGGAACAAATCGGAATGGCACTTAATTATTACAAGACTTTCACCAAGACTGCGGCTCGCTAGCGCTTAGGGAGTTTCGAGCCGTTGCTGGGATTCTCTGACCAACAAGCTGATTGATATGCAAAAAGACCCAACGGATTTTTGAAGGAAGTAGTTCCTCTACTTGCTTTCTACCGCATGCTCTATTTCTGGGTCACGAGGAGCTGCAGCCAATCGCAGCAACTCTAGGCCCTGGTTTGATGGCCAAGCAATTACAGAGCGGGGTTTATACTTCTACCACAAGTTCCAAGCAAATAAAAGAAATTAATTGATTTTAAAAACATCGAATGGAATATGGATAATGGGATAATATGTAAAGTTACTTTGTGTTAGAGTTTATTCTGACTTTGTGTCAGAAATTATTTTCAGAAATGATAATCTGAAGCATCAACCTGCGGCCCGCGGGCCACATCCGGCCCGTTAAAGTAGTAATGTGACCACCCTTTAATTTAAGTATCACACTTATTTAGTTACTTTAGTCCTTTAAAAGAATTAGTCAGGACAGACAGACGACCTTCAGAACACACTGAAGGACAAACTTAGAGAAAAACAGCAGCCAGTTTGTCATTTCTTTACGTTTTGGCCACTTGACTATTTTTACTAACCATACATAATCGGCCTATACGTTGTGTCCCGCAAATTTCTCAACAACTTCGAGCTTGACCCCGAATCACGAAAGGTCGGGCTCCACTGACCCATCATTTTCCACATCACTAGATGCCCGGAATCTTCTCTCCTCCATAACCGAATCCCGCCTCCTTATCCTCATAATAAAAGGTATCTCCTTACAATACCACCATAACCATATCAGTTCAGCCAAAGGCCACGACTCTTCCTCTCAGGGAAGACAAGCCGCTTCTGAGAGTTCATATATAGCTGAAACCGACAGAGGAAGAGGCTTTGGCATGAGAGAATGACAGCAGGGATCCATATTGCACATTCCAGTCAGAGGAGCTTTATGTTTGTCTATGAAACCTCCCGGAGCGTTTGAAGAGGAAGGAAAACGGTGAGCGAGCGACGCGGGAATTTCCTACCCTGTGATGAGTAGAAAGCAAACGCCATGCAGAAGACGCCATCCACACTCTTGCTTGTGGGTTTTATTAGACTAGCGTGGATAAGGAATCAGAAGAAGCTGGAGGTCCGCGGGTAGAGCTAAACAGAACTAAGGAAGCATCCGCGTGCACTACTGAGTCTTCAAATTAGCGTCTAGCTGAAGTCGCCGCGGCACATTTCAGTTCCCAATTAGTTTGCGCTGATCTGAAGCTGACGGAACTTTCCAGAGCACGAGAAGGTCGAGCAATCCATCACCATGAAAGCACGTGCGGGGAACAAGGCCTGAAATGTTCACTTCACCGATCCAGACATGACTTCATCCAATCCAAACATCTAGACGAAAGCCCTGGAGAAGCGTTCACACTCAAGACGTTCCGCGCCAGTCGTGATAACATGTGACCTGAGTGTTTTCCTCCTCTACGCCGCCGGTGCTTTACGTTATCTTCCTCTCCGCATCGCTGTCCTCGGCTCGGCTTGAGGTCAGTGACATCACGTAGCACCAGGCTGCTGCTAGCTGTTTTGAGCCCTGTCAAAGAATTCGAAATTGGGCCCTTTTACATTTTTAATAAATTGATCAAATATCAAATAAATCGAAAATTTACACTTTCAAATCGGTCCAACCGATTCAGTTCAGAGCTCTGCATTAGTCTACAATCCCTCCATTACTGTTACGTGTGTTCCAGTGTAGATTTTAAAATATTAAAACAAATTATATACATTTACACAAAAATCATTGATCATTGATGATCAAGTTCAAGTTCAAGTTTATTTATATAGAGCTTTTCTTGGTCCGAGACCAACACAAAGAGTGAAAAAGTCTTAAAAAGAAAAATGTCCATTCTTTATATGATTTCAAAACATTTGGGGAAAAAGAGTCAGTTAAAAAAAATATATTCATTGTTGTTCAGACTATATGGGCTATAACCAGAAGAGCAAGCTAGATCAGAATTAGCGTTATTGTGCAAGACAAGCAAGCAACTGACAAAAAGACAGAACTCCTTCTGATTCTACTTTCCTGTACTATAATTAATAATTCTGCACTATGTACACACAACTTATACTTTTTTCATTGCACGAATAAATATCCACAATCTGGTAAATTAAATTAGACACAAATAGGTGTTGTCTTTGTTCCGACTGCATCTAGGTGTAAATACAAATGAAAATAATAAATACAAAAATATCATATTTGTCTTTTTGCATTTTTTTATCTCTACAATATTTCTTTATTGTGATTTGCTGCTGTATTTTTTAGAAACCCTCCGTGTTTTTGTGCTTTTAGTTTCTCATGATTCAGTTATGAATGGATGTCTGTATTATGAACAATTAATGTTTCTCTTCTTCCTCGAGCGCAAGCAGATTTCACTTTGCCACGAAGCCGCAGGACGCCGTCGATTCTCTTCCTAAACGGATGGAGTGAATAGTGACGCTCGCTCTGGAAGAATAAAACGTCTTTTCTGTCGGCATCTGAAGGATTTTATTATTTTTCCTTATTATTTTCCTTGTTATTTGTCAAGAAATCTCTCTTTCTCTCAGTCTCAGGGTCAAATTCTTTTTTCTCTCTCTCTTATTCGACATTTAATTCATTCTTACCTTCACTCTATCACTCACACACACACACACACACACATACGCACACACACACACCCTATCTAGTCTAGTTGTAGTCTTTCTTATTATCTTCCTCTCTAATTCGCTCTCATTATGTCTCTCTCTCTGCTCTTTCTTATTCTTTCTCCTTCTGTCTGTCTCTTTCTCTATCTCTCACTATTTGGATCAAGTAGTTTTTCTTCTATTTTTTTCTCTTCTCTTTCGTTCCCAATCTTCTCTCTCTCCTAATTACATTGTTTTCTCTCATCGTTTTCATTCACCTGTCTCTGTCTTTCACATATCCCACCTTCAAACACACACACACACACACACACACACGCACCTCACTATCTGGATCAAGTAGTTTTTCTTGTATTCTTTATCTCTTCTCTTTCATTCTCGATCCACTCTCTCTCTCTCTCACTTGGTAATATAGTTTTCTCTCTTCAACAGTCTCCCTCTCACGCTGTATTTTCTTTCTCATTCTCCTGCACACAAGCATCTCATTCACACGTTGGGTTGCTCTCTCTCTCTCTCTCTCTCTCTCTTAGTTATATTGTTTTCTCGCTCTCTCAATCTCTACACACATTAATCTCTCAATCATTCTTTTCTCTCCCCTCTTCTTTGCCTTGGTTAGATTGCTCTCTGCCTCTCTTGGTTGCATCGTTTTCTCTCTCTCACTCACTTTGTATTTCTTTCTCTTTCTCTCTCTTATTCCACCCCAATCTGGTTGTTTTTTCTGGACTGGCTTTCAGTCTCTCTTCCTCAGTTTCATCCAGTCACCTAGCTAGTATGCTCTCTCTCTAAGTCTATATTCTTGAATGACTTGTTCTCTCTCCCTTTATCTCATTACCTCCCTTGATCTCATTATCTCCCCATCACTCATTCTCTCTCCATTTCCCTCGCCGTTTTTCTTTAGCCAGGTGTAGTTCCTTTCCTCATTTGAACTGTATCCAAATAATCTTTTATTTTCAACGTCAAAAAATATTAGCATGTTATAATGGTGGAATGAGTAAATCTCCATTGAAGGCCGCAGATTAGCACCAACAGCATCAGCAGCAAAGCACACATTTACACATCAGCTCTCACATAATGGATGACTCAATTTCAATTAATACAGCGCCGTTAATTACTCACATGCTCTGATTAAGGCTTAATGGCTGGATGCTAATAGCGCGGCGTTGATCGCGACGTGGATTTTGTTTGCTAGATGTATGGAGCTCATTAGCCGTCTGGTTTGTGTGGGTTTTTAATCCTGGTGTGGGTGATGGCATTGATTAGTGAAACGCCCTTACGGGATTCAGGCGGCTAAATGTTAATAATGAATCTCACGGAACCTTTAATGAAGGATGTGGAGCCAGAGGGATGGAGATTTCCTCTTGCTTAGCTTACCTGGATGGACGAAATTCAAAAACCGTGTGGTCGTATGAGCTTCTAGATGTGTTGGAAACAGAACATCTGCTGGTATCCAGAATCTTCAACACAACCATCCCAAACCCTATTTATCGGCTGGGTTTAGTCCATTTAGGTCAGTTGGAAGCTGCTGTGACCAAACCATCGCTTGGTGCTGGAGAACAAGCAAAGAATGGAGCAGAAAATTTGACCTTTCAATATTTCTTTAAATGGAGCTTTTAGCCTTCTCAGACCCATTAGCTCACCTCTGTTTTCCACCTCTATTTCCATCACCGTTACTTTATCTAATAGCATTTCCATTATTACACCTACCGTACCAAACCAAACCCGAAGCTGGAACTAAAGCCACGATTCCACCTGTGAAGAGAGAATCAACGATCAAAGACGAGGACAGTCAACTGAACCACGGAGTCCATCGTCAAGTGGAAAATTTCCCATCAGTTTACACTGAGAGAGAGCGAGAGACAACAGAAAAGAGAGGGAAAGAGATAAATATGGATCTAGTTAGTGAGTGAAAGAATAATACATTTAGAAATAAAGAAAGAAAAGGAGAGTTTAAAAGAGAACGAGAAAAGGCATTAGCAAGAGAGCAAGAGAGAATAGGAGAAGAAAAAGATTAGATATAAAGTTTAATAGAGATAGAAAAAGTTAGAAAGATAAAGTTCAAGTTCTGAGCATTTGTAAGGCGCTTTTCACTGTCTCAAAGCGCACTAGTTCATTCATAAAGGGAATGAACAAGAAGAGAAAAGGAGAGAAGAATCAGAAGAGCGAATTTGGAAATCAAGTTAAAGCTAGAATAAGAGAAGACAAATATAAGAAAGAATAAGAGAAGAGAGAGTTTAAAAGAGTGCCAATGAGAAAAAAGAGAGGAATAGAGAAGAAACAATAATTAAGAAAGAAAAGTCACACACAATGTCTTCTCTTGTCTTCTTTTCTCTTCTCCGATCCCGCTATTACTTATACACATGAACGCGGCGTGGACGCAGGTGCGAAGTGGCTATTTGCTTTCAGCGCTATTGAAGGAACCGGGACATCTGAGGCTTTGTCCAAATACTTCTTTCTGAAACCACAGAAACACATTTCCTCACGTCTGCGCATAACTCCCTGACAAGAGAAACGAGAACGTACCGAGAACATAATTGAAGTTTGGCTTTGGCCAGTGTTTGGACGACCTCTGTGTGAGGTTCTGCTTACTGTCCGGAGCAGCTGTGTTATTTCATGGTCCATGACGGTGACCACTTTCTTTCACACCGAACTACGTCTCCATAGACACAGGTGTTTGTTTTGTGAGCTGCACCTGAGAGGAAAGAGCTTTGCTTACAACTCAGCAATATTTTTTGGCCGACGTAAACGTGTGTGACCTTGGGTCAATTTTCCTTACTAAGACTGACTGGAGTTTGGAGAGGAGTTGACTGAAGAGAGAAGGAGAGAGAGAGCAAGAGAGAGAGAGAGAGAGAGAGAGAGAGAGAGAGAGAGAGAGAGAGAGAGAGAGAGAGGAGAAAGTGAGTATGAACAAAACAGAGAGAATAACAACAAAATAGAGAGCAAGAAAGAATGAAAAAGATGAAAAGGACAGAAAGAGAGAGAGAGGAGAAAGCGAGAGAACAAAAAAAAGTGAAAAGGAAAATTAGAGGGAGAAAGACAACAAAATAGAGAGCAAGAAATAAAAAATAGAAGAGAAGAGAAGAGAAGAGAAGAGAAGAGAAGAGAAGAGAAGAGAAGAGAAGACAAGAAAATTAGTTTAATTGGGAAAGAGATAAAAGAGAATAAAAAAGTAAGAAAAATAAAATAGGTAACGAAAGAGCAAGAGAGAGAGTTTAAACAAGAAATAAAGAAAGTGTTAAAAATTAGAGAGAATAAGAGCAGTAAAAATGAGAAGGAAAAAATAACAGTTTAAAAAAAGAACTAGGGTTAGAGAGAGAACAAGAAAAAGACAGGATGAAATAAGAGAGAAAGAAAAATATGACAAAACAGATAAAATCAGAGACAGGGAAGAGAATGAGAGTGAGAGAGACACAACAAAAAAAGAAAGAAAATTACAAAAAAAGAAGAAACCAATAGATAAAGAGAGAAGAACAAGATAGATAAATAGAACTAAAGAACAATGAGAAAATGAGTTTAAAAGACAAACGGAGAAAGAAAAAGAGAGAAATACTAGTGAGATATTTCAGTACACAAAGACACACCCAAACTTGGGTTTTTCGCTCTTAAACCGTGATTGGGGAGAGTGAGAGGGGGATCTAATTCTATCCATCTTCTTTTGCATTGATTTACTGGAACTTATAATAAAGTTGTCTCTTGAACTTGGCAAATCAATAAAAACCTATTAGATCTGGTTGTGATCACTGAAGAAAGAAAATTGTCATTACATCTTGATGAAAAAGGACCTTGAAAATCAAATGAGATGTTTCAGAAGTTCACAATCTATAAGACGGGATTGAAAAATGCTTGACAGCTGTAGACCTTCACGACAAATACATAAGACACCGAAGACTCCTGAGACCCCCAACACTGAGTCAAAGATGAAAAAGCTTGAAAGATAACAAAAAAAAATAAATAAATCGGTCAACTCTAAATATTTATTCATAATAATGTAATATGTTTATGTTTGTACACACACACACACACACACACACACACACACACACACACACAAACAAACACACACACATATATATTAGTGCTGTCAAACAAATAATTTTTTTTTCTCGCAAAAACAAGTTAATCACACTTCCCCAACGAAATTAATCATGATTAATCGCAAATAATAAAAAAATTACTATCAATTACTATAATTTAAAATTATATAAAATTATAATAATAATCATGAAATGAATTATTATCAAACAAATAATAACATACTAATTCAATAAATAAATATATATTTAGCATATGTTTTTATGCATAGAGTATGTATTTAGTGTTTTAATGCAGCTTATGACGAGCACCTTTCAAAACACACAACCTTTGCTGTTGCACATACGAAATGCTAGTGCTGAAGCTAATCTCAGCTAGCCTAGCTACAGTAAAGCTACGTCAAAATGTTGGATAATTACATAACGTGCGATTGCGTAACGCTGAGTCAGTAACGCAGAATGTGCCATCAGGTCCAGTTCAGTGGCTTGTCTGTGTAATCAGTCCAATGTCTGTACACTTTTAATTGATGTTTCGCTCTTTTGAAATCAGCGGGGTTTGTAGAAGCATGTGCTTTTGCACGATTGAGTCGAACGACTGTGTAATTACGGCTGATTGTGGCTGAAAAGCAGACACGCCGTTTCGTCCTCGTGTTTAGCGTTGATTTGATTATGGAAATGAGCCGGCGACTAAAAATCTCAGATAACAGGAGAAAGTTAACAGAAATCGGCTTCTGTTTCTCAAAGATAACTTGTGTGACACACAATCGTGCGCTTAAAAAACACAACGCATGTAATTTCAAGGTCCCTTGCTTTATAAAGCCTCGCGTGGAGTTCTAATAAGGAATCCTCATTAAAATTCATTGAAATATTACAGTATCCCGTCACCTGCTAAGTGATCCGAGCGTAATGTTAATAAAACCTGATCCTGAGGTCGGAAAACCGAATTTCAGTTTTGATTTGAATGTTGATTGAGAATCCCGATGTGATTGGCCGGTTCTTCGGCTGGACTCACGGGGTCTGGTTCTACAAACAGGCCGGCGCGCTCTCCACCTGCCGCCTGGATGAATATTAAACATACGGACGCGTGGAGGAAGTGAAAGCAACTGCGCGCTGATCCCATTACCACAGCCACTCACTTCCTCTCTGTGGGAGGAAAAAAGAACTTGTAAAGAAATGACTTCCCGCGTTCACTTCTTCCCGTTTCGGTCCTCTTGGGGGATTCTGGGGAACTAGATCAGACGCCGCGTCTTTAAAGACACGCCGAACCCAAAACGTTTGTGGTGGTTGCGCTTTGGAAGGTAATGAATAAAAATAAGTCTAATATTGACTTTACAATCGAAGCTAATCTGAAATGCCGGCGCTGTTGATAAGGCCCATCAATAATCTATGAGGCTAGATGTGAAAATGATTCACAAAGACACACGCTAACACAACATTTTAAGTGGTTAGAAGGTTTAAAGCTGTGGAGCTGCATCTTCTCGGCTCAGGTAGACGTTTTGCGCTCTAAAAATAGCAGCGGCATCTAAGAATACCGTCGAAAAACTGCCAAAATGACAGTAAGATATTTAAAGAAAAGCTGCACATAGCCTATAGCGCTAGTGCTAGGCTGCACTGTTTGTGTTCAATTAGAGCCCTTATAAATATTAATAATCTCACAAGTAGATCAAATTTTAGCTGTTTATGATTCCTTGTACATTTACAGAGATCCACAAGCACTTAGCTCATATATGTAGCCGTGTACATAGCATATAGCTGCCTGGCTTAGTTGCTTAGTTGCAATGTAATCGATGGCCACCTGTCTTAAAGATTTGTTGTTAATTGTTTGTTTACACACTCTCGCTTATACACTCAACAGTCAATAAGTTTGAACCGATAAATTCATTTTATGTTTTACCTCGTGATGGCATCAATTAAAATAATTTATTTCTCATTATTATTACTTCTCAACGGTCATAATATTCTTTTAAAAAAAAAAGGCTTGTTTTACTATACAATATACCTGAATGTAAAAATCATCCATCTCACGAGAAACCAAACTAATGATAAGAAATCGTAGTGAAGTGTTCCGTCAAAAACTGATGGACTATTAATGCTTTTATTGCCCAAGTCTGGGTGGATGAAATGAGACCATTAAAACCTCTGCAGCTCCGCAAGAATTTAATGCTGAGCTGGTCCTTAACACTAAAACAGAAACACATTTCACCCGCCGTGGCCCTCCGTGGATGACGGATTGTTCTCTAAACCAATATTGATGGGCCAAATGGAGGCGTTCTCCCGGCGAGAGACCCTCTAAAACATTAAAAATCATCATTAAACTCGTGGCAAAGATTCACGTATTATCCTGAGATCTTTTCAGGACACAAAAAACTTCCCACCCACGTGCCATTACTGTACAGAGAGGCTCATAAATACACGCAGAGAGGATGGGGGACATGAAATGAAGGCTTGTAAGTGATCTGGTGGCTGTGGGAGTCAATGCGGAGATCACAAATGAAAAGAGTTGGTGCTATAAACGAGCTGTTTTACACGAAGAGGAAGGATTCAGTCAAAGAGGTCGGCTTCTTTGTCATTTGTCTTTTTTTAGACCGTTATGTTATGCACATGTCACACTATTTCAACTGACTGCTTTGATTGAATTAGAGGTTTTAAACAAGTATTTCATTTCTTTATGTATTTCACATGGATCTGGAGCCAATCACAGCAAAGGCAGGGCATACGCCTTAGATTAGCCAATCACACAAACACACATTTACACTCTCATGCACACAATCGTCCAGACTATGTTCTCCTTCATGTTTTGGACTGTTTGAGGAACCCGGAGACCCAGAGGAAACCCACGCAAGCATAAGGAGAATATAAAGAGCACTATGAAAGACTTTACTGCTAAAGAAAATAGTTGCTTGGCAAAATGAAAGACAATCTGCTTGGGAAAAAAATGGTTGAAATAAATGTTCTACTTCTAAGCTTTTTTTTTCTTTGTTAATTACACCCTGTTAATTCACATTATGGTTGCAAGAAATTAGAAGTAAACACTCGGAGCTGAGGCTTGGACGAAGTTTGTGATTTAAACAGGAATGAAAGGTGTTTTAACAGCTGCAGCTTTTCTCCGCCGACTAAAACGTCTGACTCTCACTTCACCAACCAAAACCAACTGTCAAACACGTCTTGTCTTTACTTTACTTTACTTACTTTTTAGCTGGACACCTTCACAGCTAAACCAAAAACGTCAGACGTCCCCCTCCATTAAAATGCAAATTTGCGAAAAACATGACATCCCCTATGAAAAATAAACGTTGTTGATTAGCACGTAACCTCAAAAACCGTGGAAGATGTGCTTAATAAAAGTAACAAGCAATACATCAATCTATATTTCCCGTTTAGCGCCAGCTCACACATTAGCGACCGTTATCGTTGCCAAAACACTGCTTCAGGGCAGATGAGCTGTTATAACGGCGCTAAGCTGTAATTTATACACAGCCTTTAAAAAAAATAATGCACATCGTTTTAGAAATTTTTAAAGAGAACTGTCACATCAGAGGTGCCGAAACGTTCACAGATTCTCACATCACGCAATCAAAATAACTGACTTTCAGCGCAGACGTCTCGAAAATAGAATTTGTAATTCGTCTTTTTCTGCTCAATCTAAGCTCGTTTTTTCACCCTTAGCAAGAGTTCCGTTTCAGCATGAAGCGTTTTCACAGGGTTTCGCAAAGCAGATGTACAGAAGCAAGAGGAACAATACCGATCATTAATATTCAATTCATACCTACACGAACACACAAACACTCACATACCAAGTGACCCACATCAATTTTTTTTTTCATCTAATTACAAACATACTAGCATTGTATAAAAAGTATAAAACCATCATCATCATGCATTCAATTTTTTATTTATTGGCACCTTTCAAAGCCGAAATAGCGGCAACCAAACCACACCAGCGGATAACGTGAAATGCATGTTTTTTCGGACTGTGAGGGAAACCGGACCACCCGGAGGAAACCCACGCAAGCACGGGGAGAACATGCAAACTCCACACAGAAAGGCCTCAGCCGCCAACGTACACAAATACCATGTAATTGCTTCATTTAGTCTGTAATACAACGAGACGTGATCAGTGAGCAAGGCTTCAGCAACACTAAAACCTGGCTAGGACTAAAACCTGAGGTGGAGTGATCTTAATTTTAGCAAAGCATCCATATATGATGATTGTCTGATGAATAACTGAAAAATTCTTAAGACATCCAGGGTGTATATACCTAGTTTAACTACATTCTAGAAAAAAACAGAGATTTTAAACTATTGTGATTTTACACTCCGAACTGTCAAGTTCTGACAGACTGTAAATATTTGTTTATTAACAGTATTGGCAATTAGCTAGATTAATTTATTTTTATGTCATTGGCATGATTTTGGTTTTAATGAATTGTAAATTCGAGCTATACTGAACTAATGTATTACTAATGTAACATAACTGAAATGAATCCACTACTTAATTACATTGGGCAAAAAATCCCATTGATAAAATGCCATGTTTTTAAAAATATAGGTTTTAATATATTTGTGAACACAGTATTTGTTAAAATGATTAAATGTCTGTTCCCTAGAGAATTGTGACGCAATGAGTAGAAAAGAGCTACACCAATGTTGTGAGTTCAAGGAGAATTCCCAGGAGAATCAGAAACTTGAATTAACATCAAGGCAATGTAGTATATATTAATGTACACATTGTTTTAGAGCTATAGCTCATTCGGAATGGCTAATTTGATAAAAAACCCCTTTGATATAACAACAGCTCAGATGCTGCATATCATTTCTCCACATCGTCTTCTGCCGCTGGTTTCAGATCAGTTAATACATGCATGCAATTGTTTTACAGTCACCCTCAGCTTCAAATGTGCTAATCCGCAAAACGGCTTTTAGATATTAAAAAGCAGTCGAAAATAGAGGACCACCGCTGGAGAGATCATAAGACCCTCCAGATTTCTGCAGTTTGGCAATTGCTGAATTCAATTACAAGCCAAAAACAAGTTTCTTTTCAAACTTGTTAAATTGAGTCGCTTGAACGCAAATAAATCACATAAAGCATTTTGAATTTAAACAAGGAAATTATAAATATCTAATCAAATTATTCAATGTTCAATGTTTCAATGTATCATTTATTTATTTTACCCAATAAAGACTACATTTTTGTAGCTCAAGTAATACTTGATCACAATAGACGGGTCAAAGAAGCAAAAGATGGTGAAGAAGCAAAAGAAGAAAAGATGGTGAACAGATTGAACACAGTTTCAGGAAAACCGTAAATCTAGTTCAGACGGTCAAGTTGTGTGTCTTAGATGGATCATTGTAGATTCTAGTTTTAACCTCATCACAAAATTTGCCAATTCAAGGATGCATTTCTGCAGCAAGTATACAATCCTTTACAAATCGCTTTATAGTATAGAGTTTATGTTCCTTATTATGCGCTTTAAAATGTGTAACATTTACAAAAAAAAAAACACGATTTTTGTAATTAAAGTAAAGGCATTGGGCATTTTAACATGTGATTAGTTTGACATGTGATATCAAACTAAATTGTGAAAATTCCCATTGTAGCACCATTTGTTTAATCGGCAAACACTCAAAAAAAATCCAGCTCAAGATGTCTAGAAACTTTGTAAAATGACAATTAAAAAAATATGAAAAACACCTTTATCGAGACCCAGAACGTGCCATCACTTCCATTCCAGTGCTAACCCACCTCTCCCAATGGGATGATTTAATTGGTCTGTATTTTTTATCTGTTCCCATCCAATCTCATTGGGTTTCCTTTTGTTGTCACCACAAACAACAGAAGTGGTAAAATATAGTCAATAAAGCCCCGGCAGGCCAATGTGGGACCGGCTCGGACAGATTTATAGACTGATACATCACACAAACAAACCACCAGATTTACGATTTTGTTCCACGCCGTTCAGCTGGGGACACCTTTTAGGCCTATGGATATTTCTATTAGACTCAGCAGAGGCTTGGTTTATGGGCCTAAATGAGTCCATCAGGTGCCCTAAGCCCACCCTGCCAAAACACACCGCAGGAATGTTAAACGTCGATTGAAAGAGTTCAGGGTGTATTTAGCAGCCAGACAAAGAGGTACAGAGCGAGACCAACCCTTCCCAATTCCTCCTGGGCGCTTAATGGTCGACAACATAAACTCCACGGGAATTGCGATGCAACTTCTAAAAACGGCGTGGTTGCTCCATCACCGCAGGAGACCGTTCACCCGGTTTCTTGACCGGAGGCGAGAACTTCTCCAAAAGCCATCGCACGTGCGAAACTTTTAATAACCGTCTAACATTAACGCGGTCATTAACTATACTTACTCACTTTGATGAATGAAGCCAGTTAATGCTCTTTTAATACGGCCTGGTCCGTGTGTGTTTACACGTGCTTGCTGTAAATAGAGCCGTGCTCTCGTAAAGTCATCAGTCTCACCACTTGTGGCCTTGCGATTGCTGCTTATATATGGGACGGTAATGGCTGAATAGACAAATGACAGTGATTATCTGAGGCTAGGCTGGGACCTTGGCGCTCTGCTATATAATTAGTGCTTAGCTCGACTTGTTTTTTGACATTCTACTGAATCTGAATTGCAGATGGGCACAGACTGGCCAAAGAAAACGTCCAGCGCTTCATTCGTGGGCAATCTGAGCTGGCAATATCACCTTCTATGCTGGAATTCTGTGTTTTCTTCTCCACGTTTGGGGTTGGTATGCACTCGTTTTTTTTTCTTTTTGCTTGCGCTTTTATCCCATCTTTTCTCAGAGTTGGTTATTCTTAAACGTGCACGGTGGCTTTATTCCGCAAAACGTCTTCTGTGAATCGCCTGTGTGATTGTGACCCCAGCGTTCGATAAAGCTCATATTGTCACGTTACGCGAATTTGATTACGTATTTCACTAAATTGACTTTGGTTTGTTTGTTTTGTTCAATCTCATTGGTTGAAAAAATCCACTACAGCTGAAGACAATTGTTATGCAAAAACATCCTTTTACTCGACTGCCCAGAAAAGTAACGTGATCATTTTCTATTTTCGTGAATAGAAAATGATTACAAATTTTATGTTGAAAGTGACGTTAATTATCTGTCTGAAACTCATCAATGATCAGGTGTTCAGAAGAAATTGAGTCAGGTGTGAGTGGGAGTGTGAATGTGTGTACTGGTCTGTGATTGGTTAGCAACTAACCTAGGATTTGTGTCCCGCCTTCGAGTCCAGAGTTGTTGTGATTGGCTCCAGCACCTCGTGACCCAGTATGACCAAAAAGTTATTCAGAAACTGGATTAAAAACAAGCATTTAGCACTTTAGCTGATTTAGCATGTAAGTATTTGGAAGTGCAGCTCTATATTTATGCTGTTTAGCTATACGTTAGGAAAGTTTTTCTGAGATTTGTTTTATTCGAGGACAATCAAGGAGTGTTTAGACTGTCTGTCCTCATTCCACGCATTCATTCCTCCAGAAGACCTCTACACTCTTTCTCTTTCAGTTGCTTCTGGTAAACAACTTCATAATTTATCCATAAAGCTTTATTTTCTTCAGCTGCTTTTGTCGGTCCAGACAGAATATCAAGTTGATATCTGATATTCGCCTGAAAATGGTGTATTACGTTTAAAAAAAGTCGATTCGCTCCATTCTGAACCCTTTTTTACATTTTCCAAGGTGAAGTTCCAGAACAACAGCAGCTTGAAACAAAAACAAATCATTATTCATTGTAATTTTTTCATTTATATTTTATTATTAACATTTAAAAAGCACTTACCCGGTATTTTCACCCAGAGCCGTCTTCCTCGCCGTCTATTTTTCATGACATTCACTTTGAAGCACAAGGCCGCGCAATCTACTTCCTTCAGTGACGCTGGAAAAATGATAAATAATGAAAACACATTAAAAAAATAGATAAACTGATGAATCATTTCTGAGATTGTTTGGGGACATTTCTCACCACTTCCGCGCCTGTTTCCGGACCAGGAGAACAAAGTCCGGTTTGTCCGGTGGCGGAAGAACGTCCAAACACTCCGCAGATGGAAATTGATTTGTTTAGGCCCGTTTCTGACCCATTACGCCGGGCGCTTTGTTGTCTCGCCACTTGCTTTTTACAGAACATTAGTCTTGTTCCGGAAGGATTTTCTCGCGGATCTGACTGATCTAGCGCAGCTCATCCATCTTTTGTTACTGGACATTTTCGGACAGGATTTGCCGAATGGGTCCAATTATAAAAGGATTTTTCAAATTGATTTCAGCTGGTCTTGTTGCGTTATTCGTTTGCCATGTGCGGAGACCAAAGCCAAGTCTGAAATTGTGTTAATATAGATTGTTACTTATGTGGGTCAGATTTTTGTTTTTTTTTTCTCCACTGGATATATTCACGGAATTTGTTTGAAATTCTTTCACAAATTGAAAAGCCTTGGACTTTTGAGATATTCGTATATGTTTTGACCTTTGCCCGGAAAACATGCCTGTAGATAAAGTGCGGCTGTTGTCGACCTCTCCGTCAAAGCCGATGTACAAAGCAAGTCCTTGAGCTCGGCGTTCAGAGATTGTGTTCGGTTTGAGTTTCTCGGCTAGAGTCGCTTTCTGAAACGTTCAAATGCGTTTGTGGTTTTAAGGTTATTGGTTTCATCCACAAAAAATGCATGAGAAATGATGTCCATATGGAATTTCGAAATGATTCTGTAGCAATTGTCCTTTGCAGCATCCAGAAGAAACAAAGCAGTGATTGCTGCGCAGAAGAGTTTCGCAACACGTCGAGTTTCTAGCTTTAAACGACTGCGGGGAATTGTGTTTGGAGTCATTTCGAAACTCGCACCAACAAACTAGGTTCCGCAATTTCGGCTTCCAAGAACAAACTTGACTTTCATAACAGTGGATTAGGAGCGCAACTTTCCGAACGCAACCTTTTAAGTGAAGCAGCCTCTCGGTTGTTAATGTGTTTCATCAAGAGCAGAGAAAATGGAAAGCTAATGAAGTCTGCCGAAGCCGCTGAAGTCTTCCAGAGCGATGAGCGTAATGATTTACACTCCCAGATGTTGTTTCTTATTAGACGGGTTTGTGTAGCACGTTTTTTTTTAGTTTTTTTTATCCTCATCACGATTTTGGGAAGAATCGGAACCTGCATATTGACACCAGTGAACCTTCTCGCTCCAGAAAAGCGAGCCGAGCCTCATCAAACAGCAATTACAAAAATCAACACTTGATGATGCTGACCTTTCATCGTCTGTTATCAACAATTACTGGGGAGAAACGAGAGTAATGCTTAATTTGTCTTTCTTAATGTAAAGAATTTTGCTTATTTAACTCAATTTAATTATCGTCGTTGAACTGCTTGTAAACAAGTTCATTTCATAAAGCCATACCGTACTGTAATACAAATTAGCATGTTTGCGCTAATTTAGCAAGTGCTGTTGCTTTCTTTTCTTTTTTCTTTGCCCATGAAATGCATTAAAATCCAATCAACTACACACGAACATCATATTTAAACCATATATCATTGCCATGAATGCAGCAACATTTTTGTTACAGTTTGAACAACATTTCTGACATTTTTTTGCACAAACTTAGCAAGTTAGCAATTATTTTACCTTTTATCTTTTTTGATGACAATCAGAAATGCATTAAAATCCACTGAACTGTCCGCAAACATTCGATTTACATAATATAGCTTTACCAAAAACAAGTCACAGCTTCTTAGTTTGAAGACAATAAGTTAGCATTTCTGCGCTAATCTCAGCCATTATACAGGTGTTTACTCGTTTTTTTCATCAGAAATGCATTATCTGGATAATAAAATAATCATGAACGTTGGAGTTACGTACGTTTATACTTTTTTAGAATACGTTTTGCTGTGAATCTTTGCATTATAAGACCAAGTAGAAATCTCGGCCAAATCCCAGCAGTTGAGTTTAGATACAGAATACTTGAAAATATCCCGTGGTGATGTCTCACATGGCTTTAATTACGCTTCAATTTGCAAAGAGGAAACAGTTGATTAGAAACGTTGCTCCAGAATGATTCAGTTAGCAAACAGCATGTTTTTTTCTGCGGATCATGAGAGCGTAGCCGGGTTTAGACAGTCCTGCACCGTCTCATTTTAAAGGCAAATTAAAAGCGCTAATGTTGTCTGGCGTGGTAAATGTCAGATTTCTGGCTGCGACTGTCTTTGTTACCGTTGTGAATTTGAATTTGCAGAACTAGCCGATGTTAAAAATGTCATCACTGAGCAATGCTAGATTGGGTTTGTCAGTGTGAGTTCTCATCTTTAGAGAGTAGTGACTTCTACTCATGCTATTTTAGGTCATGTGATGTAGGGGATTCAAACAACAAATCGGCTTGTTGTTTTTTTGTGTGCGTTTTGCATCTAAAAGACCTGCCAATCTTTCTTTTGTCTAACAACCACATTACAGCCAGAAAAAAAGTGTCCAGCAAATCCACTCCCTAACACAAGGTGGCGAGATTATGCTTGTCACAATGAGAGCAATCACTAAGAGTTACTATGAAAACATCAGCTTAGTCAGATGAATGGATGGATAGTAGGATGGATAGAACTGATGGATGGATGGATAGATAGAATAAATGGTGGATGGATGAATGAATGGATGGAAAAATAGATGGATGGAGAGATAAAACAAGTGATAAATGGATGGATATATAGAACAAAAGATAGATGGATGGATGGATGGATAGATAGAATGAATGAATAAATAAACACACACACAGAGAGAGAGAGAGAGAGAGAGAGAGAGAGAGAGAGAGAGTGTGTGGAGTGTGAGTGGAGGTATAAATGCCAGTGGAAAATTCACAATTTAAAACCGAATGTATTTTGTTCCCACATATACGTATTTAGCAGTATTTTGTAATCCATCTATTATTTCCACCACTTTGTTCCACTTCGGGAATCCCCGTCTGCGTAAAAATGAACTCCAGCGATGCAGAACGCCTCTGAATGTTCTTTTTATATATTTTTAGCGATAGCACGGGAGCGTTTGAGGCCTAATTGTACTTAGCAATCCCGAGATTACGACTAGAGTCATTAGAAAGCGCCGGCAGCTTGATGAAGTAATAGCGTCGGTGAGGGACGCGTGGAGGGGGCGGAGGTGTTGTGTAACCCAGTCACAGGGTGTCAGGTCGGCCCGGTGGGACAGTGCTGTCTTCTGCCCAGTGTGAGCTCAACAAGAGCAGCTAGTTAATGAGTGTCACAGTGTTCAAATGTCATCCATGTGCTATTTCATAATGAGGACTGTCACATTGTGGCTGCCAGCCACCGCTGTGGGGGAAAGACGGGTGTCTGTACAGTACATTTACAGTAGATTTTGCCCTAATTTGGGCTTAAATGCTTTGGTTGGCTTATAATAACTAGTTGTTTTGCCGTCTAAATGGTTTGAATTAAACACAGACTTTGTCGCGTAATTATCCGGAAAGAAAGTGACAGAGTATAATGAAGAATATTTGCGAATTCTAGCGGCTGAAGTTGGTGCTAATGATATGAGACAGGAATAGCTAACCCGGTGAGGATGGTGGTTAGTCGCTAGTGATAAGTGAAGCGTGTGGTATTTAAAATAATTGTGCTTTTGATTTTGTTGACGACTTGTTTTTAATCGCTGCTCACCCTATGTTTCTGTCATTAGCGTTTTCCAGTTAAACTGCTGCTTGACCTTTTCGCGGAATAGTGTTGCTCGGGAACTCGCTTTCTAAAGATTTGTCAGTGAGGGATTTATCTATAATAAGACTTTTTTTTTTTTCCAAACCAAGGTCTTTCGGTTTTTGTATGGAATATACTACATATTATGACACAAATCTTGTAATTATTTAAAATAAAGACCGTGTGTTGTACATTTCTTCTATTCACGTTTGCTCATAATGGCAACTTTTTAAATTACAATGTTTTAATAGGTTTGTACGATGTAATAGCTAATGAATTAACATATACTGTACATTATTATTATTATCAGACAGAGTCTGTCTATATACACACAATATTGTCTGTTGTTAAATAATGTATGTGTATATATATATGTATGTGTATATATATGAATATATATACCCACACCATAGCTTATATATGTATATACACGAAAAAATATTTCAATATGATGTAATAAAAAATGTCTACCCATTCAATTTTAAGCGCATTCAATATGTGTGTACTTATATATACATACGGACACATGCACACATTTTATAATATAAAATAAATATGCATATTATGCATATTTAAAATATATAAAATGTGTACAGTGCATTCATACTTTATGAACTAAATTATTATTTAAATGTTATGAATTATTTACAGAACTATCATGAATTCTTCGCCCCAAATTGTCAGCTTGTGTTCATTTCTCAGTATTTATTAAGCGTGTGACATTCGGCCTGTCTGATGTCACAAGTCGGCAAGCAAGCTGTAGTTTTGCTTTCTTCCAGCTGTAATCCTTCTCTCTGCGGTGGAAGAAATACATTCCAAACGGTCAGCAGATATAAATAATAGAATCGTGGTGTCCTTCCAGCGCGGCAGAAGCATGGCTCGTGTACTCCGCACCAGTTGGAAAAGCATCTCTGCGTCACAATTGGCTCCGATTCCCGAACAACTTGATGGATGCGTCAAAAAACATGAAAAGGGAAGCGACAGTTGCTGCGCGCGCTCTACAGGGACGGACGATAGCGTCTGCGCTCAGTGTTTGGATGGGAAATTGATTCAGCCTATAAAAAAACAAGTGTTGAAGTGAAGGCTGTTTGACATGGTTTTCATCAAGTGACTTATTCATACAGGCTGCGCACTTTTGTTCCTCCCGGCTTGTGGAGATATTGATCATCAGATTGAATACGAATTGTTTATGATGTGGAAACAGGCTTTATAATGGGATAATGAATCCAAATTGCACACACACTTGCATATACTGTATATCAAAGTGGAGTGCCAGTCTCTTCACTAATAGTCTGGGCTCTTGATAAAAGTAGTAGAAACCCGGACAGAGGGAGAGAACCTATTATTACAGGTAAACGAGTGCTTTAATGGAGTGGCAGTCGTGTTAAACCGGTCTCCTTGACAACCAAGCAAAGGGTAAAAAGATTCTTGTCAGGACCACATATCTGATGCAGAGACGTCTGTTGTTGAAGACGGAGGGGGAATTACTGGCTGTGACTTGCTGGAGCAGGTCCCATGTGGTGGAGCAAAGCACCAGCAAGCCAGCAGATCTGAACTGAAGGAATAACAAGCTCCAGTGGCAGTAAACAACCGGAGCAGATCTGATGTAGGAGAGCCGCTGTGATCCCAGCCTTCCAGCAGGATCCGTGGGTCTGAGGTGTGGAGACCAGACGCATTACGTACAGGTCTTTGTCGGTTCAACGTATTTTCTAATGTATAGCACATGAAAATACAAGGTATGACATTGGCACTGTTCTGAGAGAAGCAGAACATGATGAGTAAAGATGGATGGGGGAAAGGGATGGATGGATGGATAGATGGGTTGAGTGAGTGAGTGATTGACAGACATAACGGAAAGACAAAACGATTGGTTGGTTTATTGCTTGAGTGAGTGAGTGACAAACATAAAGGAAAGACAAAATGATTGGTTGGTTGAGTGAGTGACAGACATACACAAGAAAAACTGATTGGTTGGTTGGTTGAGTGAGTGAGTGACAAAAAGAAAAGACAAATTGGTTGGTTGATTGGTTGAGTGAGTGAGTGAGTGATTGATTGATTGATTGACAGACATAAAGGAAAGATAAAATGTTTGGTTGGGTGATTGGTTGAGTGAGTGAGTGAGTGAGTGAGTGAGTGATTGACAGACAAAGGAAAGATAAAATGATTGGTTGGATGATTGGTTGAGTGAGTAAGTGAGTGATTGACAGACAAAGGAAAGATAAAATGATTGGTTGAGTGAGTGAGTGGCAGACATATACAAGACAAACTGATTGGTTAGTTGATTGATTGATTGGTGGGTTGATTGGTTTGCTGGTTGACTGACTGAATGATTGACTGACTAACATACATTTCATAAAAAAAATTTTGATAACAGAATAAAACTTGTTTTATTGCTTTAAACCACTTGACATGATATCGTGTCGTGACGTGTTTTCCCGTGACTTTTTCCTAGTTCAGTGTCGCTTCTTTCATTACTCTTCATTTGATGATCATATTTTGATGACGTTCACTTGGTTTTCTCTGACTTTGTTTTTCTCTGTTTTCAAAGAGATGGAAATTTTGTGTGGGCTCAGAACAAGCCGTCTCCTTGTGCAGCTCTGTTTGCTCGAAGAGGTGTTTTCTCACATAGCTGCGTTTCACTGGTCGTCTTAGCAAATCACACCTCCGTCTCACTTCCCCGGACACTGTGTGTGCAAGCCCACTTTTTATGGACCTCATTGGCTTTTCGAAGGGCAAGTAATGGACCGAGGAATGCATAGACTTCCTGTTTTTTTGCACCAAACTACGCAAAGGAAATGTTCTGTTTGTGCCAGTTATGTTGGAAAGTATGTTCATCTCTGCCAGCTCAATTTATTTATGGCACAGGTGCCCAAGCACCGTGACTTTTTAATGAGAAATTTTTTATCTTTAAAATAAGTTATAACTTACTAGGTTCTCCTCCCAGATAGTTAATATTAAAGGCTAATTTTTCCTATGCATTTTTGCAAATTCTTTTCACATTTTCATCAATTATTTTTTTTTTTTGGGGGTGGCGCATACACTGGTCTCTCTGATCTACTAGTGAGAATTTTATTGACAGCTCCTTGTAAAAGTTTCAAAACCCAAACAAAATGGCACATTTTCTTTAACCATGAAGAGAGAAATGCTGTACAAACATAGGTGGACAATGTTTGACATAACATAGTTACTATAATAAAATAATACCGTATTTAAGGGAATATAAGCACACTGTGAATATAGGAATGCCCCTGATTTATCCAACACAAAATAAAAATATCAAATTTTCTTTAATTTTTAATTCACACTTTCTTAGTTTTTTTTTTTACATTTCTGTTTAAATTACAAAAATGTTCTCTTAAAAATACCATTTTTCTCTATTTAACAAACCTAACTTGTGACTCAAATCACTTCAAAGTCGTTTTTTCTTGAATAGTATTAAAAAATATATATTTTAGTCTTAAAAACCCCACTTCCCATAATCCTCCATTGAGGCTTTAGGCCCTCATGAGCCTCCTGTGCAGCCAGACTAAAGCTGAGCTTGGTTTTTGTTAGTAAATATCTGTATGTAAATATGTAAATATCTGAACAGTATTGTTTTTCTGTTCAGCAGAAAGAGCGACTTGATTGTATTTGACATATATTGTGTTATATTGTGTTCTTTGTTTTGAACTTTTTTTCACTTCATCCAGTGTTATTTTGTCGAGCACAAAATTATTTTAAAGAGCACAAATTAAATTGTAAGTGAACCTAAAGTATGTTTGAAGCATAATCTGAGTCATATTCTGAGTATGATTAAATTCGATTTATCGATAAAAATTTTTTTTTTTTTTTTTTTTAGAATTCTTGCCAGAGCAATTCTTCTTGATTCCCGGCATATTCCAGTAACTACATAAAACACTCAACTAAAGTCTTATTTTTAAGGACCACAGGAAGCACTTTTAAGAAAGTCTTTGGCGGTGGGGTGGCAGCTGTGCCATGGCGGCATCTCTCTGAACCAGCACGGCTGATTAGCTGGCAGCAGGTGAGTGTAATGGGCCAATTAACCGGCTGCCAGCTCGACACCCGCGCATCTAAATAACCAGCGGAAAAAGCTCCACAAAGAACCTTTCAAATCCATTATTTATGTGGCCACCCAGTCGCTTATTCTCTGTTTTGATTAGGATAAATAAGTTATAGCTGTGAAAGATTAATTTTCCGTATAATCCATATGTCACTGTTAGCTTTGTGCAATGCCGGTATTCTGCGAATTATTGATACATTTGAAATTTGCGTTTTAACATTTCTCTGAGATCAAAGTGTGCGGGTGGAATTTTAGGAAGGCAAGCATTTTTGGACACTGCTAGATTTTGCACAAATTTCAAAATTCATTACATTCTTTTTTTTTTGCATTTGATTCTGACATAAGCTACAACTGAAATGTTAAATATAAAAAAAAAAAGCAAAAGCACCCCCCCCCCCAAAAAAAAAACTGTATTTCTCTCTACATAAAAAAACTAAACTAAACCCCAGCATGTTACAGTATATACACCATGATTTAATAATTAATCTGAAACGTCATAAACCTCTTCAATCATCTTATTATAAGTGTACGTGATGTTCTTTCTGGATGATAGTGATCTTTTCCACGTCATCATATTTCCCGCCAGGACATAGTGTTGCCCACACACACAGTCACACACACTGCTTCTCTGAATAAGGGTTAATAACTGATGCTTTTCTTACTGTTTAGCATTAATGCTAATGCGAAGCATTACTTCTGTGTGATTTGGGGAGTGATTAATGTGTCTGGTTGCCCATTCAACTCAAGTTTTGTGTCTGGGTTCTTATTATATTTCACTTCTGTTTCACTTCAACTTTTCAACAGTTTTATAAAGAACAGAGGTTTATGATGGTGGATCTCTCTCTCTCTCTCTCTCTCTCACTATCTATCTATCTAGTTCTCTTTCATTCTCTCTCTCTCTAATGGCAGGATGACATTGTATTTGTTCATTACTTGTTCTCTTTCAGTATCTCTGTTTCTTTCAGTCGATCTCTATTTTTCCGTTTCTCTTTTTCTTATTATCTCGCTCTCCCTCAAATGGTAGGATGGCATTGGCAACAACCTTCATTATCTCTATCCGACTCTGTCTTTCCATATAGCCATCTCTATCTTACTCTCTTTCAGTCTCTTTTTCATTCATTCATTCTACTCTTTCTCTCTCAAGCTAATAGTAAAAGCTGGATAAAAGCATGGCCTCCACTAAACTGCTGTTTAACCACAGCCCAGCCATCTTTTCTGTATTTAGTCTTTGTCAGCCAGACAATCTCAGTCAAGTTTCTTCAGCATTAGTTAGAGTATTCGCTCCATACGTACACAGTCGGATGGAATGACTATTAATAGCGCTGTGGGATTGTTCTGATGTATGGTGGTGATTGTGGAAGGACTCTCCCCAGATGTGGAGTCTGGCACTTCACCTCGCCGCATCATGGCGCCGCTTCAATCAACTCTTAATCAACATATTCAAATCGGGAAGATGATTGCTAACACAACTGTGTGACTTTACCTCTATAAAAAGCAACCACTCCAACCTACGGTTCAGAACTAGTGCGAGGCTCTTCTTATCATCAACTACATGCTGTATGTCTGTAAAATGCTATACGATACGATATGCTATACGATACGATACAACAATACGACAAAAGTGTCCTTTGAAGAAACTCCCATAAGAAGGTAATGGGAAGAATATGTATCGTAATTTTCAGACTGTAAGGTGCTCTTAAAATTCTGAAAATTCTAAAATTACTAATAAATAATATTATTTCTTTTGTTTTTTGCCTAATTTATAGGGTTTTTTTTTCTTGCTAATCTGTATTTTCGATTGAGTCTCTCTGTTACACTTGTACAGTATTTTGGTGATATATTTGTATTACGATATGTCTATGGATGAGTATTTAGATTTAATGGTCTAATTTGGCTTTGTAAACCGACATGTCTATGAACTGTGGTTTAGTTGCCTTGCTGTGTGCAGTTTTGGAGGTTTTTTTTTTACATGTAAGTGTGTGCATATTCATACTGCCGCTCGGTCTTGACTGCTGTGGGAATAATAGGATTATAATAAGACACATGCATTGCTGTAGCTGGACATGTGACTGCTTATACACATGACTAGCCTAAATGTCAAGTTCCCTTCCACAAGTCAGCGAAAGGTTTCAAGGTAAAAGGTAAACTCAGACTGTTACATTATAATAGGAGTAAAATGTACTTTCTTTCAGTTAAAAAAAGTTTATTTTTTTAAATTACATTGCTTAAGAATCATATCTAGCATAAAATATAATGTGTCCACAATGCTAAAACCGTTTTTATAAAATATTTTTTTGTATTGGACACATCCGTTAATGTTTTTGCATTTTAACAGACTTTATGTCAGATAAAGTTATAACTTTAACTTTAAAAGTTGTACAAATGTTTGAAACATTTCCATTTAGCTTAGCTGCTAAGTTAGCTTAGCTGCTAAGCTAATAAACCCTGATAATTGTGCTTCCAACTGAAGGGCCAGTGCCTGCAAAAGCAAGCTAGTTTTAAAATTTTCTTTTCACGCAAAAAAGCGTTTTCCTCAAAAAATTAATTTTATTTTCTATATTTGAACACACAAACAGGCTGTACCAGTTAAACCCATCACACTGGACACATGATGACCGTATTGTCAGTTGATTAAAAGCCTAAACCCTACAATAGCAACATTTTCATTAATAAAGACTTTCATTGGAAGAATAAACCGGGTTTTGCATTGGGAAGTGTCTAATTCCAAAACCAATAACTGCATTTCGGTTTTTATTTTTTCCGATCCTATTGAAACACTAGTAAATCTACAAAGAAGCGTACTGGGTGCACACTGAAAAATCGTGTCCATTCCGCCTATTTATATTTATTCGATTTTCAAACTTCATTACCATCCACTGGTTCCTAAAAAAATGAACGTAATAAACAGTCGGAACAGAAAATGATAAAGTGCATAATTTCCTATCGCCAGCCTGTAAAAGATTAATATTCTAGCAAAATTCCAGTCCGATTTTCCAGACCACGTGTGAGGGCTTTCCAGTTTTAATGTGCATCATGCCGGGGGTCACCAACGACACATGGGTGGTCCGAAAAGCTTTAATATGTGTCAAGCATTAGCGATTAATCGAAACTTGTGAGCAGTTTTATTATTGCGAAACTCATTCATTGTTAAATTCTCTTTGTGAGTTTCTCGTGCAAAGCACATCAGAGGACTTTCTTAAGCTTCAAGGGGCTTCTTTCCTCCTGAGACCCTCCAATCGAAACTGGTTTTGGTACATTACAACTTTATTAGTCACCACAGGCCAACGCATAATATTATATTATATTTCAATGTCTTTTAAAAAAACGATGTTCTGGTTCGTATAAAAAAGGCCACTGCGCACAGAAAAAGACACACTTGCTCTTTTGATGACTTTAAGAGGAGCTTATGCTGTAATGACTGACTGTCTTGTCAGCTGCACAAAGAGGCCATTTTGTTAGCAATTCAGGCTTGCCAAGGTCCTTTAAATATTCATTCATAAACTCTTGAAGCCATCCGTCCACCTCAAACACTCAGCACACAGGAAAAGCACTGAGCATGAGAGGAAGAAAGACGTGGGTTTATGATGAAAACAAGACCATATGCACGGAGAAATATGTCTAAATATTTACGCTCTAAAAATACTCCTCGCCCTAATGGCTGCTTGCAAATGCTGTCGAGCCAACATCAGATTACAACAATTTCTTAACATGTAAAAAAGCATGAGAAAATATGGACCTTTATTGTAGAATTTAACTGCTTTATTTCTGATTTCGGTCTCTAATTCTCCGGTAGTTTCACTCACTGACGTAACTATGCCGTTTTACGATTCTTAACAAAAATGGAAAGTGTAATTCTTACCTTTATTTTCTCCATCAGTTTCACTCGGTCTTCACTCCTGACTCGACTGATTCTGCTTACAATTCGTAGCCATTCAAATTTCTCTTTTTAATATGGAAAACATGTTGCACAAATTATACTTCTCTTCGTCAGTATCACTCTGTTTTCAATTTTTTCAGGCATTTTAAACTTTTTTTGTTTGTTGGTTTCCCTCCAACAAAATAAATGCCTATCCTTCTAAAGGCTTTAGCCCATAAAGAGATAAACTATACATGAAAGTGTAAATTTCTTTAAAGCGCCAAAAATTACATAAAAAAATCTCTAAAAAAGGTAGTTAATTAAAGATCCATATATAATCAGGTCACATCATTAAACAGAATAATGTATGATATCCATACGTGCCTGTTTTTAATTGGATATTTACGCTAATTGGCCTTGAAAGAATCAGTGATTCTCAGCCTTTTGGAGGTCCAGACTCTCCTGGACCCTGTAACCATCCACGTGGACCATCATTTATTTTCCCTTTATTGAAATTTGCGCTCATCATGCTTTTTCATCATCAAAGGAGACTTATGACAAAAGTATTGATCACAGGGACCGTCGGGGTCCGTATACACCCAGACGTTCCAGCAGGACTAATGGAGTGTTTCAGTGTTTGTTTTCTTGTTGGATAGGGACTAGATGAAGTTATCCAGTGTGGAAAGGGACTTTAAGGTCAAACAGGATCAGCTCACAGACTCTTATTTCACACCTCCAAATTGTTCAAGAAGCGTGCGAGTGAGTTTGTCTGTTCCGTAGCATGTGTGGATCCCTCACCCACGCAAGAACCGGACCCGCACGGGCCGAGAGAGAAAAGACCAGTCTGCAGTCTAATGGCGTAGTGGCACGCTGTAATTTTCACATTTAGATTCGGTGATGTGGATAAATCCGGCAGATCAACAAACACCGGCACAATCTCTGGCTGTCACGGTGGTCCTGCGAGCCATCAGCGAGCATTTCCTGTCTGACTCGCTACTTCCACCTTCTTTTTTTCCTTCTCCCTTTGGTGTTTCTGTGAACGCACCGGTTAATATACTGATCCGTGACAGATTTATAGTTTTAATTAGAGGAGCATTCTAATAACGACGTCAGGAAGCGATGAATCGAAGAAGGATACGTTTGATTAAAATGAAAGGAAACAAGAAGGATCCTGTTACTTTCTTGGAGAGTGAACTAATGAACTGACGTAAAACTGTATAAATGTGTGAAATTCACCAATTTGTCATTTTAGGTGAAATAAATGTGTGTGTTTGTTGGTTTTGACACGCCGGGTGGTAGTGCAAAGATTTTCTGGCCAATAGACTTTCTAGCGGAATGTTTTTACAAAATAAAATAGTACATTTTTTATTAAATTAAATGGTTAAACATGACTTATGGATATGTAAAACCAAGAAATTTCTACTAAAAAAATAGAAACTACAAACTTCTGCACAAAAAAAAAAAAAAAAAAAAAAATGTGTTCTCGTAAACCCCATTACACAAGGTTTTACTGTAAATGTGTTCATACTGTACGGCCGTACACACATGGAAGCACAGGAAAGGCATTTAACAGGATTTTTTGCTGTTTGTATTTTAGTTTTATGTATTTCTCTCTAGGGTGAATTGAATACTTTTCCCACTGTCTCCCTGACCCTGTGCTGAACCGTTTCTTCTGAGTGCGGTTTACAGTGTCAAGGCAAACACCGTTCACCACAACATCCTCAAGCTCCATCTGTGAATCATGACAGGCAAGAAATATTAACTATCCATCCAAACATCCATTTTTTAAATCGCTTTTCTATTTCTGAGACACGTAGAGCTGGAGCCAAACAGCTCAACCAATCACAGAGCGGCGCACACACACACGTTCACACTCTTAGTCACACCAATGAGGAATGTTCCAGACTCAATTCTTCTGCATGTTTTGAAACCAGGAGAACACAAAAGCTACCTACTACGCCGCATAATTTTACAATTTTTTTTATTTAATATAAAAACATTTCATCTTTAATCTCATCAAAGTATTGGTTTTATTCTGACCCGTATTTCAAGCAATAATCCACAAGCCTAATGTTCTGTAGATTTAGACAAACTGCTTGGAGCGTCCGACTCCAAAACCGATGTGCTTCACTTTCACTTAATAAGAGTGACGGGATCCTTCATGAATCTCTGCTTCTTTTCATTTTTTAATCTGATTTGTCCGTCTTAATGCAGTTCCTTGCTGGCATTCCTTTAGCGTTGGATTTGATTTCATACTCGTGACTGTGTTTTTGTGGAGCTGCAAGCCAATTTGCATGATCATGGCGTCTTCCGCTGTTGAAATTGTCCTTCTCTATTGAACTCGTTCCTTTTTAATCGAATGACAGAATTCCTCTCACACGTCTCGAAAGTAATTCATAGAGTTCCTTTCGAATTCTATTAAAAAGCAATGAGGGTCTTATGAATACGTCTGGGCCCAAATAGTGAATCATATGAGTAAATGAAAAGAGCGCAGGAGGAAAATACTGGAAGTACGGCAGATAATCCCATGAATCAAGTAGTAACTGGGAAATGCAGGGAACAGATCCTTCCTGGAGAAAGAAAAACAAGACGGAACTAAAGAGGACAGCAGATCGAGAAGAACTGTAACAGCTGTGCAGCAAACCGCCCACAGTAAAACGCACAGAAACCACACGTCGTCTGCTGGAAACATCTCGGAAAAATGAAAAACCTCACTCCGAGAATTCCTCAAGCCCTCGTATCCTGACGGCACGGGAAACCAATCAGGTGTAGTCGCGTATTACCTGTTTAAACGCAGTAAATTCACTTGTGTGGACGTCGCGGATCACATGCAGGAGAAACAAGCTCCGCGTACGTCAAAAACAAAAGTGGTGGAAGCAGATGTGGGAAGACGGGAGCGGGAGGGATATTTTCCAGCTTCACAGACGTGAAAAGTAAAGATGAGAGAGCCAGAAACACAAACCCTCCTCCACAAAGCGTATAAAAACTCTATTTACTGAACGTCTGTACATATAAAAACTAAAAATGGCTCTGTGGTTTGGTTCAAAGCCTTGAGCTGTCAAAGACCTGAAGGAGATTTCATTATGAGAGAACGCCAGCGCGAATAGCTTGAACATTATAGGCGCTTGAAAGGAATTTATTATTGATTTGAAATCAAGCGGCATTATGGCGACTTCAATGCACTTTCAAATTGCTATGATGCTATTGTGTTGGGTTTGATAGACTGTGGAAAGATTGATAATTGTTGCTGTATTATCAAAAGAAACCCATTGATTTACTTATTAATTGACTGAAGTTTTTACATTTATATTTAATTGAAAACGTTTTTTGGTATTTTCTGAACATTTGTAATCTACACTGGTATGAACACATAATATATAAATATTTTTTCATCTTTATACACATATGGTATATAAGGTATATTTATTATTGTTGTTACTGTATATAAAAATGGTTAGTGAATAAATACTATTTATCCAGCTGCATTTTAATATGAAAATTTAAATTAAATTTGCACCAAATATATAACATATAACAACTGACTGGAGTTTAAGTGAAACAAAATATTATTCTTTTATTTTTCATTCATTTAATGTGGAATTTTCCTGAACCCTTTTGGCGCACACAAGTGCCTCGGTCGTTGCTTTCTTTCCTCATTCACTCTTTTATTTGGTGAAGTGCATGGGGACAAGTGTGGGGAATGAATGCGTTTATTGTGGAAATGTGATAAAATCTTTTGTTTCGCCGGCAGTGAATGTGAATTTGTTGATAGGAGGAAAAAAGCTGCTGGCAGCTGTTGGACACACAAGCGGACCCGCACGTTTCCATTAGTACCAACGCATTGGTGTCGCGGCTTTGGGTTTATCGAGTTCTCTGATATACGTATTTGTTTATCGGTCCAATCGTTTTCACAGTTGGGAGAAAATGGGAAAATGTTGGAAATTTAGAGCGGAATGTAAGCAGCAACAGATGTTGAGGGTTTTATAAATACATCCGAACCGAATCTTGTCCGTTAAACGGTTAAAATTGCACATGCAGCTTTGTGGCCTTATCTATCTACGGACCGTTTGATTTATGCCTGACACAGCAGAACGGCTGTGTTTGTGCGTCTGTGTAATGGCGTCATGTACGAAACAAGCCATTTCAGACGGTTTTATGACCGTTTCAGCCTCCACCAGAAACATCTTGTACGTTCAGCATCACTTATGTCGTCTCCCTAAAGATCATGTGCTTGTTTCTGCCTCCGTGTCTGCAATCCAAACTGCTTTGCATAACCTCCGCGGCTCTGTGCTTCTCTATTGAGCTTGTTTTATCTGTTTTTCCTTTTAACCTTTATTTCTATTGTCAACCAAAGTCGGTTCAGCATTTAAAACAGCAGCTCTCTTTGTGAACGATCAGACGAGGCTGTCAAAAACACGATCCCGACAGAGCGAGAAAGGTTTCTCAGACTTTATACACCAATAACATTTGCAAAGTGATTTTTCAAGCTGACATATTATCTAACAGTTTGATATCATTAAATGAAAGTTTATTAATCTGTCATTCCAATGCTGGACTTATATGTGTGTGTGTGTGTGTGTGTGTGTGTGTGTGTGTGTGTGATCAAGTTTAAGCATTAAAGTTAAAATCTATACATCTACATGATTGTCATTGTCATTTTGCTTTATTTTTTCCAGTTATTTTTTGGAGAATTTCTACCATGACCAATTTTCAAATAGTGTCAACCTTCATATTTTGGGGTCTAATTTATATATATATATTTCATTTTGCATATTGCATAATATATATTTATACGGTATATTACACACGGCCAGTGTCATAAAGTACATGAGCAAAGGGACTTTGTTACTTGGCGACTTGGTAATTGTGATTGAGTATCTGTACTCTTTACTCATTTCGAAGTAGCTACAGTACATTTCATTGGACACTTATCGTTTATCAATTACAGTTTTCTGGGAGGAAGAGGCAATATCGCCATCTGCAGGATGCTGAAGGTGCTGGATGTTATTTATGAGCAAAATCAAGTTAACGCGCGTTAGCACATTTTTGCATTTGAGTTTGACTGAGACTGACATTTTGTTTTTTTTTTTTAATCTGTTTTGTTCTGCCATTCTGAAACACTGAGGTCCTGAATTTCATTTCAATATCAGAAAACCAAAACCCTCATACATAAAGAGTTTCTTGTTTTTAAACATTTCTTTTTATTTATTGAGCCTTAATTCAGTACTGGAAAAAGTTATTTTAAAATTGTATACTTTATGACGTTTACTCAGGTCTTCTTGGAATTTATGACTTGAAACTTGTAAGAGAGTAATTTCTACAGTAAGTTATCCATACGGTTACTCAAGTATGGTTTTCAAGCTCTTTACAAAGTCTCGACTCGAGCAGCCCTCGTATATAAGTATTTGGTTACAATGACAAGTCGTGTACCCGGCACAACCTTGCGCAGGCCTCCACTTTCCCTCCCCATAAAGCTGCCCTCATTCCTGAATGCAATAAAAGAGGAAACACTATACATGTGACTGTCACTTCCCAGGGGGTTTCGGAAATCAGACGACCTCGTGGTGTCTTTGAGAGGGAGATGCGGCTTTATGTGCGCGTATGATGTTTTACGTCCGTGATTTGTGTCCAGAATTTATGCCAGAGTCATTGTAGTGGAGTTCCTGTCTCTGCCTCCTGTCCAGTAAATCACAGACACAGCTGGAGCTTCCATCTCTTCTTCTTCTTCTTCAGTTAGAAGTAACCTCACAAACATGGACGCCAGGGGACACACACAACAAGACCCAGGCCGGGGATACACCAGACTTATGGACTTTCGCCATCTCATAAAATATCAAATTCTGAATTTTCATGAACGGTTGGCCTTCTGTCTAACTACCTGATTAAAAATATATAAGGCAGCCCCACGTAAAGAAAAAAAAAGTGTGCTTCATCAATCTGTGGGATTAATTCCTCACATGGGTGATGAGCGTTTAACCCTCACACACACTTCTCCGTGGTTCAAATACACTGTCATGATCCTCCGAACCAATTTTGTCAACCCTCTTTGATGGATGACATCAGGCGGGGGGAAATATACTGAAGACGCTACACCAGAGAGAGAAATGTAACTCCACCGGACCATCAAAGTTCAAAGGCTTTTGTGTGAGTGTGTGTGTGAGTATGTGTCCTTTATAGGTCATAGATTCAAACTTATGGCTGGTCGTGACCACGACTGAAATGACCTTGCTTCCTGGACAAGGCAATGACAAGTGTGTGTGTGTGTGTGTGTCACTTCACTGTGTGTACATAAACACACATATTCACAAGGTGTGTTAAATGCATAGCACACATTCCAAGTAATCCTGTCCCGTTCACTTCACATTTTTTTTACTTCCAGTGAAAAGTTTTGCAAACGTTTCACTTTCCAGTGGAGATGAGATGAAGTGGCGACAGACATGATGCAAACGCTGTGTAAACGCGGCAGGTTGGTGTTGCAAACCGCGGCTAACGTTAGCTGTGCAACAGTCACCACTGACACAAATAGCGCTAACAAAACGGACACAAAACAAAGTGCTTAACAAACTTAATGCAGTAGAATTTTAACATGTCTGTTTTTTATTAGCACATGCTAATAAACCTCATGCTAAGTGTGGTAAATGTACAATTTCCAACATGCTAAATGTGGTAAAGATCAACGATTTTTGTGGTGTTAGCACATTTTCTTCGTCAATTTGTTGTAGCATTATAAGCTAAAACTTTCCATTGAAAGGAAGCCACGTTATTATCGATAGCACTTTTAGTTTTGTCCATTTTATATTGATGTTGTTAGCATATATTTTTGTATGCTTTTAATAGCACTACTTGTTAATAATTTGTCATAAAATTAAACTAAATTTATGTTGTTTGCGCAATTGTTTTGTCTGCTTTTATTGGCGCTATATGCTAATACTTTATGTTAAAACAAAGCCACATAACTGTAGCACTGGTTTTGTCTGAATTTAATAGCACCATATGCCAATGGTGTCCTCACATGTCCTCAACTACATTAATGTTGATTTATACTTTTGTTTTGTCTGTTTTATAGCTGCTACATGCTAATTCTTTGTCGAAGTGTAAAAACAAAACACTTCTGGTCTTGCGATAAGTCCGTACATCATCGGTAAATAAGTCAGAGTAGCGCTAGCTTTCATCTTTACTTAGCTTCTGCTCAAGGTCAGACAGGTGCTTTTAGCCGTGGTCGCTATTCTCTGTCATTACAGCATATCACAGATAAACGCGGCAGTTTTCATTAAATCTGAAAGAAAGGAATGGTGGAGTCGGAGCGCAAAAAGGTACACGTGTTCTTTTCAGCATGTAAAAGAAGAATGTTAAAGCAGGACATTTTTAAAGCATTAGCCCATAGTTCTTCCAATTCCCGCACCCTGTAATTTCTGTGGATACTGTGACATTTACCGGCCCGACCACAAGCCAGGCTCAGTATAAATAGACGCACAAAATTCCTGCAGTGATGTAAGTCGCAACCGCTAAATTATTGGCCTTGTTTGCGAAAAAGCCGCCGCAAACACAATGTCTGGTATCGCGCTCCTGTACTCGGGAAATATGAGGATTTTGGTTACGTTCTAAAGTGACATGCGTCTCGCTGGCATTTTGAGGTCGCATTTTTTCCGGGAATTTCCTGTTCTTGCATTCTAGCGGATATCAATCCAGCCACAATGGCTCGACTTTTTTTCTTGCTTTCTGGCTATTCTGCCAAAATTTGAGTGTCGTACAATATTTAACTGCGGCAAATCACGCAGGCACATGCCCTGAAGCTGTGCTGCCTTTAGAGAAGTGGCTTCCTGCTGGATATTGAGATGCTGTGAGAGGAGAGATTGTCTTTGATTTCCTGCATGGGGGATGCGGAACCCGTTTCCGTAGCAGGGGCGGCCATTGTCAATTCACCTCATAAAAGCCTGATGAAAAGTGTCAGGGAAACCGTGTGTGTGTGTGTGTGTGTGTGTGTGTGTGTGTGTGTGTGCTTGTTTGTGTTTGTGATAGAGAAAAAGAGAAAGGGAGAGAGACCACAAAAAGAAAATGAGCCCACCACATGCCCTGCTGTCCAATCACAGCATAGAATGTTCCCACACACAAAATTAATTGTACTAAACCCACCGTTTTCTGACAAATAAAATCAGCATATGGCTCAAATTGAATTTTATATGTCAGAAATCTAGAAAGTATATATATAT
>CM051498.1:2951805-3026729 GCA_028031935.1 Paedocypris micromegethes | reverse complement strand
AGTATATATATATATATATATATATATATATATATAAATGCATACATACATACACTGTATTTTTAAAAACACAGTGAAAACCCACTCATGAATATACTGTACAGTGTCACTGTGCTCCACTTCACAAACTATTCAGTTTATGAACTCAATCGTTGGTTGAATAGTTAGCAACTACTTTGCTTTAGTTGAAGAACCTAAGCATGTCACATGGTTGTAATTCTAGTAAGAGTAACACGTAGGGTCATGAACTTGGTCTAGAGGAAACTTTCATTCATTTGGGAAGATCTTTCTACTAATCCATTTTTTTTTTAAGTTTTTCACTTATTATAAGTTGCTGGAATTGTCTTGTTCCGAACAGATTGATTTGGTTTATTTTAAACACGAAAATTTTGGCAAATTGAATTTTGTTCACAAAATAAGTTCATAAGTTCAAGGCCAAATCATGTTTGTGTGTTTTACATAGCACCATCAGCTAATATATGAAATTTTTACAATACTTCTGTTCCTTTTTTAAACCACTACTCTATTTCTGTGTCACAAGGGGTGGAATTCACAAAGGGCAGGACACACCCTGGATTGGTTATTAACCAATCACAGAGCAAGACACACTCTACTCACACCTATTACAAAATTACATTGAGTTTGAAACAAATTCTCAACAGCGCCACACACTAGGCCTTTTCATTGGTGTCTATGAACCGTAATTCAAACCGCCTCTCCAAAACCGGAATTTAGGCTGTCACCGTGAGTGAGCCGAAAATTAAGACATTAATTTGAGGTCAAATCGGGGGTCACGACCCTCTAGGAAGCAGAGCTCGCAGACCCTGTTACCACCACACTGGATATGATGCTGGTTTGAGAAGCCGTATCAAGTTACTGCCAAACACTCATTTATCACACAGCCTCGATAAGCAGCAGACACCATTCGTCATTTACAAAGCTGGACGTGTGTGAGCCGGGCCAACGCTGGGTGAACCTTCCGCCTCAGCATATATGTCACTATATGTTTAAAAATAAAATGATGAAATATCCAAAGTCGCCATAATACAACGTGGTCTCCCAATATATGGTTCTATTTGTTCTGTTTTCAAAGATGGCGGATTAATTCCTAAGTGCTGAGGTGTTAGAAAAGCTGAAGGGAAACTTTGATTGGCCTGGTGGTTCTGTGCCTCCTCAAAAATACCTCACCACAGCCAGACGCCTTTGACGTTTATGAGGGTGGGATGAATGGTCCGGGTCCTGCAATGTAAACTCCGTCTCGGCCAGGCTGCGGAGAGGTTACGGTGTTTACGTGTAGCCAGTTGATCCCACTTTCCCCCTTTAAACTCAGACTTTCATTCATCATTAAAGCAAATATCAAAAGACGTCCAAGAAAGCCGTTCTGCTTTTTAAAGTGCTCAAAGAGAGGCTTTTCGTCGATTCTCCAGTGCGTTTTTAAGAGAGGCGAGATGAAAGAAAGAACGGATTTTCTAAGAAAAGATGATTGAAACAAAACCATATAAATAGCCGGGAACTGACTGGATTACACACTTTTTTTTACATTTCTCCATGCGGCAAGACCTAGGGTTGAACTGAGCTCCGAATGCTAAAGTTAAAGCACAAATGGGGTGGGAAACCACAGCCAATGAAGTTTCTAGAAGCGGGTGGGACGCTTTTTAGGCCAGGACGGAGTGTTTATGTAAACCGAGAGTGGCTGTTTCTCCCAAAGGTAATTAAATGTTCACACACTTGAAAAGGAAAGCACTCTTATTCTCTCAAGTTTAACTTGAAAAGACAGCGCTTCTCTGAGAAAATCACCTGTACTGCTGATCCATCGCTTTTTCTTCACAAGGATTCCAAGAACACGTTTAAACTTCATTTGAAGTCTAAAAATGAACCGAAACTAAGAAAAATTGGACTTGTGAATCAACTTCCTTGTTGCAGAGACTAATGGTAGGCCTTTATTTTACCCTAAAGGAGAATTAAATAAATATGATTTAAAGTTTCACACATTTGAATGCTGCATAAAGAGACTTATGAAGCGTTCACACCTGTGGTTCGGTTCACAAGTGCAACAAAAGATACATTGTAGCGTTTTTCTGCCATTTCGGTCCAAACCAATGAAATATGCAGTCATGTGACCCCATCCAGCTCTCTCATTGGCCTCGTGTGTCATTGAACATATTTCCTGGTAATGTACGTTACATATCACATACTAACAGCTTGAGGCTGTGGTTGTTGCACAATGCTGCACACAATTTGAGAATAAATTGCAAATGGGGCTGGAAAACAATATTTACAATATTTAATATATTTAAGGCACTGTAAACAGTCAAGGCGCTTCGCAAGTCACTTTGAAGGTCCAGACTCGCGTGATTCAATCTGGAGTTGGATTAGCCTAGAAATATCTGGTTCTTTTTGAAGTTAGACAGGTTTACATTGTGCAGAACCGCAGAAGGGCTTGTTTGAAAGTGTACCGAGACCATCTTTCCAAAAAACTACAATTGCTTTGTCCATCTCTGGAGCGACTAAATTACGATTGTTACGAGAATTTACAAGTAAGGTTGTTGCATTCTCACCAGCCGTGTGCTTTGTTCATTGTATCGCACCTTCTCAAATGTCATTCTTTCTTCCCCACAGAAGTAGAGTCTGTGTGCATGACAGGAGCCACAAGAGCGGTTAATAATGAGCAAGGATTCATGTTCTCCTTAAATGTTCCTTCAAGACATGCTGGGCTTTTACTCTTACATTAGGTGCGGTCGCCAGGTCTAAGGTTTCAGCTCTGGTTCCATTCGTAAAGGTTGCTGATCTTATAACCCAGCTCTGGCGTTTGCCCAGCCTCATACACCCCGTCTCCAATAACAAACCCTACACGAGCCAACTATCTTTTATTTTACAAAGTACAACTCATTTTTATGACTCCCACCCTCCGGTCAACACATGCATCTTATCAGCTTACACCCGTACGCACTAAACACAAATTATACTCACAATTAAATCGCAGACATCCAACTACGCACACTTATGTTGACACAAGCACAAACAGACGCACACACACACACACACACGCCGCATCACAGCACACAACATTATTGCGTACTTGGCCTTGGGCCTGACAAAACAGGCCGAGACTGAAAAGAAAAAGTGGAGAATCTAAAAAATATTAGTCCTAGTTTGTCCACCAATACTAAGCATTTATAGTATAGTGAGGTCCTACTGAATGGGCACTTGTGGGGACCTTTGAACTCCAATTTGAGGGTGAAGATTGGATTATAGGATTGAGGACACTATTGAGTTTTGGTTAAAGTTAAAGTAAGAGGGGGGGGTGTAATTGTAATGTACTACAGTTAAGTTTAGGGGGAAGAGTAGGGTGTTGTGTAGGGAGTGTATTGAATTGGTCGTGTATCAATAATGAAACTCCACTTTGATATACATTTTCAAGAGTGTGTGTGTGTTTCAACCAATTTGGAAGCATAGATTGTGTCACGCTGACTATCGGCCGGTTCTGCCACTAAAGTGCTTTTTGTTGAAAAAATTTGACAAAGATTTCCAATGCGCGATGGTTTAATGCAGCAAGCTGTCACTACAGCATGTGTGGTGGGCGTACGATCAAGTCAGAGAACAAAAAGACAGTCAGAACAAGGACAAAAGAATTCCAGCTATTTTCTAATATATATTTAGCCTTCAATCTCCCTGTGCATCACCTGCTAAGGCTTTTTTTCATCTTGCAGCAGGCTTATTAAATCTCATGGATGGGGGTAAAGTTGATGATGTGCCGTGAAAAGAGAGGCTAAAAAGTGAGGTTTTAAGAGCAGCAGGTGAATTTTCTCCCCCCGTAGATTTAATATGCTTCTTCTGATAAACCGTCAAAGCAAACGTAAGTGACAGACTCGGGTGTGGGGGGGCAACAGACTAGTAAAGTAGCTTGTGGAACTGCGGGGGAAAATCAGAAGTATAGGTATTTTTAACTACGATTATACACGCGACTTGAGACAGTTAAAACTGTGAAAAGCGCCTTGCTCAGAAATCGAACTTGATAAAGATGTTTATTAGCATCTTTTGAAAAGAGTCTCGGCGGAGCTTGTTTGGTGTGTACCAGCCTGTGATTGGACGGTCATGATGTGTTCCTCAGGCCCCGCCTTGAGTTCAAGCTCCTCGTGACCCAGAAATGAACAAAGCGTTGTAGTCAAAACGACAGAGGGGTTTTAAAATCAAGACAGTGTGTTTCAGAAAAAAACTTGCCAAACCAAGGTTAGCGTCAAAAGCGATTACAGAGCAGAATCTGTTGTCAGATCCTTGGGAATGCAAATCAAGATGGAGATGGAATGAAGAAAGACAGAAGGAGGTTCAGAGGAGGAGAGCGAGTCAGAGGAAAGACTTGTCAAATCAAGCGCAGTGTTTGTTGTTCATTTCAAGCCCATCGTGAGGAACTGAGCTGGTCAGAATCCCTTTGATAAAGGCAGAGCAACGTCGCATCAATTTATTTGATGCTGCTTTGATAGTGTCGTTCGGCCTTGCTTTTATCCAGGAACGTATTCCTGCCCAAAGACTCTCCTGTGTATTTTTAGAAGAGCTGCAGAACATCTGAAGGGAAGATAAGAGGTGATGAATTCTACATAATCCACAACCGTGTTTATCCAGGTCTGCCATATTTCAGCCGCGGCATCGCATCTGCGATCCATAAAAATATCTCCAGCTCGTGTTTACGTCATTACCACTTTTTTACTATTTATCGTAACTTTTCCGACATATATCACAATGTGCGGATTTGGGGCTCTCCGGGGATTGAACAGTTGTAAACGGTGAAATTCCCGAACGAGCGTGAATAGCGAAACGGGTCAGGCAGCGTTTGGTCAGCTGAGGTGAGTCGGGGGAATTGGAGAGACCCCCATTACAAGGTGTGTAAAGTTTAATATCGCAGCTGCACTAACGACATTCGCAATTCCGACTGCAAATAAACATTCCAGCCATAACTCAAACCGCCACAAGCCAAAGCGGCCCATTCACGCACAGACCTTGTTTTTAATCACCGCGTTTTTTTACAAGGCTACATTGTTTTTCTCCGATACAGTAGCCGCGTGATTTACCGCGGGGGGAAGCGAACGCGAGTAAAATACCAGATTAATGTCGTCATTAAATTTGAGCTTTGCCTCATTAGCTCGTCGACGCTGATGCATGTAATCCAGTATAGCGTTAATTAAGTCGTAATTTTTTTGATTGCCTGCTTTTAATTAGTTCGACGAAACAAAGCTAGCTAGCCATCTGTGCTATCCGCGCAGAATCCGGGCCCCATGAATCAGCGCAGGAATTGTGCAAGAGGTTCCGAGGCAAAATGGAGAGAGAAGATTGGGGATTGTGAGAGATGTGGAGATGAGAGAAGAGAAGTGGAATGCGTGAGGCAGCCAGATCTGGGTCTGCGGGGGTCACATGGTGAAAGTCCCTCATGGGGCAGCCATTTTGAAAGTGTTTTTTAAGCCCCTACTGAAGAGATGCAGGCCCACATGTGCACTTCAGATAAGAGCAGGAGAGGGAATGAGGAGAGAGAGACAAGGAAGGAACAAATTTCACGGTCGGGCTCACTATCTCCACATCACCCTGCCACAGCTGTTATCCTCTCATAAAGTGCATAGAGTCATCTATCATATGTCACAACAGCCTGTGAGAGCCGGAGCATCCTCCTTGTCAACTTTTGACAGTCTGACGGAGCTACAGCAGCACTCGGCTGATATATCAGGATTTCTGGAAGGAGAGTCACTAACAAGGTGATGCGTGACCCTGGTCTGCAGGGCCAGCTCCACGGGAACAGCTAGAAAATAAGTTCCACGGGGATAAAAATACCCCACTGGGACCGGACAGAATCAAGTTTTATCAAATATAATTGTATAAGCACACACCTACGTAAATATAAAGAATTACTTACACTTTCGACTTGTTTTTTTCATGTGAAAGATTTGCCAATCTGACACAAAATTGGAAATGTTTTGCGTCTCTAAATTGAGGACAAGTGCAAGAATTGAGACAAAAAAAATTATTAAGTTATAAGTTTATAAATGTATTAACATTATACGTTTTTGAACTGTTAATTTATGTTAATATCAAATTGTTTGAATTGTTTTAAATTATTATTTAAATGATTTATTTTGATAAAAGCGACTGCCAAATTACTGTGAAGTACATTTGATATACTGTATATATTATTTTATTATCATATCTTATTTTATTATCATAATACTAGTCATGTGTGCATGTGTTTGTGTACTAAAATGTTTATATTTCATTCATTTCTGAACCGCTTTTCCATTTCTGTCACTCCACTGCTTGTCTTTTTGCACTGGATACCAGTTGATGCTAGAATCAAGTACAACCAAGCAACAGGTTCTGTAATGAAACACATCTTAATAAAAGACATAAATCCTGTTTAGACATAGTTGTATTCTCGATAGGGTCTTGTGTAATGACAATTTGCTACATTCCTGACAAATGAAGTAAAGCAAAGTAAACCAATCCTAACACATCTGGGCATAAAGATGGAAACAAGTCCAACAATCAGGTAACTAGTATTTTATTTAAAACATATAATTCATTGAAAACTCAAATAAGGCCTAAAAAAGGTCTTTAAAAGATTTCGTTTCATAGTGAATACCACAACTAAAGCATTTTTCCAGTAACGTTATCATTCCAGTTGTTCCAGCTGTGTGAGTTTGTCACCAGCTGTGAACTGATCCAGAGGCAGAAGCTCCTGCTGTCACTAACATGCAGCTTTCTGTGCTGGATTAACCACAGACCAGTATAAGACCACTTTCTGCCCCTTCCTGTGTGTGTGCTGGGCTGGTTAACAGACCACCTGTTGGTTTATTCCTAATCTCTAATCCAAACCAGTACACCAGCACTTTTGCTGTAAAAACGAATACACAGATTCTGAAGCCCCCTCCTGCGCTTTCACATTCACTCGTTTATCCAAATCACCACCTGCCATCGGAAATAGCAGCGTGTAAGCGTTTCTGTCTGCATTTGTGAGGACCTCAACTACAACTAATAGAAACATCATAAAGACGAAGAATCATACGTTCCTCCGAAACCATCAATCTCCACCAACGCCAGCTCCTGATCTTGATAAACACTTTGAGCCCCGTCATGCCCTGCTTGGCTATAGTGGTCCAGTGGGTATGTGGCGCGGGGGGGATATTTTGTGTGTGTGTGTGTGTGTGTGTGTGTGTGAGTGAGTTTGTTTAAAAGCAGGACTGGAGCTTAACAGGCTCTAACGTGTGTCGCAATGGGAATATGAGAGTGTCATGTAATCTGCTTATCCCACCACAGAGGGATTATGCAATGCTTTTCTGAGACCCTTTTCATTTCTCCGCTGATTTAATTTCTCTGATTTTTTTCACATTAGGTTAAAGAAAAGGGATAAATGTTTTGGGCCGGGAACAATATGTTTTAAAACGTAGAAAGTAGATTTGTTAAGAATGCTTTTTTTTTTAATCTATTGTGTTGGTTTCTTTCAATGCAAGTTTGAAAGGTGTTATACTAAATGTTATACTCTGTTCAATATTAAAGAATATTTATTCAAATTTAATTTTGTACAATGATTATAAAACGCTGGGGAAAAATATTGAACGCAAACATACATGTACTATTTAACATTTCCTTTAATAAACCACATATATACATATATATATATATATATATACATATATATATATATATATATAATACATGGTGTGGTGTTAATTATTATATATTACAAAAAATATTCTTAATAATTTATAAACATTATGAATATTTTTTTGGTTTTGAAATTTACACATTTCTGATAAAAGTTGCAGAATATCTTGTATTATTTTAATTTTTACATTTATATTTAATTTTGTTACTATAACTAACTTAAACACATTTAAATAAACAAATGATTTTTTATTGTGTAATACTACATATCATATCAAGGATCAACACTAGTGTTTTTTTACAATTCAGAAAGTCATATCAGCAACAAGAGATATTAAAAACGCGCGTGCATTAATGCAGACAAATCCCTTTAGATTAAAGTCGTTCCCTGCATGTGATAATCTCTCCAATTTCTGAGAAAAACATATACAGATACGTTTCAATATTTTACAAGGTGACCTTTACGTTTCGCAACTTTGTCTCTAAAGAGGAGATGCAAATTCCATCCCATACAGTACGAACCAGCAGATTTGCAGGAAGAATAAAACAACCAGAGCGATTTCTCTCGACACGAGGACACGTCAGGTGAAGCAAAGCCACCCACACGTCACTGTTCTCCGATGATGGGATTTCAGTCCCGATACAAAAAGAACTATTATGTAAATCCCAAGCAATTACTGGTTTTCTCTATCAAAATCACAATGCGGCCCGGTATTCTGCGGTTGGATTGTGTGGCACTTCAGGAGCCGGTGTAATGTGACAGTCATTGGCTGACATTTAATTGTACGGGTTTGATTTTCTATCCGCGAGGGTCGTGCACTGCCAATCTGAAGGTGAGCGAAGTCGCCGAGCTCCCTCTTCATTAAAAAGTGCTTCGTTCTGAGAGAATGGATAAAGGTGAATTAAAAGCAAAGAGGGAAAAAAGGTGATGAAAGGGAGGGATGACGAAGAGAGACGGAGGGAAGGATGCGGAGGGAATATATGAAGGCGAGGAACTTCAGTCTAATACCGCTGTGTATTCAGCTAATACCAAGGTGCATTAGGGCAAAGTAAGAGGGGGAGAGCGAGAGCATAATAAAGGTCTTTGGATTTCACTGTGCTTTTGGGTTAGAAAATGCCATGACTGATTGACTCTAAATGTTATTCGGGATTTTTTGCCGAGTGAATTTGTCGATTTTCCTGATGAAATTCGAAAGCGCTTCGTGTGCCAAAATTAAACCAGTAACAAATTTTAGCTTGACGTAAAAAACGAATTCAAAACGTATCAATTCAACCAGAAAGATCGGTTTGCAAACAAATAGTCATCAACTTGTTTGGCCAGCAGTGAAAGTTCCTCCAATTATTGCCGACGCCTTCGGGTGACATCACTGTCTGTTTAGTGACAGCTCTCTGTGCAGTAGACCCTCCCCTTGATGTCGATTGGCAGGTTCTATTGGACATCTCTGTCCAAACTAATTTGTCAACAGCTAAATAATGCAGCACATTTTATTTTCATGCTTATAGCGATAAAATCAATTATAAATCACTCCATTTAGATTTCACGTCAATTATTGAAAAAAAAACAGCAATTTACTGTAAATCCGTTTTAAGACGATTAAAGGCTACAAAATGTCACCAACCCGATGTTTGCGACAAGCGACATGATTGGGATCGTTTTATATAACAGCAAACTCACATCCAATGAGGAAGAATTACAGATGAGATTTTACAAAATACATCAAATTTAATATGACATAATCCAGCAGTAATCCACCTCGAACTGCGCTCGCTAAGTGTTTTACAGCCTGACGATGGTAGAAAAGGGTTCTACTGAGAACTCTTTCTAAAGACGGGATGCAAAAGTCTCCTGAAAATAATAGCGAGGAAGAACTGTGCGTCCACCTCAGCATCACCTTGTGTTTTTTAGATGCTTTGTGCATTATTTCCTAGCGAACGTTGGATGGTGAGGTGGACGGCTCCACTAGAACGCTCATAATTTGGTGCTAATAGCCTGGTGTCTTTTTATGGGCTGCTGCAAACAGCCACTTCAATTTTATAGACACAATTTTGCACGGGTGTGTGTGTGTGTGTAGAATGAAAATATAAAAAAGTCCCTTACAGACACACGATTGTGTAACACATCAGCGCAGATGTAATAGATACTAAGGTCAACTATTATGAATATTAAATTCTTCGCTGCGCTCTACGTCATTGCTTTATTCCCCTCAATCATGCTGAAAATATAATTCTCTACTAAGACCACCAACGTAAGCAACTTACGCAATAATGCCTGTTTGTTTTATGAAAACCTGGTGTTTTTGAGACAAGTAAATACTTTATTTATAATATACAGACCTTGTTATATATATATAAATACTTTTTTTTTATGTTTTCCAAATGCACAATTTTTTTTATTTTAGTCTTTTCATCAATTTTTGAAACTACTTTCCCGTTTCAGGAGCTGGAGTCAATCCCAGTTCAAACTATGGGCCTGAAGACTGGCCAATCAGTTTCCATTTCTAAGCAAACACACTTGCGTACATTTTATCTGCACTGCTTTATATTTCGTAAACACGAGTTTTTATGAAGCCACTCATATAAGCCTCGTCTCTTTCATTTCCATAAATGTATTGCATGAGAGTTGCTGCTCCTGTTATTGTACAAACACATCAGCCGACAATGTTTTATAAATAAATTAATGCTCAAGTCATGAAAAATTCATGATGTTCTCAGTAAAAGGCTCATATCTGACGCTCCACGTTACTGACGTTCAGCAGGGTCCATCAAACGCTTTGTGTTCACGGGAGATGATGCCGGTTTCATTTTACTCAAAGGTGTGAAAAGCGTCATAGAAAAACAGTAAGAACTATTTTGTAAAGAAATGTTCAAACAGAACAAGAACCGGGGCTTATTTTTTACTTTGAGGGTGGGAATTAAGATTGATTAGAAGCTCCGTGTGGACTCCAGAAGACGCTTTTCTTCAGAAGCAAATTAGGCTAAGCAGTTTTAAGCAGAATTAGGCATAATTTTGGGCTTTTAGAGAGAAAAAATTGTGAAAACTACAGGGTGTGTATGTGTGTGTGTGTGTGTGTGTGTGTGCGCGTATACATAGAAAATTACTGTTTAAAAGAAATATGACAAGACTGACAAATTCACCCATTTAACTAAGAGGTGCGAGTTCCAGCGAGAATTCATATCACAATCATCTACTGTACAAAAACAAGGAAATTCATAAAAAAAGCAGATTACAAAAAATTTGAGCAAGAGAAATTTACAGTACAGTATTCTACATTTACCAATCCAACCGATGAAGAGTATACATGTACACAAACACACACACACACACACACTGGGTGGCCAAAATTCATAGCGTCTGGGGACCAAATAGTGTCTTGCTCAAGGACACCTCCAAGGTAACTACAGGTCTGAGATTCGAACCTGCAACCTTTGGGTTGCAAGTCTACTAACGCTGAACAATAAACTCTTAGAACGGAACAATTGTTATTGTGTTGAAAAAAGTATCCACCATCTAATGATAACATTTTAAATTGAATTGACTGTAAATAAAATTGCTTTAAGTTGCTTAAAAAAGACATACAAAAGTCAATGCTAACTTTGTATATATACGTATATTGTATGTATGTATATATATTTTTCGTCTTAAACATTTCTACATCTGTTCTGTGACTGTACTTACATGCTACAGCAGGTCTGAACTTGTGAGTGTAAACGTGAAAAACAGGTTTCAAAGTTACAAGAACGGTGATGCTGTCATAAACCGCGGTTTTATTCCAAGCAGATTCAACCGTGCTTGTAATATTCCAATCTGTCCAGTTTTGTGGAATCCGGCACGTTTAAAAAGCGTCGTCAATTTCCTACCATTATTCTTAACATGGGTTTGAAAACTCTTTCACCAGGAAAGCTTGTATGCCGATAACTTGATGACAGAACAATATTGTGCCTCAAAAGCAGTTATGGCCAACCAGCGGCCCGCGGGCCACATCCGGCCCCCTCATATATTTCTGTATTCAGACTTATATAGTTATTTGAATCCATTTGGAAAGAGGAGTTAGGACTCCATGTTAATATTAGAATGACCTACAATTGCAGACGACCTTCAGACGACATTGAGGGACACAGGTTGAGAAAAATCTTAAAGTTTAATGCTGTAACTGTCGCACTCAACGTCACATCGAAGTTTCCACATTTCCAAAAACGAAATTTGGCCACGGCGTTTGAGACTCATAGGTCTGTTCACAGGCTTTCTTTGTAATGAAGAGCAAAACCTGGGTGAAGATCTCACATACCATCGTCTTCATTCTGTCTGAGAATCAACGTGACAAATCTCGAGCCAAACTTTCTGAAACTCAAAATCAATATTGGCTTGATTATTGATTATCAAATTATTACCAATTAGACAATTATTGTGTTTCAGATGCAGATGAATCCACACAATCTCAGCTCGGCCTCAGGAAGAAGTCTGTGTTTTCTCAGGTCTGGAGCCACTTTGAGACGGATTTCTCTTCACACGCTGGTTCCTGCTGTTATTGATGCACCGGTCTGCTATCGGCTTTTTTCCACTCACATTATCCACACAAATGATCCGTGCTACCTGTGGCTTGAGGTCAGAGGACATTACGACTGCACTGATCAATTCGCCGGCCGAGACGGTCCCTACAGGCGACTGATGGTGTTACTTTTGCCCAGAGCCAAATGGTTTGTTGGAAGCTGTGACTGGCATGATGGAAGCGCTGACCATTAAAGCTCGATTTTAAATGACTATTGGGCGGCACGGTGGCGCAGTGGGTGGCGGTCACAGCTGGACCGAATACAGTTCAAAGCCATTTTGTCTGGGTGCACTGGCTTTCCTCAACTGATTGGCGTTAAGTAAATTGAAGATTATGAAGATGTATGGACCCTGTAGGGCTGTGTGGGTGTGATCTTTATCAGACAGACTGACGGACAGACTGACAGACCATAGGCAGACAGGGAGAAATGTAGATAGACGGACAAACAAACATATAAATTAATACAAAAATAAACTAAAACATAGACAGGTAGATAAGATATATTAGACAGACAGATAAATAGACCAGCTGAATAACAGAATAGATGGATGGACAGACACACTTTAAGATAGTTAGATAGATAAAGTGATTGGTCAAAAATGTACAGACATACAGATGGATGGATGGATGGATGAATGAATAAAAAGACAGAAGATAGAAAATAGACATATATAAAACATGGGCAGATAGATAGATTCGATTGGATGGATGGATGGATGGATGGGTAGACAGACAGACAGACAGACATATAGTTAGATAGTTAGATACTGTAGTTAGATAGACAGACAGACAGACAGACAGATAGATAGATAGATAGATAGATAGATAGATAGATAGAATGGATTGATGGTGAGACAGACAGACTCAGGCAGAGGATGGAATATACCGACAGACAGACACATATATAGAACAAAGGCAGAGACAGATGAGGATGGACAGGCTGACAAAGATGGATTTATGGATAGATTGACGGTCAGACAGACAGATGGACAGAGACAGAGACAGACAGATGGAATGCAGACCGGCAGGCAGGCAGACAGGAAGAGAGATTCATCTGAATCCGAAGCACGTTCTGGAATGTTCTCTGTGTTAAAAATGAGATGCTTTCTCCGACAACAAGTCCCCAGGAAAAGCTGAGCAAGATCAACATGATCACAAAAGCAGAGCTGTGGGGTGGAAAGCCGCCCTCCTCGTTCCCTCCTCCTCCATTTTCAGTCCGAGTCGCTTGAGTGCTCTCCTGTAGCCAGCATGGCATCATCGGCCATTCAATCACCTTCTGTCCCTCTCGCAGGTTTTGTGCTTGCCAATATAGGCCCACACACCAAAGCCAGGTTTGATTAGACTAGCTGTGTGAATGTCTGAAACGGGACGGTCTCAGGAATGCTTTTGAAGAGGAGAGGAGTGCTTGAAGAGAGGCCGTTGTTTGAAGTTCCTCAAGTCCTTTGAGAATTATGGCTACAGGGTTCCTTGCCAGGATTCGCATTGACCTAGTCGCCGTTCCCTCGGGCAGAAAAAACAAGCATTGGCTCCGGATCCTTCTCTTCATTAGGTGATAAGGAGCGATGAGTGAAGGAACTCAGCGCCGCAGTGAATCCTTCACGTCCTGACTGTTGTTCAGAAGACAATGTGTGTTCACTTAAACGCACCTGAGAAAATATGCAACCGCGTACGTACATGACAGATCGCTGTAAATGTGCCTCGGAAAAACGCCGTAGAAAGTGATCGAAGGCCACTGAGGAGAAAATCTCAGGCTGATTGCTTAATATGTCAGAACATCTGACATTTAAAGTAAAAAGGATGAGAGGGTTGAGGCTGGCTCTTGTCATGACCATTGATTTGTGGTGACAGAATGTTGAGCTGAAGACGTGTGTTTTATTGTCAGCCTATCGTGTGTTTTAGAGCTTTTATTCGCAATTTTTTAAGTATAATGGCAGCACTGTTTAGTTTTTTTTTTCAATTTCTTGGTCACGGGGAGAAGTAGCCAATCACAGCAACTCTGGGCACACACACCCTTGAATGGTGGCCCACCAATCACTGAGCAGGACACACACATTCACACTCTCACTCATAACTATGGACATGTTCCAGACTCAAATTCCTGTGCATGTTTTGACCAATGAGAGGAAATAGGAGACCTGGAGGAAATCCATGCCAGTATGGAACATGAAAACTACACAGAAATGCCTTACTCAAATGGTTAATGGATGCTCTAGCGTGCTGCCCGCATTTGTATTTGTTTTATTTTATAAATTAAAAGCTCCTTCATGAAAGTTTTCTTCATAGTTTATTTAATAAACACCAGACATGATGTATACTTAATGAGGTCATGGTTGAAGTCCAATGACCCGTTCCATTAACCTCAGTTCTATTGATCATTATTTTCAGACATTAATTGGTTAAAAAAAATATGTGTTCTGCTCTACAAACAAAACAATCCCTTTATTATGCAATTGCATGGAATTATCACAATCTCCATTAACTGGAAGTACAGACAAATCGATAGAAAGACAGACTACAGAATGAGCGCTTGCTTGATGATAGAAACACAAACATCTGGATAGATGGATGGATGGATAGATGAACAGATAAACAGACAGACAGACTGAATACAATAGACGGACAGACACAAAGACGGTTCTATAGGTGGATGGGGGTTTTAAAAAGCATCTAAACATCCAGGAATACAGTATAGAATACAGTATACAGTATACAGAAACAAACTGTAGCCACAAAAAATGTATTTTAAACCAACAAACTAGTTTACTTTACTTTCACTAAACTACTGAAAAGATGTCGAAGTACTGCACCTGATGTGACAGATGTGAAGATCGCAAGCGCTTTTATGCATTATGACGCGAGATCGAGAGACGCGATCGTTCTATCATTGAAATATTAACTTTTACACGTGTTAACGCTTCCCAGAACAGCGTTACAAATACTTCAATGTTACTTCAATATCAATAAAAACCACAAACCGGCAATATTGCTTGGACAAATGTACTCACCAAAAGCCTTCTAACTCCTCCCACTCGTCAAAAACTGTTCAATCACTGTTGTATCAGTTCAACAGTTGATCGCGGAGTCATACCGAAGTTTCAACCGCCATTATACAAACGAGAACCGAACCAATCAACGCGTCTGAATAGCGTGTCACGTGATAGGCCTTCACGCAGGCCCCGAGAAAACCAGCTCATTGGTTGAATAAAATAATTAAACGCGATTAATTTCCGTGCTTGCACAGCCTTCGGGATCTAAACTGCATGCGTGGGCGGGACAAGAGAAGACGAAAATGTGATTGACTAAAATCTTTTTCAAAACAAAAATACTTGAGCAGAGAAGTTGGAATTATGAAAATATATATATATTCAAATATATATTCATCAACAATACAATTAACATTCCTTTGTCAATAAAATTTGAAGGCCTTGATGGCCGGTCGCTGATGAATGGACGGACGGATGGATGGACACACAGTTCTAAAAGAATTTAGTTTATTGAATTACAACAGTGCGTGAAAAGACCATCAATAACTAGCATACATGTTGAACCTGTTAATCAAGTTTTTTTAATTTCCTCCGTAATCGACACGGGCAGATGCACTAGGTGAATGTTCCACGTAACCTGCAGAATGTAGTTCCTCCATAATTCAAAACTCTGGAATAAAGGTTAACGAAACGGCGAGTGACGCGGCCTCGAACCGAAGCGTCGCCTCATTTATTACAAACTCAGGACATATGTCAGCAACACAAGAGGCTTCAAATGCACTTCACTCCGAGCGCTCGGCTTTTATTGTGCTTTTAATCTTGAGAGCTTTGACTTTAATTAAAACATAATCATTATGAACGGTCCCATCAGAGAGTCTTAATCACAACAAACTTTAATTTCCAACGAGAGCTACGAATTACGCCGCGCTATCACGAGCCAGTAAAGACGAGGCTCAAAACGCCAGAGAGCCATTTGAAATGATTTTCCAAATCCCATCAAGAGCAACCAAGGTATATGCATTCCTTCCCAGTCTGTGTTTAATCAAGAGCTGGAGCGATTAAGTGGCAAACCCAGAAGCTTGTCTTTTCTAGAAATTGGGTTTGTTGTCAGGGATTGGACTATTCATCTTCTTCTCCGAGCATTTTGACTTTGAAAGTCTAAACCCATCGCAGGAGAGTTCAGGATTACGCCGAGTTCAGTAATAATCGCGGCGGCATAACACCTGCGCTGCAGATTAGAAAAAGTCTAAATTCGCAAACGCCGCCGTCATTAAAATCAGGCCGGTTTTGTAGCTTGAAGTTTCCGCTGACATGATGACCGCCGCCGGAGACTGGTTTAACACCCAAATTAAACCCCGCAGGTTCCACTCAAACAAGCTCGTCTGCGTGTCGAGTGGATCCGTGCGGGTTACGTCGCTCAAATATTTAACAATACTTAACGCGGTAATGAACAATCCCTTAAAGACAGAAATACCCGCCGCTTGATTAAAGCAGGAAGAGAACCGCGACACCTAAACCTCCGCGACACCAGTGCGCCAGCGCTCTTCCCACCCAAGGGACCAATTACCTTTAAATCAAGACATTTTGCGTGAGGACAGCGATTTTTTTTCCTCCGCCCGTCTGTCAAAACTTAAATGTCGAAGGTTCATCTTTTACTTCATCATCACAGCATATGATCCAGAAGGCCCAGAGGGAAATTCAGGAGAGATTTTTGTTGGCTCCTTGAAATGACATTTTTGCAATTACAAAATTATAGTTTTGAAACCTAAAGATCCTCTTCACGTTTAAAACAAGTTCTAGAAAAACAACGTACGTTTGCTTCATTGCAATTTTCTGTTGTGTGGCATTACCAAGCAGACATGTGGCCTGATGCGTATGCGTCAATTTTAATACCATAATATATTTTAATACGATTAATTTAATATTTCAATGACGAAACTTTCACCTGAAGTCACCTGACTTCAATACAACAATGTGGATGACGTCGATGCCTCATTGCATGACTTTGATACGACAACGCTAATAGGTTGCAGGACACTGACACGCTAATGTTGATATGTCACATGATGTTGACAAATTTACAATATTGACAAGTTGTGTGACGCCGATGTTATGTTTTTACGCAAATAGCCATTGATACGCTGCTGTTGACACGTCGCATGCCGCTAACACACTGATGTTCACACACGCCGCATACCATTCATACACCAATGTTGATGTGGCGCAAGTTGACATGTTGGCATTGTTGTTAGATCACATTACATGTGTTTCATCATTACATTAATAGTACCGGACACTTTTCACACCGTGTTTTTGCTAGCTTCTGTGGCGCGTTAGCTAGCAAGTTTATTTTCTCATTTCCCGATGCTCTTGCTCTTTTAATGAGCCTCTGCTGCTAAATCACAGGTAAATGTCAGTTTAACTTTAAAATGTCGCGGCTGTTGGTCATCCAGGTAGGTTTTCATGTTTTTCAGATCTTGGTGGACATTAGCAAAGCGTCTAAAATCCTTCACAGCACTTTTAATGAGGCAGAACAAGGCAGTGCGTTTGTTACACATAAATTATTTGTGTGGGCACCACGTTCGTGATTTTTGAATTCGACTTCAAACCTAAATGGAAACCAACAGACCCGGGGACAGTTGGATGTTTGACTTGGACTGGATGAAAAAGAAATATAGGAACTCCAAATTCAGAAGGAGAAAGGGTTAAATCATATTTTGACGTACGGATTTCTTCCACGTGCCCTTCGGTCACCAGTTTTTATGAAGCCTGATGGCATGTTTACTTAGGATGGCATTTCCTTGGAGTTTCTGCATGGTTTGGCATCCACAGTTGGCCTCTTTACTGAATTGGCCCCGTTTCTCAAACACAAGCCCTGGTGGCCTTTTGTGCTCCACAAGCATCCCTCCTTTCTCTCGCCCTCTTGATCCCTCCCCTCTCCCCGCCTCTATTGAGAAAGGCCCTGTAAATTAACGGGACACTGTGGCATGGACACACAAACACTGAGCGATGATCACGGAGCCATAAATACCAAGACTGAGGATAATCACAGCTCAGTGGACAGGCAAAAAAGCCTGAAATGTTTTGATGCGACTGATGCAGATGCCGCGGTCTGAGCCGAGCATCTGTCGAGCTTGGTCTGACGTGTCGGATAAACGAGTAAACAACGGGATGGAAAGCAAAAGCAGAGAGAATGGAGAGTTTCTACATTGATGGTTCCTACATGATGCTTTCACACAGATTTAAGGGATACCTTTTTTTTTTTTGATTCGTCAAATTTAGAAATAAAAATCATTGACAAACTATTTTAAAATCAACACCAAGATGCTTTGTTTTATTGGTTGAATATATAAATTGCAACACATGAAGTTTGGAAAGACATTCATCTTGTAAACGTTCCACCTGTGGGAGAAGACTGAGTGAAACTGACAGGAATTTAGACTTGTTTTTTTTATGAATTTATTTATTATAACTGTTTGAGGCATTACGTAGTAAATAAAAAGAAAATGTGCACTCCCTACAAAATGCTAACTCACTATTTGTTCAGCGGTTTCATCAGAATTCGTCATATTCCACTAAACCATCTCTGGGATTCAGGCGTTGGTGGAATAATCCCACTTGAGAAGCAATAGATGAATAAACCCAATGTAATCTGCACTTCTGAGCCAATGTACAAACTGTAAATCCCGTCGGCTAACTGTACAAGAGATTCCTGAAATATTTCTTCATCGCTAAACCGTAACGCTTAAAAAACAGCTTGAAAAACAGTGATACACATGCAGATGAGAAGACGACAAACGTGACACAAAAACAAAGAACTCGGCAGATTCAGGCCACAATGTTTATTCAGTAGTGTTGTTTTAACTTTTAGGTACAATACTGTCTGCTTTTGTACAACTAAACAAAAAAAGTTACCATTTCAGTCTGCTGTACGAACACAACACCCATCACTCCGCCATCCCGCCGCGCGCTGTGTCTAATAGACAGACATTTGCACGTTTCCAAATGGTAGGCACTTTTAAGGCAAGGTTTAAAACATTTATACATTTATATATAATTCTATATAGATTTTCCCATACATGAATACGCAACAGGACTTAAAAGTCACATGTCTAGGCGAAAAACAAAAAACAAAAGAATGAACAGTTATAAATGAAACTCAAATGTGACCAAAGGAATAGACAGCAATGTGGAAAATCAAAGGAGTCTTTGGGTTTGCGAAGGTGTTTTTTTTTCGTTTTATCCGTTTATGTTGAGCTTAAACAAGACGAGAGCGAGACGGCGCTTGATCAGGCAGATCTGGGATGTTATCAGTCAGCACTGATGAGACTTCAACCGCTCGTCCTCCATCTAATCAATCGTGTTGCAGCATTGATGAATTCCACACCGACGCCTGACTGGAAAATCCAAATCTAGATCAGGAAATCCGCTCTCGGAAAAAAAAAACTGGACATGGATCTACTCTAACCACGATGAGCTAATAACGCTCATCACTGTCGTCCGACATCAAAATGAATGCGAGCTTTTCATCAGCGGCGTGATCAAAGCGAGACGTACGTGTCGTGGAGCGAGCAGGTCGGGACCGAGCCCTGGAGAGCAACTCGGGCCTTTCATAAATCCCAATCTGAGTGGCGATGTGAGTCTCTACCACAAATAAAACGTTATCGATGGCACTGATGGTCATGTTTCTTAATCTACGAACAAAGAAACTCACAACAAAGCGCTAGTTTAAAAAAAAGTCAAGGGAGAAGGTTATGGGTTTTTAGTGCGTTTCAGTTCACTGAAAAGCAACTGTGACGTCTGAGCTTGGCAACGCGGAGGGAAAAACCAACGTACATTGACTTGTTAACGAATTATCAGACGACTGAAATCTACAAAAAGGCATTTTTTTTTCCGACATCCGAGAAAGAAAAAGATAAATTAATGAAGTACACTCAAGATTGATAGACATGCCAGGACGAAAAGAAGAGAGAGAAAAAAAACATGGAAAATGAAAACAGGACTAATACAGAACAATTATATTCAATTATTCCGGTAAATTTATCTTTACAAATACGTACTGCTACAGTTAAAAAGTAGTCGGTGACTAAAAACGGCTCCTTCGACAGAAGACGGACCCTTTACAGAGCGAGGGGCTTTTTAAATCTCTTACGCCTTTGTAAAAACAGGAAGGGGTTTAAATACAGACAAGATTTGCCATCAAATAACCAAAGTTTGCTTTTTTTCCTTCTTGAACAAAAAACAAAAAAAAAAAAGAGGAAAGAAAAGATCTTAATTACAATACTCTATGCAAAAGCTTTCCTTTAGGTAATTTTTGTTTTCCTCAATGGTGTTGTATGTTTTTACCGTAGCACGTGTGTGTGGTAGTCACTGATATCAGACCGTCAACTCTTCGTTGGCGAAGCTCGGTCGCTTGAGAGAGTCTATGCGTAAAACTCCTTGGTTGGCGCTTTCTGATAAGCGGCTCCAGACGGCTTCCTCTCCCCGAGGTCGTAGCTGCCCTCGTCCTTCTTTCTCATGCGGTACACCAGGAGGAGGATGAGGAAGATGGCAAAGAGGAAGCCGATAACTCCTCCCGCGATGACAGCTGAAACGGGATTAAGCGAGGTCAGGCGAGTCTCGTTTCAATTAAGATAAGCAGATCCAAACAAGAGTGTGATTCTCACACTGGACGTGAAATAATCAGAGTTACGTGACTCTGAGAAAGCGCCGAGCGGGAAAAGCAGATCCCTGTTCGTCTGCTCATGTCCAATAGTCTGATAATTAAATAAGAAACCCCTCAACACCGCTGGAGGCTGGCGAGACCGAGCGGCAGGAAGTGTATCGTCTCAAAACAGGAAGATATTAGTTGTAATCGTGGTGATCCTATCTAGATTTGACAGGATATTAAACAGACCGACGAGCTCAGAAAGCTTAAGAGAGGAATTTGACCTTTGCACATCATGGAACTGTTGTCAGGATCGGGCACCGCTTTTTTTCACTTGTTTTACACGTCTCCTCTAAAACGAAAGAATAATTGGATGTTGTGGAGCGAACATGTGCGGTGAACTCTCAAAGCTCCCAGCGAGGGCTGCAAATTAAGTGCGAGCGGCAGCGTGAATTAAAAGCAGGAATTCTTCAGGGACACCTACAAATGATCCTAAAAGTATCTGCTGGTGTTTGTTTGTGAAGAAACCCGCCGCCTTGAGCTTTAAGCAGATGCGCATTTTGTTATTAGAAACGAGTTTTGTGTACTATATGATTTTGCCTCACGGCCTGGAACACACACACACGCGAATTGACGTACCTGCGAGAACCTCCGTTCGCTGAAAGAGATTTTCAGACTGGACATCGAAAGGATCTGATGGGGATCGAGGGAGGCTGGTGGTGGTGGTGGTTGTGACCGGGTTCCTACGCGGGTCTTCTGTGGCGGGAATGATGGACTGGGAAGAGAGAGTTCAGATTTTACACATAGAGAAAAGACGCCATGATGGAATCAAGATTGTTGTGCGAACAGTAATGTTTTTGAAAAAAGCTACGACAAAGCATTCCCTTTGTGGAAGTTTGTTCCTCTCACCCCGCCAGAGAGGTTTTGTTTTCCTAGCCACTGTCGCAATCTAGCTTGCTCTAATAGCCCATCATCTGAACAACGATGGACAATGGACATTTTTTTTTTTTTTAACAGACTATTTTTCCTAATTTTTGAACACAGATAAATAATGGACATTTTTCTTCTTTAAAGACTTTCTTCAACCCTAATTCGCATAGCGACTTTGCGTTGGTCTCGAACTAAGAAAAGCGCTATAAATAATATAACTAAACTTAATGATGAATTAATAAATAAACTTGAACTTGGGTGTTGTTCAGTAATCACAATGAAGTTGAAGTTTTTTAACAATATCATGTAAATCAGATGTACATTTCTTATATGCATATATACATAATCGTTAAACTTCTAATAGAAGACCCTCTCTAATAAAAGGCCACCATGACGGAAGGGTTTAAAAATAGAACGCTATTCGAAGTTTTACAGTATATTTATCATAAATTACTTTTATTTCTTTCTTTTGGAAAGTGTTACAGATACATCATAGATAAAATAATCACACAAAAAACTACCACACACAAAAATACAAATTAAGCATAATTCATAATAATAAGTTACTTTGATTGGTGTTGCCGAAAATTAATGCTGGATAGAAGATTGCAAAACAAAACATTTCCCAAAAATCCCTGAATCCATTCCAAAGGATTTTCCTCAGAAGACGTGCTTACTTGTATCCTGATGCGCTTGTCTGGATCTTTAGAGGCATCGCGTTCTGTAGATGTCTCCACTTTCGGCGTGAAGTCTTTGGTGGAGTCCTGCGTCGGCTCGGCTTTAGGCACGAATAACACCGTTTTGACTGTGATGGCTTCCTCGATGTCGTCGCCAGCTCCTGGAAGACAGAATGGCATCACGATCAGAACAGGAAGCGACCCGAGGCATCCAGGGCTGGTTTAGGGCAGAACAGACCTGATCCTGATCCGGAGCTGAAGTCATCGTCGTCTTCAGGGTACGCGCCGGACCCTCCCTGCTCCAGGTATAAGTCATCGCTTGATGAGGGGGTCTTGGCTATCTGCAGAAGTTAAAGTTCAAGATGAAAAAAGCCGCCGCTTATTACTCGGAACTCTCAGGACCAGAGGCTATGAAATCGATTTGGGTTTTTCAGTAATGTGCCTGAAAGTAGCAAACTGCCCATCTCCCTGCGTGATGAACGAGTATTTCCTTGTCGCCTGACCTCCTGATGAAATTTCCAAGTCAATATTTTCTGCCTTAACACGTATTACACAAAGTCTAACTTTCTCATCAAACCACCAGCCACAATCTTCCCATAACAGTGAACGAGCAACTCAGCAATTTCTGGGGAGGAACATTATGACACTATTTCATATCTCAGCAGGAGGTGAGCTTTCCCAAAACACTGTTCTCCCGTCATCAACACCTTTTCCCTTCTGCCAGCCGCCGTGACGAGAATAACTGTGTTTTAATGCTTTACACTGCTAAAGTTGCTCCAACGTGCCAAGAAAACCTTTTCAAACATCACTAGATTTCATGGCCATGGACAATGATGTAATAAATTATTTATTGCATATTATGGAAAACAAAACAAAAAAAAAACAGACAGACTGAAGCAATGAATTATTGAATTGAATTGAAAATTGAAATTGAATTGAAAAATCCTTTATTAGAAAATCCTTTATGAATGGCAAAAAACTAAAGACAGACAGATGGAGAAAAGGAGAGCAGAGATTTGAAACTAGACTGAGTAAAGAAGAAAGTGATAATCGGGAAAACAAAGAGAGGGAAGTAATCAAGTAACCAAAATATATGGAAAGTAAATACAACTTCAAGTAGCAATTTGGTTTCAAGCCTTTAAATCATCAACCAACCAGGTCAAACTATTATAAGGACAGTTTAATTATGGCATAAGGTAGATACACTTTTTGTCCTTGTATACGTGTTATTTAATCTTATATGTATATATGTATAACGTTCTGATTCGACATTGTGAAAGAAAAAAAAAAAACAGAAAAATAAAAATCCTTACAAAAAGTTTTCACAACAAATTTTGCATGTCTTTCCTGAGCTGTTTCTTCTAACAATGCAGAAAATTATTTACTAGTGGAAACAGCACAGCTTTAGGACGCGTCTCTAGAGCGTGAGGAACAGAAGAAGGTTTTGTGCTGGTGCACGGAGAAGTCTATTGTCTGGATCTTTGTCTGGAGAGTTTAAAGCTCCAAGTAAAGCGATGAAGATCACTCCAGTCCGCACCGGGTAGTGAAGGGTCTCAGAACAAGGTGGTCACATGAAGGTAATTGCATTAGCCCTTCAGAGACAATGATACAGACTCCGAGTGGATTGATTGGTGCTACTTGGGAGAACAAGATCTTTTTATAATATTATAATAGACTTTCTTCAATAAAAGAATGTGAAAGATGTCTCCAAGTCTCCAGTTTCCCAAAAGCTTACCGCTGATTGGTTGCTGATCAGATCCAGAGTTGCTGGGATTGGCTCCAGCTCCTCGTGACCCAGAAATGAAAAAGTGATGAAGAAAATGAATGAATGGTGTTTGTGAGGGTCTAAGGTGATCCGTCACAAAGAAGCCGTGAATGGCCACAATGACCAAACACAATCGTTCAAAAGCAGCAGTGACTTCCTAAAGAAAAGCATTCAAGCCAAAGTCTTGATCAAAGGAGGAATTTGTTCAAAGCAACTTTATCTTAACCTCTGTAACCCATCGTGCTATTCTCTCTCCGGACAATCCGCCGGCCGGCCCACACGACTCTGCTGAAATTCGTTTCCCAATGATTGAAATGCAAAGTACAAAGAACACAATTATCCGGGCCACACACGCAGGCGCATCCTCGCTGCTCAATAACCCGGGTCGATTTTATTTTGTCAATGGGATTTTAGTCAAAGTTTCACAATGCGGCAGCTAATGCGTCCATGTGAAATGACAGACGGTTCTCGAGCCACGGAGCACTGTGTGTGTGTGTGTGTGTGTGTGTGTTTGCGTGTGTGTGTGTGTGTGTTTGTTTAATGATTGCCATAATTTGCATGGCATAAAAACAACTAAAGATCTATGAGACGCTTGTGTTTTGCATTTTCTTTAGTAAATGACTATAATGAAGTGATTTGGATTCTAAAGAAATGCAAATAAATCAAAACAAGTTATTGATTACTGTTTTTACAGCGCTGTGCTAAAAAGTCAGGTGTGCGTTTTGAATAAACCAATGATTTAAATATCGAATAAGGCCTTTAAGGAATGTAAATAATAATTTGCAATTTTCACTTTTCAATGTATTTTTTATCTTTTTTTCCCCACTTTCAACTAATAATTTCTTAACATAATAACACATTTTAATTTCCAAAGCATAATTAATTGTTCATGTTATTGTTATGTATTTATTATTAATTTAAATTGACCATTGAAACATAAAATCTTCCAGAAAATTGCTCAATGTAAAGCTAAATCAAGTCAATTAATGTAAATAATTTTAATAGTACATCAATCAATGTCAAGCTTTTGTTTTTATTTATAACCATTTTGTTACAGTTGTCAATGCTATTTCATTTAATGCTTTCAAAATGATAAAATGAAAGTGTTTACCGTGAAAGTGAATACACAATAAATCCAATAAAATATTACAGTAAATGTAAAAAAAAAAAAACAAAAAAAAAATGTCCACACAATTATTTACTAACACACCCTATTTATACGTGTCCTTCCTCAGACTACAAATAAGTTCATCAATGGTGACGGCGGCGGAGGAAAAGCGGCAGAACCAAGTGGGTCAGTTGTTTGTAGCCCCCGTTATGAAACTGTCACCGCGTTTACTTCAGTGTCTCTCTAATGAACAGCGAACCAGCAGGAGGCTGTTCGGTTTCCATAGTGAGTCTGGGTGTGAAAGACCAAGCGGAGAAAAGGACGAGGAAGAGGACAGTGACGGTGAAGAAGAAAGCAGGGGGGGGGGGCTGCTGCCATGGACAATCCTCAGACTTCAGGTTACTTTACTAAAAGCCTGTCAAACTGCACATCCATGCCTAGCAACCTCACAGAGGCCAGAAAGACTCCCGCTGCCTGACAAGCGCTTAGAGCCACGTTATCGCTGCGGTGTGCAGGGAAATGGAGAGGATAAAAATCGCCATATTGGTAAACCTCACGTCCCCCGCCATGTTTGGGCTTTTTCTGGAATGAATCTTGGGTAATCTGGTTACTAGAAATGAGCTATGTGGACAACACATCCTATAGGGATTTTATTTAATGCATATTGCAATTTCGAGTTTATGGTTTTGCCAAATATTTTTTGGAACGTGTTTTGTTCTGCTCAGACTTTTCAGAATTTGCTATTGAGCTAAAACTGTCTCATTATAGTAAATATCTACACATTTTTACTTGGAATATCAATAAAATATCAACAGAACTGCAGTTTTGTGTTATCCGCCAAAGCTAAAATTAAAAAATAAATAAATAAATAAATCGGCAAAAACTCAATCACAGGACTTTTATTTTCTAAGTTTGCAGCTTGAGTCCCGTGAATGCCACAAAAAATATAAATAAAATAATAAATCGCATTTTCCCACTTAGTCTTGAGCTGTCGCTTACTACATCGGGCGTTTAATGTTGCTTCTATAAAAAAAAAAAAGTTACTATAGACGTATAAAACCAAAATTCAAATTCAAATTAAAATCCTAATCTAGACGTCTCATAAAAAGCGTTTCCCTTAATGTCTCAACACCTAACCCACCATGTTGTCCGAGCGCAGGGAACTGTGGGTAATGTAGTTAGATGAAACATCTAAACAGTCTTTAAGATTTTTTGTCCTGAACCACCTGAGACTTATTTTATTCACTCAACTGTGAATTATTCAAATATGCAACCATATGCATGAACCAAATTTTAAATCGAATTTGGTGAGTCCTTAAATGAGTAAACAAAGAAACGTGTCTGCCCGGGGTATTACAGTGCGCACACACACCCACACATTAACAGACACACATTAAACAAGTTCAAGTTTAACCACCAAGTTGCCGTCAGAGATTCAGCAGCAAATCGACTAAAAGCGTAAACTGCAGAGTTTAATCTTCGTTCTTCAAGCTTTTATTGCCTTCCGAAGGTTCATAATCAGGAACTAATTAACAGTCGACAAGGAAAATGAGCAGAATCTTCTCCAGGACGGGGAAACAAATCAAACCCGAGCAGGTCTGGAACACATCCAGGAAGAAGGTTTGTGAGGTGACATCATTCCAGGGCTAATCTACAAACCAGAATCTCCTCACCGACCCTGCGAGACGCACGAGGCTTTTCCTCTGCCTCAGCGGGGAGGGTGGAAAAATGCTTTGAAGCTGACTTTGACTGATCAAGGGATACGGAGACTGAGGGTGAGCTACATAAACACCTAGAACTTTAGGGGAAGTGCTGATTGAGCTCTAATCCAGAGTGCGAACACCATGATGAATCCAGCATAGACCTCCAGCCTTCAAACCTCCACAGCTCCGAGCTCCAGAAAGACCAGAGAGTGAAGGTTCTGTTGTTCTCTGAGGAAACATCTCAATACACATCTGGAATAAGCGATATGAAGACTTCAGAAGATGTTCTGCTTTTCTCTGCAGCTGAAGGATCTCGCAGCTCAGCACAGATTAATTCCTTCTCAGATTACAAAACAAACGACTGACTTACATATACAGATCGGCGCCGCATTCCTGGGCCTGTGCGTCGTGTACTGATACCAGGGGTTTTCTTTACATGGCTGCAGGGGCAATAACCTTAGACGTTATACAAACACTTTCAATCGTCTCATTTGTCAACTGAAAGATTTTAACGCGCTGCAGAACAACATCAGTTTTTTTTTAAATCATTGAAAAGTCGTCAGCTCGGCTAAAATGTCATGATAATGTCAATGTTAAGCAAACAAATGTCCTGAGTTCCTTGACATAAAATAATAATAATAATAATAATAATAAGAATAATAATAAAGTAATACTTTAGGGCAAATCATTTTCAAGACTGAATTAACATTGAGTAGAGATGAATGAAGTAGTTAATTGTTTATTGCTGTAAATACATCAAAACCACTCACAAAAATCAAATTTTAAAAATACGAAATATTAACCCTTAACATGCTTAGTTTTGAATAGTTTTTATCCAAAATCAAACTCACTCTTTGAACACGCCTGAAAGTTGTAAAACTACAGAAGATTCCGGTTTATCACAGATGGTGGAAAGAGTTAGAATTGTGAAAATAGCGCAACTGCGAGAGAAGACAGAATGAAGCTGACTGAAAAGCAACCCCTCCTTACGGAACATAATTCAACACTTATAGTCTTTATAAATCACTTGGTTTACCAAACAAATGGAGTAAACTCGAGCTAGTTGCCTAAAATGCATACATTTTAACTCTTTCTAGTCCTATTTTTTAGGACGTAAACACCGGGCTGTGTATTTCTTACAATGCCATGCTGACAAAAAAATAAATCTGAAGAGAGTTACAATTTTTAAACAGAGTATACAATAAATTGTGTTTAGACAATTGCATAGCTGCATTTTCATTTTAAACCAGAAATTAAAAGTGAACAAAACAAGTCAAAGTATTTATATTATATTTATAGACCTATTTTTGACTCGTCATGTATAAAACAGAAAACAGAATCGAGCACTCAATCAACAGAACCTTTCGTTTCTAGCATGTCCAAGGTCATAAATACACACAGTGTTGAGAGCGTACAAACAAACTGACAACACCTAACCGCCGACACTTAAAGGAAGGGAGGCGCTTCATCACATTATAATTATATTTCACTATAATAAAGGGACTGTTTCATTTCAAAGGTCATTATAGCGCAATCGCATTAAAAAATGATTAAGCTAAAAGTCAAACCCACCCCAAAAAAATTAAAGATCATAATTAAAGATGGAATTATAAAGATGGCGGTTTGATTAACGGTGGACAGATGCAATATTTCAACATTCCCCGTCACATTTACCACCCCAGCTGTGCTAATAAGAAAACTGTTCTCCGAAAGAACATCGATTTCACGGTGTCAAACAGAAACAAACCGACAATCTGCGCAGATGTGCAGACTCTGGATTTTCATCTGGACCATCGCGAAAGACTGACCGCAAGGTCATATTTGCACCAAGCAAATATCTATCACCGTTCAATGTCCAATCTGCGGGTTTCAGCAACCTCACAAACAAGATGGCAGCCGGAGCGTTTCCTCCACCAAAAAGATCCTCCGAGATGCATCTACGTGGCTTTTGCTCGACCCAGTTAAACAGCTTTTGATCCTTATTTCAAACTGAGATTTTTTTCTGTGCGCCGTGAAATCGCATATGCCATGAAAGCGGCCTGACCTTCGTCGAGTTTGGAATAGAGATAGGAAGTTCTAAATTTGTCAGAGTTTATACCTTACAGGGATCTAATTTAGCATGTTGCCATCAAACACAACTTATATCTGCAGCAGTTACTACCAAGAGGGATGAATACAAATCAAGAAAAAAAGAAACAATTATGAAATAATCTGCTGCCTCCTGGGAGACGTTTTTTCAGGAAATCCGCCCTACTTTAAATATTGCCAGACTTAACTTTTCTATGCTGGAGAAACAAAACGTAATTTTACTTAACAAAAACATTATTTTATTTAAATATGTAAATAGCATTAAAAAATATTATAAAAAAACTATCCAATTAAAAGGCAATAAAAAATGTTTTTTTTTTAAATAAGCCAATTAAATTGGTACAAAACGGGTGGATGGCTAAAATAAAATATTAAAAATTCATATTTAATCAGATATGTTTTAAATATGATATTATTAATCTGTCAATATATATATATATATATAACAAATAGTATAAGTAATACAAATTGCTATTTTTTTAGCTTAAAAATAACATTTTTTTGGATAATAATGTTAAAATGTCATAACAACGTTATAACATTTCAAAGTGTTTTACAAAAGAGCAATACACCTTTAAACAAGCGTTTCTAAATAATTCAGCTACTTCTAGAAAGCGAACTTTGTACAGGTCAGTAAAGAGAAAACAAATCTAATCATTGATTTTTCTTCCCCTGTTCAGCAACTAAATATTTCACAAGTGAACGAAGCCCCTCAAGCTTTAAACATTCCATTTTTTATAGCATTCAATATAAAGGGAAAAAAGCCATCAATTATGGATAATAAAAACTACTTTAGCATCCTAATAAAAATTAAAAGACCAACTTTGAAATAAGTCTGATATAAAACAAAACTGAAAATACCCATGCAACTGCTGATACTGTATTTTTTTTTAGAATTCTATAGCACAATTAATAGTTTAGATGATAATCTTAATCCTAATGTTTAAAAATTGACTGTGAGCTTTAAAAACCTGATAAAAAGTGAAAAATCCACCTTGTATGTGCATGTTTTATTATTATTTGCACGTCATAAAATTAAGAAACTGTAATCCAACAGATAAGTTCTGAAAAATGTCTATCATTTCTGGAATTTGATTTTTTTGTGCAATGAAAATTTGACAAAGTCCGATAGAAACCACCAATCAGAGATCTTAAAGTATACATGAATATTTTATTTTTTCACTTTAATGTTTAGTTCGTGTAACTCTGACTGGTCCTACACTACTGAACACCAATGATTTGACCTGGGAAAACAAGACACCAAACTTCTCTGAACGGCTTTGAGATCTCAGGTTTGCTCCGACACCGACAGGAGAATCCGCCATGACAAGAAATAAAATCCGTTCAGGAGACGCTGGCAGGTACTCTCACAGGAGGCCCGTGAACATGCTGTGCAAGGATTAAGTTGGATGTTTTAGGAAACAGATGCTTTGGCTGTGTTGAGGTTGGGTTTTGAAAGCTCCTCCGAGAAAACAGGAGGCAAATGGCATTAGTCAGAATGAGCCGAGTTGAAGTGGCTGGTCTGTTTGGCGGACGTTCTTGTTCTCATCACCTCGTTGCTCGGCTTTGCTCATTCAGTGTTTGAAAAGCATTCTTTCCTGGTGAAACGTTGCAGTGGAACATGGAGTCCAGACAGCAGATCTTTAAAGACAGTCTGGAAATCCTAGCCAAGATAAGAGTACTAAAGATAATGCTACTTTGAGATTAGACCAGAGGGGATAGAGATATATACATGTGTATTTTTAGCTAAAAACAATGCTAAAAATATGAACGTATAGTATGAACGCAACAATATTTTAGATAATTAGACAAAAATCTAGCAAAGTACAGAAATGTTTTCAATGAAATAGCATACATTTGCTTTGAGCGTTTATTAAGAAGTTTCCTGATAACAAAAACTAGCTACGGTGCTACATGAAAAATATCTCCCTTATAAAAATCAATTCGTACTACTGAAAAACAAAAGGAAAGACATACTAACCACACAGCAAGACTCTAGCACGATTTGTACTTTTAAACAGGTAACAACAGAAGATGTTGGAACATTGGAAAGTGGTTGTTTTGGTCCTGTGGACTTGCCGTAGATATAGATAATACAATGCTCCTTACGCTTCAAGACCAATTCCATGTTTTCCCCAATCCTGGGAAATCATGATATGATATTCATGGCAGCTCTTTCATTTAACCTCCATCTTCGTCACTTTTTGTGCTGAACATGTAAAAATCACGTCTGCTGAAGTTTCTGTCTGGCTTACAGTTTTCAAGGACTTTCAAACCTGGTTCAGCATTTAAGTATTTTTCCCAAAAAACCATCACTGTTTAAAAACCTTTACTGTAATCTGCTACTGAACCCAGAGTAATTTAACACATACTATATTCCTTAATACCTGAACATGTGGCCACATGAATGTGGAACAAAGGATAAAACATATGTTCGCAGGTAGACCTTTGCTCTGGCAGTTTGGCGTTGGCACAGACTCACGAGACGGATGAATGCCGCCTTTCAGGCCAGAACGTGTCTGGCAAATCCCCCATGTCTCTAGAAACACAGGTGGTGTCTTGGGAGGAACCCAGAGGAGAGAAGCCACACACAGCATATGTGGCCAGTGTGCGGAAGAGCGGGCTCGAGTATTTACGACTCAGGAAAAAAGGTGTACTGCAAGAAAGTGCGGATGGTATTCCATACGGCAATTCCTCATTTGCAAAGGTAAAGCCGTGAGTTCATACATCACTCCGAATAAAGACTTATTGTGTTTGTTCAGACCGTGACATATGGCTGGCATGAGGGCATCAACCTAACAATCCCACCTCGGTGGGTTTTAGATAAACCACGGCTTCCTGCTCCACACAAAGCTCCTTTTAAACTTTCCTATAACATAAAAGTGTGAGAGTGAGATACATGAGCCTGAAACTTCCCATGATACATGAGCTTCATGAGACTGAGCACGTGTCAGATAAATATGCACATTTTCAATAAAAATCAAGATTTGAGATTTATGATGTCATAAAACGTGCGTGTTTTATGCTATTTTTATTGCGCATACGAGGGCGAATAGTGATGTGACGAACATGAGAGGAATCAGATGCTCGGTAGAGAGGTCCAGAAGCTCACAAGAGGGATCAGATGCTCACAAAAAGTTAACCGGAAGCTTCCGAGAGGTGTCAGACAGTTGGGAGCGAGGTTCAGGAGTATGTTAAAAACATCAGATGCTCAAAAAAACAGATCAGGAAGTGCAAGGGGGGGGGGTGTCAGACGCTCGCAGGAGGTCCTGAAGTGTGTGAGACGAATCAGACCGTCACAAGAGGTCAAGAAGTGTGTGAGAAATTCGGAAGCATGCGAGAAGGATCAGACGTTCATAAGAGAGGTCAAGAAGCAAGCGAGAGGTCAGATGCTCACAAGAGATGCTTGGATGACCGCAAGATGGATCAGACACTTGCCAATAAGGCCTGAAAGTGTGCAAGATGAATCAGACCTCTGTGAGTGAGGTCCAAAAGCGCTAGAGAGAGATCAGACAATCATGAGACAAGTCTGAAAGCACCAGAGGGAAGAGATGCCAGCAAGAGAGGCTTGGATGCGCACAAGATGGATCAGACACTGGTCAAAAGGGCCTGAAAGTTGCGAGACGGATCACACCCTCGCGAGTGAGGTCCAAAAGTGCAACAGATACTTCAGACGCTCATAAGACAAGTTCGAAAGTGCAAGATGTTTGCGAGAGAGACAAATTTCATAGCGTTAGGCTTGAGGCCGACATCTTGCTCTCAAATAATCCAAACATTTGAATCCCAGAGAACAGAGTTGATCTTTCCTGGATCGCTTGATGGTTCTCCCAAATCTCCAAAAGGTGCTTTCACTAACTTTAAGATCATTTGGCAGCGCTAATACTCGTAGAGAAGATTTGGGATTGGTCAATCTTAAGCACGCACCTCCTGCTTAAGTATGCACACTTTAAGTACCATATCAACTGTAATATAAAACAAGATGGTATAAAGCCCCAGCGGTGCGATTAAGCCAGTGGCAGGCATCTCTGTCACGACATTCACTTCAAACGGCCCATGTTTCCCTTAGTCTGCATTGATAAAAGCTGGGCTTCCTTCAGCATTAGGCCGAGGCTTTTGTGCTTAGACTCCCCACCCACCCCTAAAACCTTCAAGCTGCCTGAAGCACAATGACGTATAAATTAGATGCCAGTTCAAAGTTTAATTTAACCCAGATTTTCACTGGCTCTGAAATGGCTTAGAAAGTCGGTGGGATGCTTTGTCCAGTCTCACGCCCACCCCCAATCCCTTCTCAAACAGGAAGCTCTGGAAGAGTTCTTTAGTTTCAGCTCATTAACCTCTCAGGGGTTGGAGATCCCCGAGCATGCAACAGTCTCAAACTGACGAGGAACAAAGAACTGAAGACGCAACAATGTCCTCTTAAGGACGTGAAGCAGATGAGTGGGAATTCCTGCCGTGTTGCAATCATTCTCTGAAAACGCTGTTTAAGCCGAAGCAGGTCGACATTCTGGTTGCCAGAAAATTCACAAAGTAACTTTTTCCTTTAAGTATGTGCTGACATGGTTTTTTTCCTCCTCTTCATCCGTTTACATAGGCATCAAAAATGATGACCTGCCAGAGTTGGCACTGCAAATGGACCCTTATCCGTGGAGATAAAAGCTGGAGGCGATTTCGACGCTTCACTGGCTGATCTGTTCCAATCCTCACTCTGTTGCAATTGAATTCCTATCCAACCTTTGCCTTAAGAGGATTTGTCCTGAAGGGAGTCAGAAGGCCATGGCTTTTGGGAAAAGTGGTGGGGTATTAAGGGGGTCCAGACAGAAAAAGACTCAAAATCCCCACATTAACGGTGGAAAAGGACTGAGCGGCAGAACGATGCGTCAATGAGGAATAAAAGAGTCAGCTGATAATGACTTTTGATGGAAAATCTAAAAGCGTAAATTATGCTTCGGTCCTTCAAGCACCTCTTTGGATCAATCCACAGTGTTTCATTCAAGCGAAAGAAGAGAATATTTTAATAAAGTGGTAGAAGTAGCCGGGACTGAAGGAGAATCCAGCAGGTGGTGATTTCTGATCCCATTATGTGGGCTAATCCACAAACTACCACACATGGCCTTCTTCTTACAACCTACAATTCCAGATCTATGAACGGCAGCACCTTCTAAAGTGACCTAGTGTAAAAAAGTCTTTACACATCTGTTCTAGGAGCAGGGTTTTGCTTCATCTCTGACGGCTGGTTACAAAGGCTGATTTGACTCTAAAGCTGAGGATTTCACAGTGTTTGGAATATGCAGGCCATGTTTCTGAAAGTGTGCAGTAGATTAAACAGTGTGCTGCTCTTTCACGCACAGGAGAAGAGGGATTAGTGGCGGTGGCACATGCAAAAGCTTAGCTGGATTGCTAAAGGCTGACTGGTCGAATCAGGCCAAACACTACAGATCGCCAAGCAAGCTCATATTCAAGTTGAAGGAACATCTGAGCAGACGTACATCTTGAACCCTCCGAAACTGAAAACTATAATTGTACTAATAATACATTTTAGGCAGATGGCGCTAATGAGTTAATTATACAAAAGCACAAATTCCATTGGTCAATTTTTTACTAGTGGAAATACCAGAAGATGGTTTTTAAAGTAACTAAATATTTGCTGAAAAAAAGTTCTTATTGTTCTTATCATCGCAAAAAAGTCGACAGGTCAGTTTGCTCTCAAGCATGAATTTGCTTTTCAAAATGTGATGAAGTAGATGTCACAGGTATATATATATAAAAAAAAGAAAAATCAAAATACACACACTTATAATACACACACACACACACACACACACACACACACACAAAGTCATCCCTAGTGAGAATAACCACATTATCTTTGCGCAAAAAAAGAATGGCAAAAATGGCACCATTAGAAAACAAGTCGATTCTGTTCCATTATATTTGAAAATGCATCCATCTATCAACTAAAGCATCTCTACCAACCAGAGGCAAACTGAGAGTTATTGTTGTAAGAACTAAAACTCACTCATGACCAATGTCATCTGACGGCCTACCAATTCAAACTGAACAACCCGGCCATGTCATTCCATTTTTTCAACAGACGGACATGGGTTTCAAAAGTCTTCTGCCTTTATTGTAGACCTCACCACCAAGACATGGTCTTCCTGACAACAGAAGCGTTACGTTCCGGAGAGGATTCTCAAAGCATAGGTCTAAATTTATATTTCATTTTATGTAAATAATTCAGCTTTGGCAAACTGAAATAGGACCAGTACAAGAGCTCGCCGTTGCTTTGAATCTTTCATAAAGAGCTCGGAGAAGCAATATAAAAAGGAGGTGATGGGAGTTCTTTCCAGTAGATCTCACTGCCCAGTTTATCAGGATGGAGATCCAGCTGGCTTTCATCGTCTTTAAGATTGCTTTAAAAATGGCTGCACTAAAAAACAAATTTCCCACCTCTGCCAAACCTCACAAGCCATCATGCCCTGCTCATTTTTCTCCTCGTGGTAATTCCAAAGGAATGTGTGGTTATAATGCCTGCAAGTCTCCGTTTTCCACTCCCAAAAGCATTGAAAGCCCCTTTCACTTCCACGGTACGCATTAAGAGCAGCACATGGAGCCAGTCGGACTTGACGTTACCGATAAGGCACAATTTGACTGTTGAGGAGCATGAAACTTCCTTTAAAAAGTTGGTTTGTTTCTTGCACAAACGCTGATCTGATCAGGCTAAACACTCACAGGCGCATTCAAAAATGCGGAATTATGTGCCTTGTGGTTACCCAAAACCACACCATAGAGGAACCATCATTTGCCGTTTCAGTCAGTTTCGATTCGATGATGTCTATAAGGAACCTGGCGTCATCAGACAGTTAATCATCTTGAAAATACAAGAGACCTACTCAGTTTTTCCATGACAGAAGCCATGATTACACACACACACACAAAACTTGTGATCTTAGTGTTGAATGGGTTTGATTTGAACTGTCGATGCGGCACAAGAAAGCAAACATTTGCAGTGGGAGATTAACAAAGCAGGAACAGATGCCGAATACAATAAACTGAAGTTTGGAGTGTGTCATGCCCTCCGGGGCCTGTAAGGATGCAGAACACATCCGGAATTCGACGGATATTTGCCAGATTGGCCTCAATAGGATGACTGGGTCAGAGAAGGTTTACTTTACATTTATTTGGCAGGCGCTTTTTTTCCAAAGAGACTTACAAAACGAGTAGATTGGATTCAGTATCTTACTCAAGGACACTTCAGTTTGCATGTCTGGGATTCGAACATGCAAACTTTTGGCCCCAGTTTGTCAACTCTCTGCCCCAATTGTGCCCCATTAAACCATTCCAGTGCTTCCAGAATTATTTAGCTTGGGACAGACTGGTAGCCTTCAAAATTCCAACCATGTCTGTTTCATTCGTGCCAACAACAGACTCATTTGGCGGTGTTTTTGCGAAGTGACTCGTTTCTCATTTAAGCAGTGTGAAGAAAGACAGAGACGAGAGATCAGAATGTACAGCTCACAAAAGGGTGTTAAAACAGTGCATTAGGCCAGATTAACGGTCACACGCTGTGCTGTCAAATTAAGGCATCTGAGCGCATCGCAACTCCCGACGGGTCAGTTTGCTTTCTGAACTGCAATGATTAAAGATCAACAAAAATATCCTCCCGGGTCGTTGGGCTCACCGCTGCGATAGCTTTCCAAGCACTGTACTCTGATTAGGTGAGCGCCGTGAAAAGAAACGTGATATGGTTGCTGCCACCACTACCTCCGTGCGAAATCGATGGTTCGGAACAGCTGGGGTTGCAGACATTTCACGTTCCAGTTGCCGAATCTGCTTGGAGGAAAGTCAAGTTTTCAAACGACTAATTGGTTCACGACATCAGAGATAAAGAGGTGTGTGTGGTTAGCGACAGATTCTCACTGCAAAGTGAGAACTGTCAAGCATTGGGTTTTATCTTCCAACAAAGACTGGTAAAATGAGAAAACATTTGTACGGCTGTGAAATTAGTCGATCAATCGCAAAACAATACCAGATTTGACAACTGATCATCTAAAAAGCAGCAATTTTTGTTGTTGTTGTTGTTATAATTTAGTCCTCATTACAGATTAATATTTTTGTCAACAGAAGTTTTCTTTTTGTTCTTCTTGTTTGTTTTCTTCCAATGTCCAAACTCAAAATTATTTCCAAAAGTTTGCAGGCCCAAAACTGACTTTATGGATTTATCGATCGTAGAAAAGAACCTTTGGACGCTTTTGTGTGCTTTAAAGAAGGTTATTATTCACCAAGCCAAGTGAAATGAACACTAAAGCTATGCTTTTAAAAAGAGGTTTAAAGAGATACTATTTCTTAAAGGTTTCCATAACAACCTGGTCAATGGCATGGGATGGCAATTAAAAAAAAATAATTTAATAAAAAACGTCAGTCAGAGGACCTCAACATCAAGCTGAGTTTAATTATTACATTCGGGCAAAACAATCATGTTTTGCCATTTTGATTGGCTAAAGTTGATGTAAACAAAGTTGATGTGTGTTCAGATTCTCATTACAACACACACATTTTTCCCCACACATTTTTTCTTACTAAGAGCAATGTCAACAATTCAGTTCAGTAACTGTAACCAGCATTATGCAAAAAACGTATTCAAATGCCATGAAATCCAACACAGACTCCGTTGATGAAATCAAATCACTCAATACCATCTATTCAACAGTTCTTGACCACTCTACCATTCACGCTCACGGTTGCGAAAAACCACCGCACCAAACTCAGACATCAAGCTGATTTGGATCGGCTTCAAAAGCTCTGGTGCGAAAACCGCCCTCCATTCAAACCGCAATTCTCCAAAGCAACTTTCCATTTGCTAAACTAATAAAGAGAGAACGAAAAGCGAGACGGCGCAAAGGGAGAGAGCTTTAAATGGTGGCATGTGTTAGGGGTTTTTTTCCTGTATTGTTGGGTAAGGAAAAGATTCTCTGGGTCACGGCTTTGCACCCGCAAGGCTCCTAACTGTCTACAGTACCAGCACGTTACGTATTCGCTCAGTGGAGAAAGACGCTATTAGCCTGTTGGTGTGCCACCTTTCCCTTTCCCAAGCTCCACTCGGCTTCCATGGCTTGTCAGTTCCCACTGGCATGCACGACTTTATCTCCGTGAAAGAACTGCCTCCAACTCTTGGCGAAAATGAACAGTGCGGCTTTGAAGCCACTGCACATACGTCTGGCAGATGTTTGTGGTACTGACATAAACAAGTACAAGGGATGTATCGTCGGAGCACAGAAAGGCAGATCTTCTTTTCCCCCTTTGCTTCATTCTTTCCATCTGTTGGGATGAAGAATAATGCCACTGTTCTTTAGAGTAACTGAAGACAGGGTAATAATAATGACGAGCTTAGCTGCAGGGAAAGAAGTCGGGTGGGTTGAGGTTGCACGGCTTATAACAAAACAAGAGCACTTTGGAATTCCTTTCCAGGCCTAGCAGACCCGTCCCCGCTTAGGCCATTAAGAATTACGCAATGTGGAACAGTTCGAGTCAATCAGAAAGAGACCCTCACCACCCCCACCCTCCTTAGAAAGCAAGATGGGACGAAACGTTTCAATTCTATGCAAACACTTTAAATGAAACTAAAGTAGTATGGTGGACTTAAAGAAAATGAAAATAGAAAATGTGTGAAAACATACTGTGCACATCTTAAACTAGAGAAAAAAAGTGTTTTGTTGGTGGAAAAAAATAAATGGGAAAAATATTAATGGTAATTACTTGCACCAAATAGTCCAAATAAAGGCATATATCTAGCTACCCAATCGCCCATCCGTCCATTCAACTGTCTATCTAACTGTCTGTCTATCTAACTGTCTGTCTATCTATCTATCTATCTATCTATCTATCTATCTATCTATCTATCTATCTATCTGTCTATCTGTCTATCTGTCTATCTGTCTATCTATCTATCTATCTATCTATCTATCTATCTATCTATCCATCCATCCATCCATCCATCCATCCATCTAACCAATTAAACCTAATATTACAATGTAATGCACTTTTTCTTTGGGTAAAAGCGTGAGCCAAAATGCACAAACTTAAATTTTGCTTAAATGCCGTCGAACTCATCCCAGATTAGCGAACACCTTTACAACACCAATCATCAATTGCTGAAAACCATTCAGCAATTGAATGAATGCCACAACACACTATTCAATTATTCTTTCATAAGGCAACATTCAAGACCATGAATGCTTATTTTCAAATCGCAATAACACAAATAAGGCGGCCTTGCAGGCTCATAGCTGAAGATGCAATGCATTTTTTATAAAGCTGGATTAGTCTGGATGTGACTGTCCGCCCGGCTAATAACAAAAAAAACAGCCTCAGGTGAAAGACAGGAAGAAGTGAAGGATGAGCGCGAGGTCAGTGTGTGCGCTTCACCCACTTCATAATAATTAAACCATAGAAGTTAACCAACAAAATAACACGAATGATGCAAAATGCTGCAATGGAATCCCATTAATCGGTTGCATCTTTGGATTAGCCAATTATATTTCCTTCAAATGGGAAACTTGATTTGGATTATTGTGGGTTTGTTGTTGGTATTATCATCATAAAACAGTAATAAATTTGGGGGAGTTTTTGCCTTGAATCTCCCTGAAAACGGTCTCTGGTGGCACTGGAGCAGTGACCTTTAAAACTAAATCTGCATTTTGAAGGAAACACTCATGCAAATTACACACTTGAACATCTGGCCACGGACAACACAGCCACGGCGACAGGTCCGCGGAACACCATTTCAAAGAAAACAAAGTTCAAGAGAAGCTTGGAAGAACTTTAAAGGCAGAACCTTCTCACGTCCTCATATCAAATCAAGAGGTAGAACTTGACTGTTTTAGTACAAACTGTTTTGTTTTCTTGTGGTTTGTGGGTTGTTTGAAGTGCTTCCGTGTGGTTTCCCAAGCCCGGCACTGGCAAACATGTGGATCACTCTGGTGGGCTTAACAGATAACTTTAATTGCTTTTGGTATCTGACACCGGTGTATAAAGAATCCATATTCTCTGCTGGGCTTCATGGAGAGCGATGTTGCCTTCATGCCTCTGGGCGAAAATCAGTCAGGTCCTAATCAATGGGAGGAGACTGTACAAACTATGCCAGTCAACCGTGGAATTACAGGAATCTCTGCCAACCTCCTGGCATTATTATCAACACAAGACCAGGGCCTGTTCTATTCAGGATTAACTTTCTAACTTTCAACACGGCTAGAAAGAGATCTCCATGAAGCATTAATGAATGATACATCTGGGGCTTTAAAACATGCCGATTCCATCCATTCGCTCCAAAAGGGCCGATTTGATCCAAATAATGAGCTGTTGAGGGGCAAAAACATCAGGAAAAGCATCGATGACTGAATCCTTTCACACACTAAGCCAAGTGTGACCGCAAACTCAAACTTGAATCTGGATCCAGCACGTCAAGACGGGCCAAAAAACTACATTCGGTCACATTTTGTTCTCCATCGAAGACAGAAATGGAGAAACTGTGCTGCTAGTCTCCACCAGAGCTGCTTGTGATCCAATCTTACAGTCCAAATAGCCAATAATTTCATAAATAAGAAATCATCTTACAAATCACATTCAACATCCAAGTGCTTTAAAAACAGAAAACGACGTTTTTCATCGTCACTGTGACAAATGTAACAGTTTAAAAAGTTTAAATACGAGTTGCACTTTAATTTGAAGTTAAAACACTTTCATCTCGAATTTTCACAGTCTTTACAAAACAGCTTAAAAATCAACACTGCCGATTGTTTTAACACTAAATTTCGGCTTCAGTATGGATCTTTATTTTTTTAACCACGAAGTGTTTGTAACATCACACACATCAGAAAAAGTCGAAGGTGAAAATCCGGTTCGCAATCCGAATCAAAACACTGGTCGCGTCATTAAATGCGTCGGTTCCGAGAAATGCAACATGTTTGGGAGCTTAGATCACAACTGACACGTATCGGATCAGTTTAAATCCCAGGAAAGTATAAATTAGATGGCATGCTTGTGAGTGGCGACTGGAGTTTTAACGCTAAACTACCCCCGACAAACCGCGATTTGTTCCCAGACGAAACTCACCCTTTGCCCCGAAACGATGGCTGTCAAGCCGATGGTTAATATCATCCACACGTTCCTCATAATTCCTTAGAAAGATGTGCCTCTTCGGTTGCGAAAATGAAAATATCGTCCGTCCGTGCGCCTGGTTCCACTTTTGGAGAAACTCTTCCCCCTCTCTGCGCTCCGATCTCACTCTCTCAGGACTCGAATCCCACCGGATACGTGTTGCTTTTCCTTGTTATTCCTCCGCCGGTTCACTTTCCCATAAAATAGGTCTTTTTCGTCGCCTTTTCCCGAGTATTTAACGCTGCTCTCGTTCGGTGGAGGAATATTTAGCGTCAACTCTCTGGGCCATATGTGTGAAGCTCAGCTCAGCTGTCGAGCCACTTCGCTGACTGAGAGAGGAAAACACGTCTCAAACAAAGAGTGAGCGGCTCGAGCGATGATTGGCAGGTAGAGCGACCATATAAACGTATGGGCGGAAGAAGAGAGAGAGAGAGAGAGAGAGGAGAGAGAGAGAGAGAGAGGAGAGAGAGAGAGAGAGAGGAGAGAGAGAGAGAGAGGGAGAGAGAGAGAGAGAGAGAGAGGGAGAGAGAGACTGAGCAATCTTCGAAACTTTTAATTTGTAATTTTTTTATCTGTATAAGTACACTATAAACAATTCTGAATACATTTTTGTTGACTGAATACATTTCTGTCGTGTGTGCACGCTAACACGCTAACTTCTATAATTATTCTATTAATTAGAATGTATATATTTTCTGTACGTGAATATTTAAATATATTTCTGAAATTCCAAAGGAGATTCGGTTAAATTAATCACAGCTTTCGCGCTTCTTGTGTTGTTGCAGAGGAATCACAGAGAAATTATTTCGTAATACCAACAGAAACGTTTTGAGTATTTAAGCATTTGGTTATGACAGGTTGCAAGGACTTATATACAATAATATATATAATCATAAATGTGTATTTTGCGTAAGATCGATTATTATTTCCCAGTTTATCGTTCATTGTCTCCCTCTAGTGGCCAACGGTGTAATGATGTAGGGCTTTAAACATGGCCATGATTGAAGATAGATAAGATAAAGATATGCTTTATTCTGTTGTCATTGTAACGTCGTGTCACTTAAACGCAGTGTATAAAGCACATGCAAAAACTTGTAAAGTTTGACTAAAAAGTAAAGTGCAGAAGAAGAATATTTATACAAACTTAACACAATACTTTCACAAGAAAAAAAAATACTAATCAACATACAAAATAAAAATACAGCATGCAGCAAAAAAGGTAGTTATTGTTTGCCAAGCTTAAGGTCATCTTCTCATCAAGACCTGCATCTTGAGTTGTTTTTTTTTTAATCAAATGCAAGTAAAATATGCAAAAATGAGAAAATAAAAGTTAGTATACAATGAATCATGAAACGTGTTGAGGCTGAACCTTGTCACCCCCCAAGCATAATCACCCCCCCCTCTCTCTTGATTTACAGATACTGAGCATGAGCTGTTGTGGCCTAGATTACTCTGTCAAACAAGGTGACAGGAGTGTAAAGGCGCTTCTGGCCTGTCCTTGGGGCAACTTTATGTGCCCGGCTGTTTACATGCTAACAGACAACCTGCACATTTTAGGGAAGAATGTCAGGGATTCCACTACAGGCCAGCAGGGGGAGTGCGTGTTATTAGCTAATTACATACATTAACTCATAACTATTACTTCATGAACAAGCATAGATATATTTTATGCTAACTGACACTTTTTTTTTCCAAACAAGCCTTCAGATCAGTTCACTGGTTTTTTGAAAAAATCATTTTTTGAAAAGCCAAAATTGGCTCGAGTGACTGGTTAGGATATTCCATGGATAGACGGATCATCTGGACACAGGCACTTTTCTCCCGGATGACAGTGTGTCAGCAGCGGCTCTGGAAATGAAGTCACTGTGGCTTGAGGCTTCGGCAGAGACATCATTTCTTCTGCAGTTGTGGTCAAACTTTCTTGAGTTTTCACTGCTTGTGACGTTGAGTCCAGGGGTCAGTCCTCACCACAGCAATCTGTGTCCACCGGTTCCCGCTTTCAATTTTTGCCTCATGGTTTTCCCGAGACATGGAGCTAAAACAGTTCAAAGGTTTTCCAAGAAAGCCAAACCCAAGAGCGGAGGAAGATTGGTTTATAAATCACAGAGCAGGCACATTCAAAAGTCACTTTAAAACAAAAGGATTATTTTCTGTGGTTGTCATCTAGGGTCGGCAGTTTTTTATTATTCCCAGACTTCAGCTCAGTTGTGGGTCAATACATAAGAATGGATATTTGTAATCATTGTTTTTCTTTGACAGAAGAAAAAATAACAATAAAAATAATTTCGCTTTTGTGAAATATTTTTGGTAATTTTGTATAATGTGTAATAATTTTGATAAATATTTTTATAATGAGTAAATTAAATAAATAAATAATAATGTGTTGTTTCATTTTTTAACATTGTAATTATAAAGTTTAAATTTGAAATTTAATTGAATTTAATTTGAGCAATTTGCACCAAAGAGCAATTGAAACTGTAGTTTGCCCACCCCTGTATCAGTCTCTTTCAGTTGATTAATTGATTAAATGATCGATTTGATTGATAAAAAACATTAAACATTTTACAAGAAAACGGAGCATTCCTAATATAAATCAGCTCCATAACATCATGAAGTCTGAAGACCCCAAGCAGGCGAGGGTCTTTGGCTGTTGGTGAAGTGGAGAGCGCTGGGTGATTCTGCTCAGGCCTGGGCGCCAGTTTGACTTCCGAGGTCAAAGGTCAAAGGACGGAGAGCGACAGTAGAGAACCAGGACCTGTAAAAGCATAAATCTTTTCACACTTGCTTGCAAATACAAGTTGGAGTCTATATATAGTCTATAAAACGTCTTTAAGGCTTAGAATGTTGTTTGGAGTTATCAGTGTTCCTAATTTTTATATAAAACTAAACATTTAATTCAACATTTCATTTTCATATCAAAACACACACACACACACACACACACACACACAGAAATAGTGAAACAATTTTCTGATTAATAAATTCCATAAATTCCTGAACAATTTATTAATAACATTAATAACATGCTTCAGAACGAAGGATTCTTTTAACCCTTCTGTTCATTTAAGAGCAGAAAAATACAAAACTCAGCAGCAGTGTGTGTTTTTAATCGCTGTTTGACCTTTACATCTTGGCTGTACCAGATCCCGGTTTCGCAGAAATGTGGAATAATACTTGAAATTATGCACTAGAAGAAGTTCCATTCATTCAGCTATTCTCTGAACCACTTTTCCACTTCTGGGTCACAGGGTGCTGGAGCCAATCACAGCAAAGCAGGGGCTGAAAGAGGAGCCCACCCTGGATTTGTAGCCAGCCAATCACAGAGCAGGACACACAGTCACACACATTCAGAGTCTCTCACACCCACGGACAATTTTTCAGTCTCCAATTGTTCTGCATGTTTTTGGAGAAACCTGGAGGAAAGCCACAGAGTAAAGAGAATATGCAAACACTACACAGAAAGACCCCGACCTGGCCTCAAACTGGACTCTCTTGCTGTGAGGGGACTGGGATTGGTTTCAGCTATCCGTGACGCAGAAAAGAAAAAAGTTGGGAAAACACACACACACACACACACACACGCACACACACACACACACACACACACACACACAGCAAAACTTCCCGACTTAGCGATATGCAGGCCCATTTAATGACTCATGATGTTTTCATTATCAGGGAGAGAGATTAATTTTGAACTTACATTTACCATCCTCTCTGTGAAATGTTCCTTATGAGAGTGTTTTATGATGGTTTAAAGGCCTCCGCTTGAACAGGTCTTGAGACTTTTACTTGAACATAAAGTGGAATAAATCAAATGCAGAGAATGGTACATTAAATGCCGGAAAACGACCACCATGCCAGGAGAGAGAACCTTATTACGCCATAATGATTTCATGATGTCTGCCAACAGTGAACATGGGAACTTTCTTATTATCATTTTTCCAGATGCTTTTTGATTTGTTTTTCATGAGTTGCATTTTTCTCTAAGAATTCACATCCCCAAAGAATCAATATCTGCAGTCAACAATGTCTCAAATTACTGTTTTGATAGAACCTGAAAGAATAGAGCGAAAATAGGCAAATATTGGTATGCTTGCCAACAGAAATAAGCGTATTATTTCAAAAAATAGTCAAAATTGTTTGGCATGTTGAACGTTATGACATTTTATTGTTTGGAAATGTGTTTGTAAGCTATAATCATCAAAAGTGAGTTTGACACATTAGCACATTTTGAAATCATTTGCAATACGTATTGATTTATCTAACTATTCTGAGGGACCAAGTTAATTGAAACAGTTCATTATTAAACAAGTTACGTACAACCCATAATTGTTTATGTATGTGTGTGTGTGTGTGTGTGTGTGTGTGTGTGTGTGTGTGTGCGCGCGCGCGCGCACGCGCGCGTTCCTTCCTTTGCGTGCGTACAAACAAACAAACAAACAAACAAACAAACAAACAAACAAACAAACAAACAAACAAACAAACAAACAAACAGACAAATAACAGAAGCCTACGCTAGTTCCTCCTACGTAAATTACGTAAATTACGTAGGACCGTCAGAAGCCTTTACGTAGTCACGCCCACCAAGCATGGCCGCTTCCTGATATGAAAACAGGTAACGGGTGAGTAAAGTTCATACGGGAGTAAGACGCAGAGCTCACGCGACGCTGTACTGTATTTCTGAAGGTAAATACGCGCTATTGTTCAGTGTGCTTATATTTAACCTCAAAAAGTGTTTATATGTGTATTTTCACGTAATACTGCCTTCGATTCGTTCGGTTCCATTGTTCTAGTTTGATTAACTCCAATCCACGTATGTCATTTAAATGTGTTTTCTTGCTGTTACGTTTTGATTGTTTATATGTTTGTTTTTTTTTTTGTTTTTTTTTTAGTGTGGGGTAGGGGTGGGATTTATCAGTATTTTGCGTTGTTTGCAAAATGTTGCGTGTAAATTATATAGTATTTACACCTAAATTACCGTAAGAAATTCTATCAAAATTAACTTAACATTACGTATATCAAAATATTTTTTTAACAGTGTCTGAATGTATGTTTTATTTTGCAAGCACACCGCAAGTTGTGCAGTGTCATCGTGATTAAGCTCAAACAAAGTTGTATCTTGAAATTGAATTATAGTAAGATAAGATAAAAAACAAGAAATCTGGAAATATAAAAAAGAATAAATGCTCTCAACAAAATGTGTTTTTATTATATGTGTGTATATGTAGGAAGAGAAGAGATCATGTCTGTCCAGGAGACCCGAGTGGTGCCGTTGTCTGACTGGGACGGCCGGTGGCATGAAGGAAGAATAGGGTTTCACAAACTTGAAGTCCACAAGTAATTACAGTATTTTCTCACCCATAGCAAAGTCTAGATATGCAGACCGTGCCTTCTATGTTGCATTATTTTCCTCTGTACATCTATATATTCTTATTTTTAATTTCTCTTTAGTGTTTTTTTTTTTTTTAAATTAAAGGATTAAAGGTTTTATCTACTGTATCAATATCATGTTTAATCTACTTTCTTGAATCTGCCAGCTTGCTGAAAAACAACCTGGACAATGTCATTTGTGGACGCAAGGGAGTTCGATTCTTCTTTCCTCTCTGTGGTAAAGCTGTGGACATGAGATGGTATGGTGATTAAATCCAGAGGCGTTTCTGAAGTATGAAATTATTAATCTGAAATAATTTATGGAAGAGAATGTGGTGTTTTTCTAGGCTGGCTGATATGGGACACACGGTTGTCGGAGTTGAGTTTTCAGAGAACGGGATCAAACAGTTCTTTGAAGAACAACATCTCACGTATACTGAAGAACCAGTTCCAGCTGTTGCAGGAGGAAAGGTTTTTAAGGTAATGTGGTTTTTCATCTTAAACTCTCTATTGAATGAGGGTCCAAAATTCAGAGGCTAAACAGAATAAACAATTATGAAACAACTTAAAACTAAGCAATTTAAAATAATAAAAATGGATTAAAGCAAACTAATATTACACTTCCTTTGGTTTAGAGTTCAGATGGAAGCATCTCGATTTATCAGTGTGATCTTTTTGCGTTTTCAAGGTATGTTTCTTTTCACTGTAAACGCACATTTTAATGAATACACTTTAAAAAATCCTCTCACTTTTTCCCTTGCTTTGTATCTTCTGCTTTTTTCCTCATAAAAAAGCGCTGTCGCAGGAAAGTTTGGAGGAATTTGGGACCGAGGGGCTATGGTCGCTATAAATCCAGGTGACAGGGAAAAGTGGGTATTGAAGTAAAATTGGATTCATCTTTCAAACACGTTCAGTCATTTTTACGCGTGACAGACAATAATTGTTTACAATTGCTTACAAGCCTACAGACAATAAGCAAAATGTACTTTGGACACAGAGGTTAGACACTGGGATTGTATTTTTCAGCTTTATTGGACTGTACTTTGAAATCTTTGATTTTTAAATGCTTTTTTTGACCCATCCTGTCTTGTTTCTCAGGTACGGGGCTCTTCTTGCTTCTTTAATGGATAGTGACTGCAAGTATCTTCTAGACACGTTGGAGTACAATCCAGAGCTTTATGAAGGTAAACGTCTAAAAAAAATTGTAAAATTTCTTGATTCTTACATGTTTGTCATGCAGGGCCACCGTTTGTTGTCTTGGAGAAGGATATAAAAAACGCATTCGGTAAGTGCTGTTGCCCGTACTTGTCATTAAATTCATGTTTGTGTGTAATTATTTTGCACTTTTTTTTTCAGGAAAGGCTTGTGACATTGAATTGCTTCAGGCTGTGGACTGCTTGGACGACAAGCTCAAAGCTTGGGGACTGGATTGGTCGACGGAGAAAGTGTATCGCCTGACCCTGAAGAAATGATGAATTACCCTGACGTGATTTAAGTTCATTTAAATCGAATTGAATTGAAAAATTGTCCCACAGCGGGGAAATTTCATGTCACAACAGTAGAAACAAATTTAAATAAATAACCAAACATGACCATAACTCACCGCGCACATCGTAATAAACAAACAAACAAACAAACACAAAACATAAATGAATAAGTAGCGCTGAACGTCATGAACACAGTTCCAGTCACCAGTTTAAATTTAAGTTGTGGAGTCCAATCGCGGCAGATAGGAAAGATCTAATCTGTGCTTGAATTTTTTTTTTTAAATGTGTGAAGTACAACCACTTATTTAGCTAATTTTTGTTGTAAAAACTCTTGAATGGTTGATTGAAAAATGTAATCGCTGTAAAAGTTGCTGACCACTAGATGGCAGTAGTTTAAAAGAAACTGCTTTATTAGCCTGCTTTATTGCTTTATTGTTTTGAGAAAATAAAATCAATCATTTTTATTGTTTTATTGTAGTTACATTTTGTTAATAAGCTCATTTGCATACCAAGATATGTTAACTTGTATCGTAAGCATTGAAGCTTGCAAAAACGAACAAACAGAGTAACAGTGAAATATGGTATTTTTTAAATTACTTTAAGATTTTTGTGCATTATGTTGCCAGTTTTTGTCTAATACAACGCACTACTTTTCTTTCAGCTGATTTCCCATCATTCGGTGTCAGTGACAGCCACCGCTGGCCAGATGTGAGTCTGTTTACTTTAAATGTGGCTCGTGCAATGGCACCCCTATTCTCCCAGCCAATCACAGACTCCGGTGGGCGGGGCCGGCTGGCGTGTTGTGGATGCGAAAAGGAGACTGAACAATGTAAACCTTCACCCTGATGGCGATAATGCCTCGAATTTAAAAAAAAATTAAGCGCATGTCTACGTCGGAAATATAGGAAAATATACGTCTGCGTTGCGTTTGAGACGTTTGGGTGTGATCGAGGGAGGGTCTCCTGAAGTTCAGCGTGGGGCTCTGTCACGCAGCGACGTTGCTTTGTGCCGACGCCGTCCGTTCAAATGTTTGTAATTAATCTATAGCTCCGTTATTGTGGATCTTGCCCAACTTGCCGATGAATGAGAACTTCTACTTTGCGAGCGCGTGATCCAGCCCAAGGGCAGCGCGTGCGCGACCATTGTTTCGTTGTCATGTGTCGTGGTCCAGGCACCGACAGCTGCATCCAGCCGCTTACTGAAATATTAACGCGTCTGCTGGCGTTTCACTCAGCTTAATGACTGTCAAAGCGGCAGCATCGTCTGCTTATTCACCCGAACCGCGTGAAGTGCAATCAAGGTAAGAACGCGCCGAAAAGGTGCAGGCTTTTTTATTTATTTATTTTGTTTCAGTATAGAACTGCCCTTACATTCCAACCCGCGAAAAACCCGTCCGCAATGCAAATTCAAACGTCAAATTAAAAACCAGCATATCTCAATTTGATTTAGTGAATGGGAGTGGAGGGAGGAGGTGTGAGATTACGCGCGCGCCCCCCGGTGCGTCGCTCGTGCTGTAACTCAATCAGCTTGTGAAGCTGGTAAAGCGAGAAGGCGCGCGCTTCAGAAGGGAGGAAGAGGAGGAGAGTGATAGCGAGACGGGCATTAGGGGACAGCGGAGGTGTCTGCGCCGCGATACCTCATTGGACTGTGTGTGACGGCGTTGCTGCATCTCGCCGTGTGTGTGTGTGCTCGTGAAAACAAGCCTGAGAGGAGAGAGACGGAAGCGTTTAGTAGCATCAGGAGATGTGGAGGAGGAGGAGGAGGATGCGGCCATACTGAAGGACCAACGTGACAATGCCAGGTAATGCACTGAAGCCGAGCATTTTTTTAGGCAGGAAATCATGCGTAAAGTCGCGAGAAGTGTGGCGGGCTTGATGCACGTGCGTTTGCTGATGGGCTCAGAGAGACTGTTCGTTCAGTGTTTATCTGCCGAACAACAACATTTAGTGTAAACCGGTGTGTGTGTGTTTAAAGGTTTTAATATGGAATCCCATTAATACATTTACGCACTTGTTTTTTGCAATTATAGCTGTAGTTTGCAAATTCAAAGCCATGCTTTATATAAAAATATCAGTACATTCGAATACATGTAAATACATTTAGGTAAACTCACATTGAAACGAATTAAACTAATTATTGATTGTTGAAACTACATTTTCTCGTGTTTGTGATCTATCAATGTCCATCAATCTATCTAATTGTCTGTCTGCCTGTCTATATGTATATCTAAAATTCAGTGTGTGTGTGTGTTACACCTAACTTATTTAGTTTTTAAAGCTACTAAAATATATGCTTTGGCAATGCCTTCTTATTTTCTATTTGTTTATTTTTTCCAATTATTTCCATTCATCAAAAAAAGTCTCCATGTGCTCACCAGCACTGGCTGCTGTTTAAGAGCGTGTGATTCCCACAACATTTTCTTGTCAAGAACAGAGGTTGATTCGATTTTGCAGAACTCTCAGAAACACTGCAGAAGGGCAAAATATTTCTATGCCAGGCTGACTTACAGTATATTCCTTGGCATGTGTACAATGTATATGTGTGTGTGTGTGCGTGTGTGTGTGTGTGTGTGTGTGTGCTGTTTTGAGCGCCCCGTGTGAAACGAATCAAGCTGCCTCTCCTGCCGAGGAGCTGAATGAGTTTAGAAAGCAGGAGGTGACAGAAATATGGCAGGAATTTCGGCTCTTTTGACAGACTCTAATAACTCATTCCATAATGTAATTTAACGTATGTGACTTTACTCGAGCCAGAGGTGAGAGGGGGACGCAGAGGGGAGGAGTGGTCGCCTGAATAGCCAGCGATTGTTCTCCAAAGCTTATGGATTTAGTAAGTCAATGGCATCCGAACCATTTCAGCAGTTTCACGTACACGGCATATTCACGCTTGATGACTAGTACAGTAGATAACCTCCAATTCTCTCACCCCATCCTGTTTGTTAGGATAATTAGCCCTGGTGGCGTGTGTGAGAGCAGCATATTGTTCAGACATAATTAATCAAGCCTGCTGGTAATTATTGTTGTCTATAAATTAAAACATGAGCGACGCCGCGGGTGTACAGAAGATCTGAAAACCCTAATAAACACCGCAATTTTTGGAATCAGAGAGCGCAAGACGTTAAAAAACGCACCTTTTGCCCTCGTTTTTTACTTTCAGATTTTCATCTTCAGATCGCTCCTTCATCCTTTCCTTTTATGTGAGATTACTCTAGATCCTCGTGTACATCTGAAAAGCCGTTTTGGGTTTTTGTCTTTTTTTGTAAACATCCTCCTCTCTGAAATTATTCAAACGTTAGTCATGTGTTTTCTTCAAAACGCCTTTGAGCTCCAGCCAGACTCTACGTCCCAACGGCTTGACCAGAAGCCCAGCGTTGGTCAGTCTCAGCACCACAAACACACAGCAGAACTAGGCTGGGTCCTTGGCTTCAGCTCTCTTGACCTGTAATGACAGAGTTACGTGTTTTATTTTAACTGCGTCTTAACCATCTCGCCACGCCATTTGTCACCAACCTTTTTTTACGTGTTCCAGTTAAAGGCAGCTGTGGCTAAATCGAGGATAAAATCACTGAGCAGTTCGGAGTCTATTTTGAGATTTTTTTTCTATTTGCTTTGAGATGGTATGTTTGAGAAATGGATTTAATATTTTGGATGGTAGATCTGCAGTATGTAGAATTAGACTCCATTAAGCAAGTGAAAAATAGTTGACGGCTCCTTGATTCAAAATATTTATTTCTATGCATATAAAAATATATTGAAAAAGTATATTGTGTGTCACACTTGAGATAAATACACTTAATGTATAAAATATTATAAAAGTGAATCATTTAAAAGTATGATTTTGGTTAACACTTTTTTCTAGATATACAATACGTCTGTATTTTAATTTGTGGTCACATAGAAATAACTATAAAAATGTAAATTAAAGTAATCTTGCATAACCTCAGCAAGAAAAAAAAATGTTTCAATCAGGGCTCCCACTACCCAATCAGAGCAGAGCGCTGCATGCCACGCCCCAGAGAGTTGTAAATACACAATATATGCAACAAAAAATATTTTCTGTTGGTTACAATGTTTCATAAAATAAATTTTTCACCATGTTAAATCCCTGTCACCAGATCTAAAGATTTGTTGTTTTCGCAGCAGGTTTTTTTTTTCCCGTTTCCGGAACATTCGTTGATTTTTGTCGCCACATCTGTTTCAAAAGAGCTCAACCGATGCCTGAGAAATAAAGTAGTTATTAAACTCGGAGTGGAAGCCATCGTTTTACATGGTTCTGATTCATTTGTCAGAGAGAGGGAGATGGGCCAGCAGAGATAAGCTCTACGTCCAGCTGTCACACACTCATCATGGGGGAAAACAACACACACTGACCAGCGGGCCGGACACAGAAAGCCAACTCGCCTTACTTACAGCCGCCGTGTGTCCACCTGCTTCCTGTCCTTCTCCTCCAGCGCTGTAGCCAAAAGACGTGAGCAGAAAGTCTCAAGTGCAGAGGCTTGTTCTGAAAAAGCTAATGAAGTGTCCAGAAGACAGATTGCTGGAAGTTCAGAAGGCTGTGTTCACTTATTCAGCTGTTTCCTGTCATGGTGATTGAGCAATACGCCATCGCATCACCATCTCATTACACTGCCTACAGGTTTCGGAGCTCGACTCGTATTGATATATAGTGAGAGAGAGCGGACGAGAGTCATGGCCAGCGAACGTGGAAAGGCAGAGCTTTGATGAATGAGTAAAATAAAAAGTAATTGTGATGGCAAGCAGAAGGAAAACAGAAATGCAGAGGGAGAACAAGCCAGAGAAACTGTCTCTGGGGGGCTCAGACTACGATCGGTCCCACCCTGCCGATCCAACCTCCTGTCAGCTGACTGCAGACGCCATGAGTGATGGAATAGTTGGGCGGTTTTATGTGGAGAGAAAGCAGATTTTTATGGCAAGGCTGTAGAATGGGTGTATGCAATACCAGTGGTGCGGGTTCGATTTTACAGGAACGTCAGATGTTGAACAGAGAACGTAGTTAATATTTTGTGCAATTTTAAACAAATTTGTTAAAAGCACGTTTTTTTGGCAAGATGTTAGAAATGGTGTTTCGCCGTGTGTTCCATTCCATGGGAAAGACTTGAGTTAATTCTCAAATGTGACAGTTTGGATTACAGAATTAGATGAATACATAAAAAAGTAGCCTAACAAAAAGTTACAGTTTTTAACTAAGCACTTTTTTATGGCAAGGCAGTAGAGCTGGTGTTTGCAACATAAAGGTCGTGGGTTTGATTCCATGGGAAAAATAGTCGATTAAGTATGTGACTAATACAGTTTGGATTACAGCATCTGATATATATGTACCTAAAAGGTGGCCTATTAAAAAATGACAGTGTTTGCCACATCAAGATCATGGGTTTGAGTCCAAAGGAAAGAATGAAGTGAATAGACAGGAGTATAGTGGACCGTCACTACCTGCACTTTACTTTTTGTGCTTCACTCTTTGACATTGTCCTGCTCTTCCTGTTCTTCTGCTTGGCTTGGCACATCCAAACATGTCTATTCAATTTTCTTTGTTCCATTTTCATTAGTCATGATTTGGCATTCGCCACTGTCCTTGGCGTTATCATCCCGCCACTCCTGATAGTGAAAATCTGCATTTTGTATTAAAGGAAAAGCGAGTGGAACTTTACCTGTGAGGCATAACCAGCAAATCAAAGGAAAAGAAGAGAAATCAATGTCCTAACTAAGGCAGTCATGCATTAATAATGAGCAGCCTGTAATGGAATCCACTGCATCTGTTTCTCCACAAATATGTGCCTCGCCCGCAGTGTTGCGAGGAAAGCGTGAAATCAGCAGGAAGGCTTGACGCGGCACCTATATTCCGCCTCCATAACTAGATATTAAAAACAAAAGATTGCTTAAAATCCCTCGCCGTACCTGTCGCATGAGGCTTGCATCTCCTCCAGCGCTCCATTCAACCTCTAGGTTGTAATTAATATTATTTATTAATTAATACAGTAGCATATGTAATGTATGATTATATATTCGGTGTAACATACAGTGTAATTTATCATGTATTAAATAATACAGTTGCTTTTATTCATTTATAAACATAATAATTATAGTGATGGGTAATATTTATAGTAAGTTATATTTATAGTAAGTTTATTCTTTCTTGCTGTATTGATTTATTTATGAATACATGTATTTACATTGAATCATACATGCAAATCTGTTCTCTGATTGTCACGAATAGATAAAAGTTTAAAAAAGGCTCGAACCATGTCATTGCTCCTTGCACCTATACTTTTTTTATCACTATTTTTAAAATTATTGAAAGTCTTATATCTTACTGCAATTACTTTTTCAATATTTAGACTAAAGAAAATTCCATTTCAATACAATAATATTTAATATGTTGAAAATAAATTATTTTCAGTTAGTTCAAGCATTTAAACTCAACCATTCAATCGTAATTCAAACACAACATACATGGGGTGTGTGCCGCATGCAGTTTGCATGTCCTCAAGTGCTCCATTCAACCTGTAGTTTGCTTCTCGCAGATCAGACAGTGGTCCAGACAGCTTAAAGAGATAAGAAAGAAACTCTAGAGGAATTTAGCCGAGGTAAAGAAGAGGCGAGGAAGAGAGGAGAAAGCAGGTAGCTGAAAGCCGTCTTTGTGCATTGCTTGGCAGCAGAAACACTGACCTTCTCTGTGAGATGCACAGGTACACGCTTTGATGAGGTCGTTTCTTACCAAACATCTCCCCTACTGAAGCAATGCACGGTTCACGACAAACAAACAAACCCAGAACCTTGGTCTCCACAGATTCTCAGGCATCAGATTCAGGCGGCTTCTGGTGGTTTTGGACTTTCTGTTGAAGTTGTGTCAAGCTGCCTTGTGTTGTGGGTAGATGTTATCTCTACCCAGCTCATGTTCTGCACTCTCACCCCAAACACTGCCCCAGTGTATGTGTGAAACAGCAGAACCAACCCAAGATCGTTCGTCTAAATGCACCAATTCCTCTATAAGCGTAGCCTGGTGTGGGTGCTTTTGTGTGCAGATACAGGGTCGAGTGTTTGATGAGATGCTTGATAACTCATTTTTAGAGGAACTTTGATGTTCTGCAGAAAACAAAGTGTTGCTTGCTTTTCTGTTTTTTTTTCAGAAGATTGGTAAATTTCCACTGTAAGCTAATACTGTAAACGGAGCCGGTTTGGGTAAAGTTTCTTGGCTTTTCCCTTAACTACTTTTGTGCGGTAAGAGATCTATTTATAATTATGGGATTGAGCTCAAAGGCTATCGTGTTTGCTCGGTTTTGACACTTGTACTGGCCGGAGTAACGTTTAGAAGCGAAAAAAGTTGTGTTTACCTCTTAAATGGCGAGTTACACAGGCCAATTTTTTATATCGTCTGATCCAGAGGTGTACGAACCGTATATTTCCTTTTTGATTGGCTCATTGAGCATGTCTTGCTCCATGGCCTTATAAATAAGTATATAGGCAGCTGTGGCTTAGTGGTTAAAGTCTGACGTGTGATCTGAAGGTTGTTGGTTTAAATCCCGGACAATAATAAGACAGTGATGTAATAATATGTTAAAACAGGACTAGAATCTTTGGCTCGTAGAGCTATAAAAAATTATCCAAAATGTTTTTAATTGTAACATAACGTTCTGCTATTATAATAACACAGAAAAGTGCTACATTTATTTTACTAATTATAAAACATTTTTTTTTGTTTTTTACTGACTTTGCTACTTGCAGCTTTATTTTACTAATACTCTTATGGGGAAAAAGTATTTGTATTTTTTTGTATTTTACTGCATTTACAGTCGGAATATATATATTTACAGTTTAAACAAATTTCAGTTCGTTAGTAACAGTTAATAATAAATACAGTAAACAGTAACAGTTATAAAATAGTAAATGAAACATTATTCAATGCGTCAATTTTTTCTTTATCACTATATTTGATAAATCTATTCTATTAAGAGAGATTTTTTTTTGGTTTAATTTCCAGCGTCATTCCAAAGTGTTTAAGAATATAAATGTTATTTCTTATTTTCTGCTTTTCTAAATATGAATTCCTTCCCTGTTGTACAAATTGCGTTTTGAACACTTGTGCTCCATGAGTTTTATTAAAATTGAAATTGCGGTACTGAGTAATGCGTCAGTGTTACAGAGTAAAGTAATGTATTACTATTCTGTGCATGTTTATACAATATTGTTCCTCCAGCGGATTAATTTACATCACAACCCTGACTTAAACGGGCACTTTATGTTGAATGGATATTATGTTTATTAGCTGAGTCTGAGTGTTATACATGATGCAATAGTGTTTATGTGTGTAAGACATTTCTAGCACAAACGAACAGAAGGCTGTGTACTGAAGTGTGTTGTTAATTTTTCTTGTAGGCAAACCCGGAGGGATTCACTGAGCCATGCTGAGAGCAGGAATAGGAAGAGAGGAGAAATTTCACCGCATCACTTCGAGCACACAGCGGCACGCACTTCTGTCACATTGGCTTTCCCTTCTTTAACAAGCCAGACGAGAGGAAAAGCGCAAGCCAGCGATCCGAGTAGTTGCTTCTCCCTGATGGACAAGTGGACATGGGGGCATCGCTGGATGTTCAGCATCTGCCGTCCCCCCCCTCCTGAAGCTCCCGGCCCGGTCCTGGAGCTCAAAGGGTGAGAGAGACGGCCTCATGCAGGCCCGCAAGAAGTACGTGCTTCTGGGCCTGTGCACGTGCTGCTGGCTGCTGCTCTTCTACTGGGGAGGCTTGCAGGAGAGGCTGCTGGGTCTCATCGCCCACCCGAGGGAGGAGGTGGTGCGCCCATGGCCCGACTGGTTGGATCGGACCCTTCTCCAAGGCTATGCCGAAGAGGAGGAGCTCCACGACGGCGGGAGAGCCGATGACCCACCCGGGCTACGGAGGCAGACATGGGCCCGGGTCTACAAGGACAGCCGGTGCAGGATGGACACCTGTTTCGACCTGACCCGCTGTCAAGGCCAGACCGGCTTCCGGGTCTATGTCTACCCCCCGGAGAAAGGTGAACGGGTGTCGGAGAGCTACCGCAAAATCCTCAGCTCTGTGGCCGAGTCGCGATACTTCACGTCGGACCCCCGCGAGGCCTGTGTGTTTGTGCTGGGCATCGACACCCTGGATCGGGACCAGCTGTCCACTCAGTTTGTGCCCAACGTGGACGAGCGTATTAAAGGCTACCCGCTCTGGAACGACGGACAGAACCATGTGATTTTCAACCTTTATTCTGGAACCTGGCCCAACTACACCGAGGACCTGGGCTTCAACGTGGGCCAGGCGATCTTGGCCAAAGCCAGTCTGAATACCGAACACTTCCGGCCGGGATTTGACATTTCCATCCCGCTGTTTTCTAAGGAACACCCGCAGAAGGGCGGCGAGAGGGGCTGGCTGGTTCGCAACACCGTCCCGCCGAAGAGAAAATACCTGCTGATGTTTAAAGGCAAGCGCTACTTGACTGGCATCGGATCAGACACGCGCAACGCCCTGCATCATATACACAACGCAAAGGACATTGTCTCCCTGACGACGTGTCGCCACGGAAAAGACTGGGAGAAGCACAAGGACGCGAGATGTGATCATGACAACCAGGAGTATGAGAGGTAAGACAATTAAATTAGCCTTCGGGGAGGCAACGGGCATAAAAAGACTAACCGGATCCGTTTCGGTTTCGATGGCTGTGCGGAGACACTTTCTGAAGCGTGGTGTTAAATACAAGAAGCTATCGGTTACCACGCACACGCAGTGTGTCTTACAAATACCAAGGGCCACTGAATGCTAAGAGTGAATAACTGTGAAAATGTTAGCGCTCGTAAATACGTTTTAAGGGACTGGATTTCACGTCACTGTTCATTTTCTGTTTCTTCTGAGGCCCTTTTCACGAAGAATGAATGGGAATAAATAAATGAACAAAGAGTGAATTCAGTTCAATAAGACAATTGGCCCCGAGCTTTGGCCCTCATGCTTGCTGTTTTACTCTGACAAGTACAAATCGTCCCCGAAGATTGAACTGAAGGTCTTTGTAAGAACTTAGTCCAGGGAAATACTTGTATGAATATAATTGTATCGCCTTGAAATACACCAAAAAGACTTACTGTAACAGTAATTGATTATGTGTTTCCTGTGCTACAAAAGAAAAAATTCCATTCATGACATTCAGCAATTTTTAAACTAGTCATTCAAACTCTGATTGGTCAGTTAAGGCGTGGCTTAGCCAGGAAAGAATAATTGAACCTCAACTTTTCTCCCACTTATATGTCATGAATAAGCTTTGAGTCCAGATACATTTTCTCAAACGCAATGAAAATGACTCCCAAAAATAATTACAGCAATTGATACAGTGTTTCTGTGCTACAAAGAATTTGGAAAAAATGACACTTGTTGGAGAAAGTTACTTTCACTTAATTCATGTTATTCGCTGCAATGACATTTAGCTGTGTGCTTGTGTGAAAAACTGTTTTGTGATTGGTTGGTTACACTTTGGGGGCGTGGCTTAGCATAGAGCAAGAATTATTGTACTGTTTGTGCTCTAAACTTGTTCCACTTTTGTGTCATGAATGAAGCCCATTGTGTTTAAGAAACAAGCCCATGTGAGTTAAAAACCAAAAAACTGTTGTTTAACATCTGAAAATAACGCGGCATTGTTCGAAGAACTCCGTATAGGTCACAGAGCAGCATATTTGTGGTGAACGCCACAATCTCCACTATGTTTTTGAGCATGGCTGATGTACACCGTAATTTTTGGACTATCGGGTGCTCCCAAAAAATACAAAATTAAATGTTTAACCCTGAAAAATATATAAATATGATGTGTACACATTTATATGTGTAGAAATATTGAAAAATAGGCATCCGCCAACGATGCATCCCATAATCCAGTGTGCTTATAGTCCGAAAAGTACGGTAAGTCAGAACACAACTTCTACATTTCCAAATCCATTTTATAATCCAGTGGAATTTTACCCAGATTTGGGTGGAGAGAGGATGAGGAGAACTAATTCCGGGCCACAAACGACCACAGGGAATGTGCATCAAATCCACTGTTGGTCTGAAAGGATCAGTCCGGGCCAAATAACAAACCCAAGAAGTTTAGAACTGTTGAGCGACGCTTTGGGCTTGTTTGCTTTAGGTTTGCTGTGCGGTGGAGACTCAGCTACGGATGAATGTGTTCTTTTATTCCATTTAATGGTCTGGGGTCTCTCCCATGCAGAAAGAATTTTAGCTGGGCTTTTCAGCAGCACTAGAGCTTGGTGGTCTGTGGTCATCGCGGCAAAAAATACTAGTGAGACACTATTATCTGTTGTTGCCCGAACGGCAGTTTGCATCATGGAGGTCCGAGTAAAATGACATGTTAATTATTGGTCAACCCTACTGGTTTGGATGGTTGTATTCGCTCTGGCATTTGGGAAAATGTATATTTGTGTTGGAAATCCAACTGTAAAGTTTTTTAGATTTTGTAAACAAGTATTGGTATTAATCCACCCATCCTTTTTTCATTCTCATTGGGGCGTGGCCTACATTACTCCACTCTTATTGGCTAATGAGATTTTGATGGATAGCTCCTTGATGTAACAAGTTGAGCGTAGCAGCTGCTTTAAAACCCAGTGAGTTCAGTGGAATGTGCTTTTGAAGTGGTTGAAGGTCTTCATTCCAAAGATTTTTACAATTTGATGCTTTTGTGATTGGTTGGCCACCAATCCAAGGTCTGTCCCGCCTTCTAGCCAAGAGATGCTGGAATTGGCTACAGCTCCCCGTGACCCAGAAATAGAAAAGGCAGTTCAGAAAATGGATGAATGCCTGGATGCGTATTTTTGTTTTGTTCATGTTTATTGGCACTGAATTTTAACACCATATAGTATTTTTTCAAACTACTTTAAAGTCAAAGCAGCACTATATTCCCTAAACAAGCTGTTAAACCGTATCTAAAGCCACTGTAAAAATAAAAAATATATATATCCCATGTTATGCAGACAGCTGCCGAAAAACTGCCATTACACTCAATGACACACATTGGCGTTACATAAACTGTCCAGTTAAACTTCCGGCATCTGACATATATCCCGAGTTTACACAGCTCATCCCGATTTGGGCTTTGGAAGAGGGAGGAGCCTAAACATCAGAAAACGAGTGTTAAAAAAAAGAGCCGGGGCGGAAACTGGGTCTTTCTTTTCACTCACTCCAATGCCGTTTGGAAGCCAAGGTGGCGAAGGCAGGAATAGCTCTTAGTAGGTTCTCCCAGGTTAATGATCACCAGCATCTGCTACTTCTGCAGATTAACCTGAGGCACACGCCCTGCTGAACTCTGGTCCGGGGTGAGGAGATGCCAATGAAACCGAAGATGCTGCAGGACTTGCAAGCTACGGCCCAATGGCCTACATTCATTTACTTCTCAGGGCTCTTGTAAGTGAGAAATCGGAGGGGTTGAGGAGTTGGGGGGCTCGCATTGTACTTGGAATGTAAATGAGATGGAGTGTGAGAGCTTGTGGGAAGAAAAATAGGGCAAGCTGTTTCAGGACAGTTTCGGGACACAGACGGAGGATTATGCTGCAATACTGATTATACTCCCTTCAATACCAGCGCGGACTTCTGGGAAAGCATTAGAATGCAGTGGGATGGGAGTTTGTGTTCAGCTGAGGACTTTAAAGTAAAAGGCCGTACCTTTCTTGACAGCTAACAAGGTCTCCATGACGACACTCCTACTGGTTCAGAGGAGGTCATTATTCTGGAGTGTCAAGTCTCACATAATTCCGAACGCGGCGCTTACGGAACGTCACGCTGTGTTTTTATTACCTGCCGCTGAACAGAAAACGCATTAGAAGTGAACATTCAGACAGAGATGGATGAGCTGGACAAGTCCAGTGCAGACACTGCTGGTCACTACTGGTTCCTGCTTGGGCACCGTGGAGAAGTGGGTCAAGTTCTGGGCCTGGCTGGGACCTTTCTTGTTAATGGTTTCCACCGTGTAGGGGTGGGTGATAAAGGTGACAATGGTAATATTTTGGGATTTTTGACATTAACAACAAAGGAATGTGAGTGGTTTTGTCAATATGGCCACTAGCGACCGTATCAAAATTACTCTCTGCATTGAATCATTCAGTGACGTTGGAAAGTGCAAGTATTATAAATGGCGTCTGTCCACCTCTTTGTTCAGATTAGCCTTTCTGATTTTAGTACATTTGCCCATAATGATCTAATATGAGGCGTAATGACGGCCTTCGTGGCCTTGTGCTGGTATTTGTTCACAAACGCTGGCAGGGCTCAATGGGAAAAGCTGGAGCACTGTAATTAGGGGGATGTGAAACTGTACCATAGATGGAGTGTGGCTTGTGTGGCTGTCGTTCTCAGGACAAATGAAAAGAAAGTCAAGAGTAGGTATATAAAAACTTATATATGTGCACGCATAATTTTTTGTTTATAATTTTTTTTCCGTAAGTCATTGCTAACCCCCGTTTCCCTGCTTTATTAATCCAGGCCAAGTTTGTATATACAAATATACAATGTTTTGGCTGCCTTTTATTATTTTTTTTATAGACACTTTTGTCTATTTACAGATACCTCTGCATTTCAGACCAGCAGGCATCACACGTTCGCTTGTCGCTTAACAGCTTTCTCGTCATAACACATGGCTTCCTTCTTCCTGCAACACCTGAATAGGATTTCAGTGTCAAGCGTATTTCTTCCATTTCCCTGGAATCGATGTAGGTTAATCCTGAATGAACTTATGGCTCCTTGCCACTCAACAGACACCTGATATTTAAGTTTTTTATTTCATTTTAATTTAGAATTTTTCAATCTTTCATTTTTATTTATAAAATAAATTGTACTAGTGATAAAAACATGTGCATAATTTACTGTATTTATTTAAAATATATATTTTACAGTTTTATTTATGCATTCTAATCGTGTGTGTGTGTGTGTGTGTGTGAGAGAGAGAGAGAGAGAGATTCAGTATTTTCATTTTTGTAATTTAATTTAATTTTTTTTATTTTTCTTATTTATACTTTTTGTATGTATATACATATAATATAAACATTTAAAAAATATATTGATACTGTATTATTATTATTATTATTATTATTATTCTCCATTCAAATCAGATTCTTTCGGTGTTTGATTTAGGAACGACAGTAGTTTGACGAGTTTTAATCATCATCCGCCGTGGTTGCGTTTTTATGCCCGGCTGCTTGCTCGATTTTCCGTGTTGTGTTAAACTCGGATGGTCAGGACTGTCAAACAGGCTTCAAATTCCGCATTCGTTCGGCCTCTCCAGACAGGCACATATCAGCGATCGAACTGTCAAGCTGTCTCAGTCAATGTTCCTGCTGTGCAGAACTTTATCAAAGTGTGAGCCATGTCTGTTTTTCAAAATCTGCACTGACTGCAGGAGTTTCCAGACTGACAGCAAACTAAACTCCAGCTTCCACTCGTTATAAAACATAAAGATACGTTAGAAAAATGGTGCATTTTTACGGATATTATAGTAGTATATTATATTATAACATAGTATATTATAACATAAATATCACAACTTCATATTGTATGGATTGTACTTAAAATATATGAAAATATATACGTATATGGTTTGTACTTCTGTAATGGCTCCTCAGGGCAAACTCTCGGTGTGTATATCAGGATAGTCGACTATATTTTCCATCTGTAATCTGTGCTTTATCTCGCTCTCTGCGCATTGCTGAGGTGGATTTGGGAGAATCCATCCGTAGCACTTTTGATATTGTCCGTCTCCACTGGAGCGGAACGCTTTCCAGAGGCCGTGCGCTGAAAGCTCCAAAAGAGATGCGCACTCATGATGTACGAACTCTTCCCTCATATTTATGGCTTAAAATCCAATGTTTTTTTACAGCCTCCTTCCGTAAGCAAACCAAAGGCCAATTTCATCATGCTGAAGACCTGCTCTGATGCTCAGAGGAGTTTCTTCTTTTGTTTCCCGGTGGAAAACAATATATTGATTTTCAAGAGATGAAGAGATATTTAAGTAGATATGATTTCAGGTTTTTCCGCTCACATCTAAGCAATGGGCCGAGGCTTTTGCCCAGAGCGACTCAAATTACTTTTGGAGTACAGAGTCTAAAGGGATCAAACCCATAACTTTTCTGTGGCAAGCAGCAATTAGCTGAAAAGTATATGAATTTGAGCATCAATTTTGAACTTCAACAAATCAGCGTGTGTCATAGAGTATCTGCTTAAAATAATCTCTTTATTGTGCGTTTAGTTTCAAAGCTAATGGATGATACTGTTTACATTCTCATTTCTTCTGGTTTTTGCTGGAATAACAATTTAGATTTTCTTAACAGATTTTGTGGCTAAAAAATCGCTTTTTGTTCTAGTTCTCATAATTTATACATAATTATACAGGCTCATAATTTAGGCATAATAATTTACATTTAATTAGGTATAGTTTTTCAAATAGTGCGTTTCAAACTAACTAAACTAACTAAAAATTAACTAATAAAAACAAATTTAAACATACCTGGAATTACTTAAATTACAATAAATTACTATACAAATAATATTACAGTATTTACGTGCAATATTACTAAATATGATTTGTATTCAGTAACTCAAACTTCCAAATAGTGAAATGTTTTAAAACGCTTTGATTTGCATTCATTTATTCACACTTGCAATAAGTAAAAGCCCTTCCTTTTTGATTGATTCCTCATCAGGAATCCAAAGGCTATTGAAGCATATGGACACAGCTGGACATTTTTATGACGCTAAAGCCCACCTGAGCCCAGGCATTTCTAAAGTTAGACCCCGGCTAAACCCTTTAGTCTCTGCTTGCTATATCTGAGCACAGTAGCTTCTGGCTAGATAAACTGTCATGGCATAGACAGGCTGAGAGTGTTAAACACAGGCACCGTGACGTGCCCTAGATAAGCCTGTCAGCCCGCCAAATGAAGAATATATTCAGCTTTATGAATTAATCATTTGAGTATTCGCTGAACTTTTATTTGACAAAGGGCCGCGTGGTCTCTCCGCTCACCTGCAGTGTAGATAGCGGCGCTATCACAACAGCTTAATGATTAAGCATCTCTGAGAGGCCTAAACGCCAAGTGTGTGGCGTAGCCATGGAAACAGTTGACGTTCGTATATACTAGGTTTTAAAAAAAAAAAGCTGCGTTTCTGGATAAACTTGGGAAATGGATCCGATAACTCAACTCAGAATGAAATAATGATGCGCACACGGCCTGTGAATATTAGCTTTGCTTTAGCCAGTGGATGGATGAGAATTTGTTCCCTGAGCGTCAATGAAAATGAAGTCGAAATGTTCAGCCTTTTATTATTGACACTGTTATTATCTGTCTTCTTTTTTACATTAGTCCAACTTATATGGTGATTTTACATCTACTGTTTAATAGTTTTTTTTTTTATTTGAATTGAAATCGTTTCGCTTATTTGAACGCATTGTCAAATAAATTCATGTTAATCATAAAATAAATGATGTTCATCTTTTGTTCATTAAAATATATGATATTTGCTGATATTTGGTTTGTTTTAATTTAGGTTTGAGGATAACTTAGCTAAATATAGCCACTATTTATGACTACAAAATTGCCAAAATATTAAAACGTAAAATATCAAATTTCATCTCTTTTAAAAAACTCAAACGCCAAGAAATAGCAAAGTTGCTTTATGTAGTTTATAAAATATATGACTGTAAAATGATTGAAATAAAATACAATTAAATACCATTTGTTATTGTTTTATACAAATAAGTTTTAATTTGTAATTTTTGCAATTTAATTTGTTGAATTGCATGAAATAGTTTGGTACTATTACTCATCTAATGGCTGATATAGAATAAGCGATATGCTTATTTTAAATAAATTGTATTAATTCAAATGCAAATACATTAATATCCACTGTATGTCTAACGTATCGACGAGACGATGGAACCAATGTAAAGCGACGTATCAAGTGAAAATCATGGTCACTAGTTGTGAGCAATTTACATCCCACATCGGTCCATTATTAATAAGAGGCTGGAAGTGAAATGAATATTGTATATGCACATGTCATGTTTGCATTATAAAACACATATTTTCAACCAAGTCTGCACCTTATATAACTTTCAACGGGGCTGAAACAAAACCCTTCGTCTGCTTTATTGGCCATTATGAACGCAGAACTCTCTCTCCCTCTGCATTCCATTGTTTGCCTAATTTCCATAAAATCCCTTGCAATCCGTATTGTGCTCGCCTTGTTTTCTCATCTCATCAATAAACACTCATTGTTCGGCGCTCATGGACTCCTTCATCCCGTCACGGGCCAGCTGGCATTCTGCACAGATCAAACACGCATCCTCTATATGTGGACGATGGGATATTTTGGGAGTGTCCTCTGCACACCCAGTGTCCCCACATAGCCCAGCGTCCCCAGCTGTCTCTCCCAGTCATGCCCCTGCGGCGGTGCCACTGGGAACATCGGAGCTGGATCTGAAACCAGAGCCCTCGTCTCTCACATCCTCTCTGGGTTTAGCTGGGCATTCTGGTTTTGTAGGTATCACTGAGCTCCGCAGGCTTCCTCGCTGCTGACGTAGCGGCCTGGTTTTGAGTCTGTAAACGTGGTGGCTGCATGTTTCACGTACTTTGTGTTCGGGCTCTGCTGCGATTTCATGAATTTGTCGTTTTCTTGCATTTTTGGTGATTATTTAATGAATTAAGGTGTGCCATCATCAAGAATTAATGTATTCAATATTTCTGAAATTTCTCAGCCTGAGCCCTCTCTTTCTCTCTCTCACACACTCTCTCACACACACACTTTTTCATCTCGTTTTCTCAACATTTTCTACACATTTTCTCAACATTTTTCTCTTTTTTATCTTATTCTTTCTCATGATGTCTGTCTTTCTCTTCATTCATCCCTCTACAGCATCCCTCTACATCCCTCTTTTTCTCTCTGTATATTTCTCACTCAGTCTGTATCTTTCTTTCACTCTGTCTCTCTCTTTCTCCCTTGTTTTTTCTGTCTTGTTTTCTCTCCGGTGTCTATCTCTTTTTATTGTCTCGGCTCATTTTTTTAATCAAATTTTTTCCTCTAGCTGTCTGCCTCTCTCTCCATTTATTCCACTCTTTTTCTGTGTGTTTCTCACTCGTTCTGTCCTTATCCCTCACTTTCTCTCTCTCTCTCTCTCTCTCTCTCTCTCTCTCTCTCTCTCTCTCTCTCCCTCCCTCTCTCTATCTGTCTGTCTGTCTGTCTATCTATCTATCTATCTATATATCTATCTATATATATATATCTACTTTGCTATCTCAAACAGTTTCTGTCTCTTTCCGTTTAATTTTTTCCATTTTGTATTTTTTCTCTCTTCTTTTTATTCAGGTCTTTCTGAACTGTCTCTCTCGCTCTTTTTCTGTCTGTCCTTCTGTCTATCTCTCTATCTCAGAGTCTGTAACTCTCTTTCTCTAATTCTTTCTTTAAAATAACTCTAATTCTGTGTCTCTCTGGCTAAATGTTCATCTCCTGTTGCCCGAGTCTCATTTTTAACTCTCTCTCTCTCACTGCCTCTCGTTTTAGTCTCTTTTTCTCTATCCTTTTGTCTCTCTTTATCTTTCTCTGTCTCTCTCTCTCTCTCTCTCTCTCTCTCTCTCTCTCTCTCTCTCTCTCTCTCTCTCTCTCTCTCTCTCTCTCTCTCAGTGCAGTAATGTGATCAGGTGCAGTCAGTGAGTGAGTTTTCTCCACTCCAGTAACTGCATTAAGCGCCTCTCTTCTGTAAAATCTGCCCCCATTTGGCCGTATCACAGCTCACAAGGCAGAGGTCACAAAGGCCAGAGCACTGCCTGGAATAACACACACACTCCATCACTGGTCTGTAATGTAGGACTGGCACCTTATTTTTTTTTTCTTTCCATCGGGACCAGACAATCTATATTCATTTATCTCCAGCATAGTGGCCTGTAGGACGCCTATGAATCTGTAGATCAGATAGCATCATAGTCTCAGGCAAGCTCAGGCTCTGTGAAACTGTGGAGTCACCACTGAATCTTTGAGCTTTGCAGACTATGAATGAAATGGTCTTTTTGTTAAAAATAATAATTTTACCAGTGGGTTCTTCTCTAGATCTTCTTCCAGGTAGAGTCGTAGAGTAGAAATTCATGAGTGAGTGTGAGGGTGTGTCTTGCCCTGTGATTGGTCGGTCACTAATCCGAGGTGTGTCCCACTTTCATGCCCAGGCACATCAAGGACCTACAAACAGCTTTACATTATAGATTCCTCAAAAGTGTGTGGATTCTTCCAGGCCAGTGGAGCTGTGTTTGCTCAATGAGCCTGAAACTTCCACTCTAGCTCCTCAGAAGAGGTGTGAAGACCCTCGTGCCCCCCAAATCTTTCGCGTCCACTATCTGCGTTTGGTTATTTATAGTGTTGTTTACTATTGCTGGTGTCTTTGGTGCATTTGTTTGTTTTGATGAAGCTGTTCCGGTCTAAATCTGCCTCGCTGTGCACATTTGCAGTAATTGATCCTGGACTAGAGGAGTTTTCCAGCTATTTCCTAGTGAGCTTTCAAATCAGCTTTACACTGTTCCTAACAAGCTCTCACACTCATAAACAACCCGTGGGTCATTTTTCAGGTCTCTCTCTCTCTCTCTCTCTTTCAATGCTCTCTCGCCGTATTACTCTCTCTCTCTCTCGCTCTCTCTGCTCTCTCTCTCTCTCCCTCCTCTTTCTTTCAATCTCTTTCTTGGTCTTTCTTTCTTTGTTTTGTTAATGTGTTACGCAGAACTTGTTTTTTTTTTCTTTTTTTAGCTATTTTGTCATTAAAAATGTGCAAAAAAATCAATTTTACTTTCTCCATATCATTTTTTAACCCTCTCTTTTTATTTATTTATCTCCTGTTGACTTTCTGCCTCTGTTTTTTTGTTTGTTTCCATTCTGCCTCTATCTTTTTGTGTTTTCTTCCTATCTGTCTGAGTTTTATTTCTGCCTCTATCATTTCACACTCTTCTTTTTATTTCACTTTTTCATTTCCTCTACCATGTTCTCTCTCATACTCATCTTTTTTTTTTTTTCGTTTTCCCTTTCATTTTAGGTTTCTCTCTATTTCACTATCTATATCACTCTCTATCCCGCTCTTCCTCATCTGCTCTTCACAATCTTCCACACCCCCCCCCCCACTCTCCCTCTCTCTCTCATTGACAGCTATTGAGGTGGAGTGTGTGACTCTCATTGTGTCTGTATCAGGCTCTTCTCTGCTAATGCACAAACTTATGCTTTCAATTAATTGGACATTCAAATTAAAAGTCAGCAGGACAAACAGTGCAGCAAACAGGCGACCAGAAGGGGACGAACGAGCTTTGAATGATGAGTGTAATGATGCATCGCAGGCAGAAAACCCTGAGAAAGTCCGTTGGTGATGGACAGAGGCGATCTGTGGAGGACTGGCTCTGTGCCATGTGCTTCTCACTTATTGGCTGCTCCAACCTTTGACGCGTGTTTGTCGTCCATTGATCTATTCATGCTGGTCAGATACTTTTCTGATTTACAACTGAAGGTATTCTGACTGCGAATAACTGTTCCTTTCATTCATCCAGTATGTTCCGAGAGGTTTCATACAGAGATGCATTGATCCAGGATGAGGTCCGTCAGGTGCTCTGGTTTCCAGCGCTGCCCGCTTGAGTGTAATTGCTTTTAAAAGATCGAATGCGAGCCAAGTGGCGTCAAGCACGAGACATGGTGTCTGTCGACCAAAAGGATGACATGAAAAACTGTCTCTGCTCGTAAATAAATTAACATTGGGATACTTTTAAAGACGTTGTTGCTCGAAGAACAAATTAGTGTAGCCAGTTACTGGAATGTAACATTGTTTTATCTTTTATAAATATGTTATTGTGACAAAAAGTAACATTTTGTTAGTTGGTAAATTAACATTTAGTTGAAGTGAGACAATTTCATGTAAACATGAAACTTCAAACATCTAGTTGAACTGACAAAACTTAAAACTTTGAGTTGAACTGACAAAAATTGAACAAAACTGACATAAGAACTAGTTGAAACTAGAACTTAACACGTTTAGTTGAACTGACAAATCTTCAAACATTTAGTTTAAACTTGAAACATTTCGTTGCCTCGACAGTTTCACAATCGGATGGTTTTCCAGAACAAATTTAAAAAAATGCATATACAAATTAGACTCCTGAATTACTGTAATTTGATTTCACAAAATACTCCACTCAATGTTGGCCCTTGAATTCTTGTTTTTCTTCACTTTTGTCCATCATTTGTTTTACATGCAGCGACATAACCGCAATTGAAATTACAATTCGCAGCTACTTGAAGAATTTGACTTGATCTATATTTTCAGACAGTCTTGAGTGTAGATCGCCTGTGCAGAAACAGGGACAGATTCGGCACTGGGAGGATTATTTTGAGACGCACACGCATGAATAGTTCAGAGTGGTCCGGGGGAACGGCCATCTGACGGATGAATATATCAACCCCAAACACAACCACAATCAGCCCAGGCGAAAAAACCCAGCGCTGTGCTAGCGGCTTGAATGATGGGTGACATTTCCAAATGCTACATGCAAATAGTGTCTGTTCTGACCTTCTGCTGGTAGTTTTTAGGAATCTCACGGACCGGTCGAGCCAAACACTTTCTAATTGACTGTGAACTGCCACAGTCAGTCAATCACGGTTCGGGTTATCGAGCAGATGTCGGGCCGGTGAGGACGCGTGTGACGGTTTATACAGAACCAAATAAAGCTGCGTGTTTGCAATATTAACTACTTATTGTGATTGATGAACATACGTTTGTGTTTGTGTGTGAGGGAGATGAGTGGTGCTGAGTGTGTGTTTATGTTTGAACATGTATTTTCTGTTTATCTATCTTTCTGTCTGTTTGTCTATATTTCTGGACATCTATTTATATATATATATATATATGTCTATATTTTTGTCTATCTATCCATCTCTCTATTTTTCTCTATCCATCTGTCTATTAATCTATTTGTCTATCTGTCTGTAATCTATTTGTCGGTTTGATGGTTGACATCAGTCTGCTTTCTATCTATCTATCTATCTATCTATCTATCTATCTATCTATCTATCTATCTATCTATCTATCTATCTATCTATCTATCTATCTATCTATCTAACTATACATCTATCTATACATCTATCTTTTGCGATTAAGAAAAGTCAAATATATTTATTCACACACACACACACACACACACACACACACACACACACACACACACATTTATATTTGAAAATATGAAAAGACATATCATTATCTACAGATGAGGTATAAGTTATAAATCTATTTTTATAATTACTCGAGATGTTCTACCCACTGTTTTGGTTTCCTTTTATTAGACTATCACTAGTTGGCGGCTTCGGTCCATAAACCATTTACAAGTTTTCTCATCTTGTCAGGGAAACTTTGGCTGCCCTTGTCTTGACCGAGGCTGGGGTCCGTAAGCCAAGCATTACTCTGTTTCCTGCGTGGTGCTAAACAGTTGTCTGGACTGTAAAGCAGTTTCGAAACTTGTCGCTATGTGACATACGGCGATTAAGCACTGTAAAGCAGAATTATTTCACACCCATATGGCTTACAGATGTTAAATAGATCCTTATGTCTATGTAAATGTTATGGCACTGTAAATATGATGAGTGAAGAACTGATGTGAATAGCCTCTTTTCCTCTCTGTATATCCTTTTTGTATATTTTTAAATTTTCTAATTCAATAATTTTTTTATTTATTTTTTGTTATATTAGATTTATGCATTTATTATTTGCTGATTCATCTTCCATTAACATTAAAAGTCTTCATTTTTATATAATGATTCTGTGTAGAATCATAGATAGATGATGTAGTGGCAAGAAGAAACAGTTATACAATCAAGTTCAAGATCTCACAATCCAAAAAAATGGAAAATTGTCTATAGGCGTCAGTGAAAATGGAAGCAATCCAGGGCATAACCCACCTTCACGCCTCCAGCTCCCCATGACCCAGCAATAGAAAAGTGGTAGACATTTTTGCATGATTTAGCAGTTTCAAGACGCATGTTCATTGGCAAATTCTGGTTCTTCTTCAAGCCAATAATCAAGAATTGATTTTTTGGACACACTTTGTGTTGGAATTATCTGGCTATGAGGAATCGCTAAACATGCATGTCATACACTCGTCATACACTGACCTGAATATTTTGTGTGTTTTGATGTCGCAATGGCATATGTTTCTGTCAGCATGTAGGAGCCTCCATATGGACCATATGCTGCTTCTGGGAAGAAAATCAATGTCAGAAAATGGAGAAATTACAGTTTGCAGTGGTGTGAATTTTGTGAAATTTTAATATAGGGAAATTAAGTGATTACCAAGCATGCCTTGATGTCCTTGACTTTCTCGTTAATTTAGTTTAATAGCTTTTGTTCAGGCTTTTTTTTTTTTATCTTTACACATTATTTAAAAAAATCTTTAGAAATAAGTTTCTTGTCACATAATTTTAAATCACATTTTCCTTTACATCAATCAAGGGAATTAGTATACAGTATTTAAAAATTTCATATTGTATTCGATTAATATTTTCATATTTTTTGTCCAGCAAAAATGTTAAAGTTACATAATAAACAATTATATTAATTTATTATATTAGTTATTATCATAGATATTATTATAAACAACTCCACAAATTATTGTGCAAAGTAGTACATTGATGGTCAGGTTTTTTTTTCCCAATAAAATTAGGTTTTAATGCAAATAAAGCATTAAAATGGCTCTTCTGAAACACACTACCACAGTGTGTTAATGAGTAACAATAAATAATCAATATAATAAAAACGTGAAAATCTTGTTATTTACTAGAAAATTGCTCCGTGACTTAAAATAATATTTCTCATGAAGCAAATTAGTATCTAAAGTGAAGTAACTGTCAGAGTTAAAGCGCTTCAATATGTCGTATGTTGTCGCAAGAGTTCGAGACGTCTTCATCACGCCTGAGTGAAAGACGAGGTGAGGACCGACAGCAGAGTTAAGCAGTCCATCAGCATCACACACTGCCGGTGACGGAGACTAACTGCTGCCATCGCACCAAATGTGTACGTGTGATTCAGACTGTGGCAGGATGTATCAGAGCTGGACAGATGTGCTACAAAAAACACCATGAGTCCTGTAACCATAGCGATAGTGAGACGGAGAAGGTCCCTGTTAATTGCCTCTGGTGCATCTTCATTTCCGTCTGCCAGCTGTTATAAACAAGCACGTTTACACTGTACGTAATTACAAATAATGTGCACTTGTGAAGCCAATTAATCTATTTTACTTTCTCGCCATTTTCTGGAAAGTATGTTCTGATTAAGGTGTGAAAGCATGAAACTGTTTGTTTGAAAGTCTGTTTTGCATGGATTTATTTTATCTTGTCCCGATTTATTTATTTTATTTTATTAATACATAAACGCATCAAGCAATTTGAGGTTTGTGGTATAATACATTGCATTTTAATTTGTGGACCAGTAGCTTCTGTAATCTGTAATCTGTAAATAAATATAAAATTGAATGTGTGATGTCATGTGATTATACATTACTATTTATATACATTTTGAGTAACTGTACATTAAATTTTTTTTTTCAATATACATTTTTATTTTATTTATATGCATTTTTTTTATACTTTTGTATATATATATATATATATATATATATATATATATATATATGAGATGCACACGAGTTGCATGTGCATTTTCGCGTGTGTATCTCATCCAGAAAGCGATTACGTAGATGATATTATATGGTCGTCACCTATGCTGATAAGAGCTTGTCATCCGAGCCCTTTGCTCTGGACCTTCTGCATGACAAGAGCTGAGCATGTTCAGACTATTGCTTCTGCAGCTTAGAGACGCTGGATAAACAAAATCCTTCTGCCTCACTCCATTAATGTCCAGCCAGAAGTTCAGACTCACTGTCTGCATAATCTATAATGAAAAGGAATTCTTCGCATTCTTACAGTGTCTGTGCCGATCTGTGTGTATGTCTCTGTGTCCTTCCTACATTCTAGCGACAATAAGTCTCCCTAACCATAACACAATCTGAAAGCCATCACGTAGTCAGTCTTAACTGCTATCAAACGAATATTTGATAACTCATTTTGAGAATTGAAAAATGCATTTTTGCCTCAAAGCATTGGATGGTACCGAGTTTGAAACCCTGCCAGGCCTAGCTGTGTGGATTACAAAAATTGTGAAAGTGTTCTGATAAGTCTGATATCTTAAACCTGAATTTATTGATCGTTTTTAGCATTTTTATATGACAACATATTAATAAAAAGTGAGTGAGTTTGTCAATGGGGCCACTAGGGATCGTATTGAAAGTTAAACACTCAAGCGAAAACACACAAATCCGAAGCAGTGGGCAGCCTTAAGCCACAATGTCAGGGGGCAGTGTGTGTGTGTGTGTGTGTGTGTGTGTGTGTGTGTGCGTTCGTGCGTGCGTGTGTGTGTGGTGTGTGTGTGTGTGTTTTTTGACAATTGTAGCATCATTGGGCTTCAATATGATGGGACATTTTTCTCACTTTGAAGGTCATTTCAAGGGTCAAGATGGAATTTTGGGGCTGATATCACAATGTTTTTTTACAGAATAGTGTTGGTTATGGTTATGGTAAGTGGGTAGGAAATGTATTAAGTCAATGGTCCCCACTTTGCTGTATCTGCTAGTGTGTGTGTGTCTGAATGACACTATATTTACAGTACATGTAAGATAGCTCGAGGTCAGGATAGAAATAAGTGATTATAGAGACGCTGTCAGTGTTTTTTCTCGTCACATTAATAAACCACATCAAACACTGCGACAGCTCTCCTTGTGTCGACCTCTAGCTCCGTTCTTTATGTGTTGGATTTGTTTATGCAGGTGTCACGCGTCTGATCTACGCAGCTTTCAGCTCCACACACACATTGCGCACGCTCGTGAGGAATAGGTCATCGTAAGCTTTGGAATTACATTTCCACAAGCATGATCCAAAGACCACAGGAGCGCACAGGCGTCACGTGATCGATGAGAGCACCATTTCCTGCAGGGATTCTGGATAATAGTCATTTTCGGAGCTGCGGGTGTCAGTGTGATTACTCCAGCAGGAACTTAATAAGCCGGTGAGCAATGAATGGGAGCCTTGTGAGGATAGTGGACATATTTTTCAGGCTAAGCCATTTGCGTGTCGCCAAAACAGCACCTTGTAAGAACAGCTACAAATGTATATATAAAACACGAAAAAATATGTACTACACACATACACACACATACACACACACACTCACACACACACATACATAGTTCAAGCAGTTGTTACATTCCTTCTGGAACGTATTTTTCAATATTACATGGAACTCTTTATTGACTTACTTATTATAAATTACTTTTTGCTTAAAGTAATTATTTGCTTTTTGTACAAATTCAAACCATTATAACTTAATTTTCAATAAAACAATAATAATTGAACAATAAAGAGGCGTTAGTCAGGGTGTTATTATACATCTAATTCTGGGTCAAGGGGAACTTGAGCCAATCACAGCAACTGGGCCATGAAGGCGGGACAGATCCTGGATTGGTGGCCAACCAATCACAGGATGGGACACACACATAAACGCTCTCACACACATCTATGGACAATTTTAAAGAATCCAAATTTCCTGCATGTTTTTGAATAAAAGTAAATTAGAGACCTGGAGGAAACCCATCTAAGAACAGGAAAAGCATTCAAACTCCTTATAGAGAAGTCCAGGCATATATAGTATTTCATAACCCTTTATATAAGGAAGGAAGTGAGGTGACGGCAATATGGCCACTAGGG
>CM051498.1:2926926-2951672 GCA_028031935.1 Paedocypris micromegethes | reverse complement strand
AAAAGTAAATTAGAGACCTGGAGGAAACCCATCTAAGAACAGGCAAAGCATTCAAACTCCTTATAGAGAAGTCCAGGCATATATAGTATTTCATAACCATTTATATGAGGTGAAACACCAAACTGTAAACATTTAAATGTATTATAAATAACATGAAAATGAAATATGAAATGACAAATCACAGTGTTGAAAATACTTTTAAGCTCGTTTGTTCCTTGCATTTGAGGAAAATAGATGTTTTGGTGGCCTGAAATACAACATGTGATTAACCCTAGTTTGGGAAGTTTAATGTAGTGGTTTGTGGTGAAGTGCTGCTGGCAGTAACTATGTGTTTAGTAGCAGAACTGAGACTCTGATTTCTCTGATAAAGACGCCCAGGTTGTGGATTTGTCAGGCCTGTAAAACATAAGAGTATAATGTGAATTACCTGTCAGCCATATACACATGATAGATTCTCTTCCGTGGTGGATGTTTAATCTTTCTCTCGCCTCTTTTCATCATCTTCATCCTCTTCTTGTCAAGCATGACAGATTAAATTTATTTATCCTTCAGTCGTGTCACGTCGTCGTCTTCTTTTTCTTTGTTTCTTTTCTAATCTTTCTGCTTTTGCTCAGTACATGTGGTTTTGTTTGAATTTGATTTAATTTCAAGTTTCCAACTAAAAAGACCAAATGATTTGACATGATTAGATTTTAAAGAATACAAAACAATTTTATCTTACATAAAGACTGTGTGTTTAGTGCAGCATGTGCATTGAAAGTAATTAACACATTAATACATTTTGACATGTCAGATCATATGCAAAATATACAAATTTTCATAAATATTATACAGATTATACAAGTTACTTTAAAAAAAGGACACAACTCTGATCATCAGGTTTATTTGTAAATTATTTTTATTTTACTTTACCTGTAGAGTAACTCAATTACTGAAAAGTAATTCAACCAAAACTTGAGTTACAGAATACAACTATTATATAATGCACTGCAGATATCCATCCAAATCTCTTCCTGTTTTACGTAAACAGATTCATCTGCTGATTTAGCCACAAGAAAGCTATATGTTTTCAAAATAAAGCTGCTTAGACGATTAAACTCTATAGGCACGTTGTAAATACAACTAAATGCTAAGCGCTAAGCTAGCTAAATATTCAATGCCTTTGCTGTAAAAGTGTCTAAATGTATACCCTTTTCTAACTAAATGCATTGAACTACCACTTCAAAAGCAAAACATACCATCCAGAACAAACAAAAACAGAAGCGAGACTAAAGACGAGGTTTTTCTCTCTGTTCAGCCTCCACCTGTGTGAGGGAGTGGAGCTCTGTGTTAGCTCAGCTGCTAATGCTAACAACTTTGTTTGTTCGGCATCACAAATAGCTGAAGGAAAACTTTGAGTATGTAAAAGAATGAAGGCATGTTATGGAGTACAAAAGGGACTTTTAAACATGTTTATAATCAGAAAGCAGGCGTTTTATAGCTTTTATTAGACGGTCAAGAAAACGCGTGTGACTATTTGTGTCATTCACAAACACAAGCTTCTTCTCTCAAATATCCTTCCATTCAGACATCTCAGGTGAACGCTCGGGTCCTTTGAAAAGAGATTTAAGAATCAACATTAATTTATTTGTGAAGAAAGGGAAATATGGGAGCAGAGGGAGCAAGGGAGTAACAGACGGCCATTGATGTGTAAATTTACTGTGAATAATTCAACAACTTCCGTTTTTTATAAACCTGAAAGAACGGTAATGATCTCAAAATACTATTACTAGTGGGCTCCGTCGTTCATTCGCTTTGTGTCATCTTTTCTCACACATTTTAGATTATTTGGACACGTTTTTTATTAAAAAATATATTTGGAGGGATTGAATAGGCCTCTAAATACCAAATATATATTTGATTTCAGTCGTGTCGTATTTTTGTCTTGTTTAATGTAGATTTATGTATCTGCCAGAAAACATGATGGAGGAAATTACTTATTTTTTTCAGCATGTCTATTTCTGGAATTCAATCACTAATGTTGGCATTTTGTGCCATGGCGTACAGGAATGAATCAAATCCATTTTACCCAAGCATCCGTTTGCTTGATGATTTTATTCAGACTGTTTTTAGTGCATCTTAATGTAAAAAATATGTGTGTTTTAATTCCACGGTGTGTCTATATCGCAATTGTGTTACTGTTTTAATTACTTTTTCGATATATTTACTGCACCAAGAGTGAAAGGAACGTCTTATCTGATTTAAGAAGCTTAGCATCGTCCGATGCTATTGGAACAAGAGGAACAAGACTCAAGCGACGCAACTGAGAACATACTAAAAAACATATTAATGCAGGGTCTGTTTTGATAAAGATAAGCTGGATAGTGTTATTGTGGAAAAGTTTGAAATATCAGTTCAAAATCCAGGAGAAATAACAGACCTGCTGGGGGATTTTAAGTGTAGAGTTTCAACTGAACTTCAGACGTGGTCGTATATCACAGAGATCCTTCTTGTTCCCAGGGCTGTGACAGAAAAATAATGCAAAACCTATCGACTGGCCAGTAAAGACAAAGACAAAGAATGCTTGCATGCGTTTTTTGAAGATTTTTTTCACTGCAGGATTAAACAAGCAGTGAAAAAATAAAGCCTTGTAGAGTTACCGATATTAATCACTGAAAGATGCATTATTTACAATCTACATTTAAGCCTGGCATGTTTTAAGCGGTCACTTGGATTTGGATTTATGTCATGTATATCTTATTATAATAGCCACAGATGGTCGATTCTGTAGCTTGTGTGGAAAAGCAAATCTGCTTTGACTTTCAAAAGACTGAAAATTGCTTGATAATAAAAAAAAAACCTGTGCTTATTGTTCAGTTATGTGTGTTATGTTTTAAATTCTTGAAAACACAGAAAGTTCCGCACGACCTTGAGAAATCAATAGTTGGTAGAAATTCAAAGATCCAGGATTATTTAATAATAGTTACATTCTAATTTATCATTTTATAATGACATAATTGTTTTACAGAAGTCCAAATGTAATTACATTCCAATAATATTTACAAGTTATTTACATTCCAAAACGAATTATAATTTTTTCTTATTAAGTCATTAATAATTATTACATTCCAGTATATTTGGAGTATTTATAGAGTCTATAGAACTCTCTATAAATAACAGAAAATGTAGAATGGAATTTATAGAAACCGCCGCCAAAATGCATTGATTTATAAGTTTGAGTCATAAATCTGCTTCTCGTGCTATAAAACAAATTTTAATATATAATCTCATACTACAAAAACAGCGACTGAGAAATTACTTTTGAAAACTTTAGAAGATAGAACTTTTGAAAACTTCTTTGAAAAAGGCACTTAGTCACCATCAAATCATCTGTGAGTGAAGATAGAGTGAAACGGATATAGAATTTTACAGTTTGAACAGTCTTATCGCTGGATAAATAGGGTCGATTTCCAAAATAAAGCAGAGTTACCGCAAAATTTGATCTTCGGCAACGCGGTGGTCTACTGCCTAAAGCGAAGATATTGTGTCGTGCCATGACCATGAGAATTGTGTGTATCCTCTGGATGCCTATGTGAGTTTCTCTTCTTCAAACTGGTGAAATAATCCTGTATCCCATGAAATGCCTTTGAAGCATCACGGTACAGGAGCGAACAGTGGCGGCGTGAATGTGTGCTGACGGCTGATAACAGATGAAGGTGTTAGCAGCAGGAGCTAATGTGACTGTCGCTGCATGACTCATAAAGCAGCGGGGTGATAGGTGTGTTCGTGGAGGGTCCGGGACGTCAGCCAAAGCTGTCTGGAGCATGTCTGTGTGTGACAGAGAGTGACAGCAGTTCGGAAGAAAAGACAGGCTTTTCTAAACCAAACACCACGTGTGCCAGGGTTTTCAACTTTCGAGGAACATCGTGGACAGATAAATTGATGGCTGGATGGATCAATAAATGTATGGCTGGTTAGATAGATGGGTGGATTGAAAAATTGACCTATTGGGTGGAATAAATGGTTGGATATATGTATGGCTGAATTGATGAATGGATAAAATCGGATGGAGGGATTGATAAATATATGGCAGAATGTATGGTTGTACGGATAAATCGATCATAATGAATGAATGGATAAATGAATGGCTGTACGGATGGAGTCATGTAAATGGACAGATTGATGATTGGATGAAAATTTGGATAGATGGATCAATGAATGGCTGGACTGAAAATGGACAATTAATGATGACTGGTTAAACAAATGTAAGACTAAATGGATAAATATATGTATGAGTATATAGATGGATGCATGATCAATAAGAAATAAATAGATGTATGGATAGGTTGATGAGTAGATTGATTGCTAGAAATTGATACATTGACAGAAAATGATACATGACTGAATATGGATGGAAACAATGTAACTTTTTGTTGTTGTTTTGTTGTTAGTTCAGTCTCAAAAGAATTTTACAGTTTGTCTGGTTATAATACACTGATCTTAATTTCAGACCATGATTTACTGAGTTTTTTCATTAAAGTAATGCATTTTAATAAGCTGATTGGACTGTGATCTCTATCTCAACCGTCTCTTTCTTTCTCTTGTTCTCTCTCTCTCTCTGCTTCTGTCGCTCTCTGAGCTGCATTGTATGCTGATGCACACTCATGGCCAGCAGAAACCAGATTAAATGTATAATCCCTGGAACAGCGAGACAGGCACACAGTGTGTATGTTACAGAAAAGGAAGGCGGAGAGGGGAAGCGAGAGAATGATTTACACATGACCTTTGTCTCTCTGCAACAGATGAGTGAAGAAGATCAGTGGTCTGCTGGTGGCTGTCTGTCAAAGTGTGTGTGTGTGTGTGTGTGTGTGTGTGTGAGAGAGAAAGAAACAGAGAGAGAGAGAGAGAGCGAAAGAGACAGATGTGCTTTAATATTTCGAGAATAAAAAAGTGTAAGATGGCAGATGTAAAAAGAATAAAATAAGTCTTGGTCCTTTTTTTGTTATAAACATATTTACATAATTTCACACTTTGCATTTTTTGAAGTTCAATAGAAACAAAGTTGTTATTTAGCAGATGTGTCACTTCTCTGTTCTTCTCTGAACACAGTCTGTGTTCCTCTTACTGTGATCTTAGATGAAATTTAAGCCTTTGTTGAGACTAGAAACACTGCAAATAATCTCTCGTCTGTTTGAGCTATGAATAAATTAGCTTTAAAATTAGCTGAGTACATCTTCATAGGCTTTGAAATCTTAGCCATGGGCTTGGATTGCATTGGATGAATTTCAAGATAATATTTGTGCTAAATACGTGTAAAAAGTAGAGTTAAATATTATTATTTATGTATTTTTCTCTTTATCTGTGCTCTATGTCATGGCCGGTGTGTTGTGTTGGGGCTTGGCGGAGCAAAGACTGCGATGTAGATCTTGGCTTCTGTCTTCCTGGATCTGCTGTAGATCACCAGTCGAGAGCTTCATCGACAAGACGCTTAAACTCCAGAGTCATTGCCACACTTCACAATCCTGTAGTCCTGTAGTGCTTTGTTTATTCGATGAAAAGCAAATCAAAAAACAAATTAAAAAAACAAAAGTTTTTAGTGAGCCACACTAGTTTCGAGTTTGTTTAGGTTCCTATTATTCAGATTTGGCTGTAATCACCCTGGTTGCTTGGATGAAATGTGTAAAATATCTTATTTTTGTTAAAATGATACTGTTGGTTTTATTTTACTATTGACTGAGAAAGTCATAGACTTGCAATGACATTTTTTAGGTTGATTTGTTAGGTTTTTGGACTGATGGACGGATGGATGAATGAATGGATGGATGGATGGATGGATGGATGGATGGATGGATGGATAGATAGATAGATAGATAGATAGATTTGTAGATAGATAGATAGATTTGTTCAAAACCATTCTGTATTATGTGTACAGTTTTGCAAAGCTGAAATCACGGCGCACTTATAGAAAGAATAGAGTGCAATTCAATTATTCACAGTCTCTCAGACGACTGCGTGCGCATGCGCACTGCGCACAGACCACATGTCGAACTTTTGTTCCTTTAGTTAAAAATGTGTGATCAGCCTTTTCAGCTAGACTAATTATCAGTGCCGTACGTTTGCCACACAAATATACAAATACATATCCGTTGTCTCTTTTCCTAAAAAAATTTACTTATTTCTTTTTTAATTAATATGACCGGCTCACCCATTGTTTTCTTTAATCAAAACGGTATAGTACAGTATTTAAAACAACTGTTTATTTTGTGTTGAGTTTACATTAATTTACATTTTACACTTGAATATTCAATATTACAAGATTCTATACTTGTTCATGTTATTAAGAATTGCTAATACTAAAGTTATTATTATTATTCTTTGTGATTAATCACAATTAAACGAGATTAATTTGGTTGGGGAAGTGCAATTAACTAGTTAAAAAAATGAATTGTTTGACAGCACTAGTTTTTAACCAACAAAATTTCAATTTACCAACCAAAATTTCGTTTCATTCCATTTATTTATTGTCATTGTCTCAAGAACAACTAAATTGCATTTTGAGCATCCATTCTTTCAACGTGACAAAAACACACACAAAGAAAAAACAGTTCTAGCAGCATCAGAGCTTTTAGCATACTATTTTAGCTTCTTCCGTGTACTGCTTTAGAGTCCGAGATGTTAACTCAATACGTTGCCCTCACTGAGCTGAATACAGCACTTGATGCCGTCACACAGCACATCTCAGAAAGCGGCCGAGTTTCAGGCTCAGAAGTGTCTGATGACAGCTGAGCAGCCGCGGAATGCTTGGCGTCTCTGATCCAGGCGGCACAACAGCTGCCCTCGCAATGCTCTCAGTGACACCGCCGCTCACTAACCTGGCAGGAAGAAGCCGCCTGAAACGGGAATTAGGTAAAGAGCGGAAGAGTGAAGCCACAGGAGAAAGTAGCAAGAGACGGATTTCCACCATCTTTTTTTTTTAAATGATGCTGCCAGCTTTTCTCCCGGCGTGGTGGATGCTCCTCTGTCTGGAGATGCTCACCTGCAGGCGTCCGTTCCTGTGTGGCATGTCTGTGTTTTCTTAGCGTGGCACCCAAATAAACACCCGTGACCTTTTCAGGGGTTGTTTATAGAGCAATGGCGTGGGTAACGTAAAGGTTTTAAAGATAGAAGTTAAACAGGTTGTCAGAAGAGCCACTTAACGGTTATAAAAGCTACACATTACCTTTGGTTGAAGAGTATTTTTTTATTTAATTTAGTTGTAATAAATTACTTGTTTATATTTTTTTTATTAAATACAAGTGTAAATCTTTTCACTTGTAGCATTTTTGAAAATAGAAGCTTTGCATTATGCAAAAAAAAAAAAAAAAAAAAAAAAAAAAAAAAAAATATATATATATATATATATATATAGAGAGAGAGAGAGAGGGAATAATAGAAAAGAGTGAAAAAGAAAAACTAAGCATACAATTGCCAAAGTAACAAGCTTTTTTTTCTTTACAATTCAAAAATGTGTTTTTAATTTAATGCACTATTTCCTAAATATGGGATTCGACCAAAAGGGGTGTGTTCTGAAATTAATTTAATTTAAATGAATTTTATTTTTATTTACTTTATTATGTACCTATATAAAACCTATACCTATATATATGTACCTGGCTTCCTAAATTACGCCCCTTCAGGCCAAACCTCAAATTGTTGCACTCTCAACACTGTCCTTTTAAAAATGTATAAAACAGAAACAGAGAGTAACGGCCAAAACACTGAATAGCAGCAATATTTTCATATATATATCTACAGAATAGGTTTGTGTACTTACGTATACACACACACATACCCACCCACAAAAACATGTGTTATTAAAAGTCCAAGATTTTTTTTTCACTATTTGGAGAAAAAACATTGTTAAATGATTTATTTGTTCCAGCATTGGTGAGTAAATAGCTTCATTAAAACACACAGTATTGGCGAAGGAACACACACGGCGCGGGTCGGCAGCGAGCCAGAGCTGATGCTTCTGCACTCATCCGTGCAGCAGCTAAAGAAGCTGTTCTAGTAAACAGAAGAGCAGATTCCAGCTTTTCCCAACACTCCCGCCTCAGACGCCAGTATAAAGTGCACGGATGATTGCTGGGTAAACATGCCTCGCATTTCTTGCTGAATCAGACTAATAAACAGCACAGCTCCGGTCCATAAAAACACTACATTTATACATAGTAGCAGATTATTCTAAGTAACTATACATTACACTACACTATTGTGTTTGTTTTCAATAGTCCAATCCACAATATGCATAACTTGCAGCTTATGCATTAATAGAAGTCAAGCCTTAATGTAATTTGGGGTCATAAAAAGTTAATAATAAAAAGTAACAAATAATGTAAAATAGTAATACTGTAAATATACAGTTCATTTACAATATAAGCTATATTGTTCACAATATTATATTCTCCAAGCAATGTGTTGTGTTTTATTTTCAAAAGATTCAATATTTCAAAGATCTATACAACAATTTATTTTGATTTGATTAAAATGATCTCATAACTATTAATAAAGACATCTGTAGAATAATCTAAATTTGTATGAAAAAGATGTTTGATTTAAATGAATTAAAATATATATGCTTACATACGTATATACATGCACATATTACATACTGTATATGTGTTAACATAGATGGTCTCATCAGAAATTATAAAATAATCATACTGTAGTAAATCACAAACATTTTAAATAAACAGCTTTGGGTAAAAAAGTGCTCGCTGGGTTAAAAAAAAAAATCTGTTTTAACTCTCAGTCTGCGTGAGGATGGATGCCTTGCCAGAACGATGGTGGCAGTGTTTTCTCTGCAAGTCCTCGGGTAAATAAACAAACCTTCTACCAACTGGAGATAGAGACGCTGTTATCCAAGTCTGTTTACACTCCTGTGGAGGTTTCGCCATGTTCTGCAGGATTGATGGAGAAACATTGGGTTCTTTCAGACGTTCAACGGCGTGAGACGACGTGGAGCCAACGAAAATGAAGAGACTTACAGTAAAGACGAGGATCAAGTGATGCCAAACAACACAGATCTACAGCAATGACACACAAACCAGAACTTTATTATTCATCAATATTCTCAGTTCTTGTATGTGTATACAGAACACAGGCAATTCTTCGATTAGAACCACAGAATATAAAAAAATCATTGAAAAAATCCATGTCCTGTACACAGCATACAAATAATGTCTAAAAAATACACTCTAAAGATGAGAAAAAATCAGAGAAATAGGAATCTACACTGGTGTAAATGTATATAGACAATATTGTTTGTATGCAATTAAAGTCAAATACATTTACAAAAATACTCTAGATATGAATGTAATTGTTTATTAAGATATATAATCTTTATATCGTGTTTATTGTGTATCTACTGTGTATATAAACATGTATACAGTATATATACAGTATATTATGTATATTTTTCTGTATATTTATATATGCAACAACACGCACTCACACACACACACACACACACACACACACACACACACACACACACACACACACACACACATATATATATATATACACTTGTTAAAACAACTGTATGTTTATATAACACACACGCAAACATGCACATTGTTGTTTAACAATACATAATTTAACAGAGAGATATAAACAAAGTACTTGACTTGTATTTAGGATCAGATCTTCTACCCACCACAATCTTATACAATCGGATTTCCATTCTTATACAAACTGTGTGTTTCTCCCAACGTCACCATCATTCTCATCCAGTGATGGCGATCACAAAACTTTTAGATGCAGGACTTCTCAGAAGCGTTAAATGTTTGCTGAGGACAACCCTTCCAGCCTGAGCTGCTTTCTCAGCTGATCTATTGTGGCCCTGTAAGAGCCTCTGTTTAACCTGTGAAAGGGATTTCTTTGTAGTGTGATTAAAGCTTTCCCTTGTTTTTACTGTTTTCTGACTAATTTATGTCTTTTCGCTTGAGGCACGGAGAGAATAATGGCAGAAAATGGGGGAAACTTCATTTAAAATCGGTGTATTTGGACGAGCTTCGCAAAGACTTGCTCTAAATATTTCAGAGCATTGACACTAAGCCACGATTCTAACTTTAGCTGATGCTGGGAGTGCTGGAAGCCGTGTTGCTTATTTATTTTTTATTTTTGCAAAGGAATGCAAAGGCTTCTCATTTAAAAGAGGCATAATTTATGCTTCATTTTTTTTGCAATATTCATATTTGCCTTTTGAACTTGAACTGTGATGATAGTGATGGTTCTTGGCAGTTATATATATAATTCAGTTTACTTACTCAATGTACAATGGTTTAATTGGGCACAGCTTTTCCAATAAAAGCTGATGTTTATTTGTGACCCTGTCAAGGGCTTTATGTGTCGAGTTTGCTTGTTCATAACATGGCATCATGTCCCAAAATGTGTTCAGGCTGGAATGAAGATGTTTAATTGATGGGCACGTACACGCCTAAATGTCCTGGTCTGTGATTGGTTGGCCTATTCAGGCTTGTTTCTTGTTTCTTCATTTTTTTCCAGCTCCCTGTGACCCATAAAAGGAAAAAGTGACTTGTACAATGCATAGATGATACTGTTTATTATTTAGTGTTTAGTAGTATATTTATTCTGTATTTGATGATTTTGCAGAAGTTCTAATTACTTGTCTGATTTTTTTTTTAATCTTTTCATAGATTCGATTATCAAGAGCTACTCCACAATTCCACTTTTTGTCTCGTTCCTCGTGGCCGGCGCTTGGGCTCCTTCCGTTTCCTTGAATCGCTGCAGGTAAGAAGACACTTTTCTGAACAGCTTTCATGGAAAACATTTTCGCTCTTACAGTCGACGCTTCAGAAATAGGCGGAGAACCCACAAGATGTCCAGGAGATGTTCTCGGGACTCTATTTCAAGTCTGGGCTGTAAGACACAAGTCTTGTTGAGATGCGAGAGATGTTTGACTGCGTAAGACGGATTACCAGAACATTCTGAATTCTCAGGCACCCGGAGGTGCGAGTGAAAAGGCCGGAAGCTTGCTGGAGATGCCTACCACTGTGTGAATGGATTAATCCATTGGCACCCAACGCTGCCCTCACACTGATTCCTCCAGCTTGTCTTTCCTGCCACGCTTTTATTTACTGGGCCCAGACTCCACTTTTCTTTGGAGACAGAAAGCCACAGAAAGAGCTGGCAATTACCAGCGGTGTGGAAAGTTCTAGAACTGAAGCTTTCTGGCCAAGTGCAGCCTAGTCTACTTTAAAGATTGAGTTATTTAAGTAAAATAAAGGGATGGGTGGATATATGATTGGATTGATAGAAGCGTATCCGTGCGCGTGTGTGTGTGTGTTTGTGTTGAGAAAGAGATAAATAGAAACAGTTTTCCTGCTTATCTGTAATAATAGTGAAAGTTCACTGAAAATGTCCATCCATACAATTATTGAACCACTTTTTCCACATCTGGGTCATGAGGAGCAGAAGGCGGGACATACACCCTTGATTGGTGACAACCAATCACAGAGCAGGACACACACACCTTCACACTCTCATTACTCGTAACTTTAAAAATGTTAGAATAGTATAGATAGGATGATGGGAAGTCTCTCCGGCATCAACCAATCCGAGTGGAGTATTTGAAATGGTTGCGCTGTTAAAGCAAACCACCTGAACTTGTGTGTTGCTGTCCATCCACGACTCGGCCTTGCGGCGTTTCTGATGAAAGCCTGGTTGCTGTTTGATCGCGGCTCTCAGGATTAAACCCTCCTGTGATTTAATTAAACTTCTCTAACCACACCACTGCGAGAATGATGAAAACGAAGCATAAAGAGGGGAAAAACAGAGAGACGGCGATGTTGCGGTAAACAAGAGGGAAGGTGAGAATCAGAATCCACCTGAATAAATCATGGCCAGCTTTACGCCGTGTGGAAGGGGATTGTGGGTAATGAACACATCAGTCCGACACGCTGGTTGCTTAATACTAAAGCTGGAGCTGTGAGTCACGCACTGACCTTCTGTGATTCCATCCTGACCTTTATAACACATATATGACCTTTTATTCTCTTCCTAATGATAAAAAAAAACAATGAAGACTGTATGGACAGGCAATTTTGGTTAACATGGACTGGATTTAGATTTCTTGGTTTATGTCATTGGATAAAAAAGCCACACGTAGGAGCTTGTGTTGGTGGCACCATAACGTTTACTACATCACATGGAAGAACACTATAGAGTTCAACACTATAAATATTTGAACACTACACAGAGTTGAACCTTGTACTAATACTAATTTGAAACAAATCTTTCTGTCCGAATTAACCGGTGTCCCAATAATGCAAAATCAATATAGTATATTATAAGTTCAAAATAGTATCAAAAACGTTTTCTATCACTTATGTGCTGCTCTTCCTGTCCCAGGCCGCTTGTATTCCGGTGTTACTCAGTAACGGATGGGAATTGCCCTTCTCAGATGTGATCCAGTGGAACCAGGCCGTGATTGAAGGAGACGAGAGGCTTCTGCTGCAGGTAGAGCTCCAGACCAGACACCACAGGAAGACCTCAGTCATAAACCTGCTGACTGACTGACTGACTGACTGACTGACAGTATATGGGTTTCAACTGCATATGCTCAACGCATTTAGACCTTGTAAATGTTTATGTTTGTGGCCAAATTAGACAAATTACCAATATACGGTACATTATTTTCTAAACCTAATTTGATCTATTTGTCTTTTTAATTTGTTTTTCTTTTATTACTATATATCTATCCAGCTATCCATCTGTCTGTTTGTCCATCCATCTATCCGTCTGTTTGTCTGTCTGTCCTTCCATCTATTCATCGAATGATCCATCCATCCATCTGTCTGTCTGTGTGTCTGTCTGTCTATCTATCTATCTATCCATCTAGCATCATTTTATGACTTTTAAACAACATTTTAAAACTATTAAAAAATATTCCATAAGCAATATATTTTTGCTTATTAATATGATGCAAAGGTAGAAGTTTGAACTGTCCTGTTACTCCAACCGTAGGGTTCAAACTCCCTACTAAGCGCATGCAATTTCCTTTCGGTTTAAGCATTTGCCAAGTCTGAGGGAAGGCTGTGTTGGTTGTGGCTGACTTCGGGCCACTTAAACATGGCTTTGTTTTGTCAGGTGCCCTCCACGGTGCGGGCGGTGGGCACAGACCGGGTGCTGGCTCTCAGGCAGCGCACACAGATGCTGTGGGAAGCGTATTTCTCCTCCGTGGATAAGATTGTTCTCACCACGCTGGAGGTGAGGTCTGGGTCAGGTCAGATGTGCTAACAGCAGTGTTTCTGACAGACATGCCGCTCTGTCGGGGGAATTTAAACCAGCATAGGATGCCATGCATCATTAACACACACTAAGTGCTCCGCTCTTAGGTTAATTGGCAAGCAATGAAAGCCCAATCGAGACGGTGGCTTAAGTGCGCCCTCTGCTGGATTACGTGTGAAAATGTGCAATTTCAACACTTTTTTGCAAAGTTTAATTCTGCCTTCTTGACACTTGATAGATCATTAAGGACCGAGTGTATTCGCACGTCTCTCGAAATAAATTCATGTGGAATGCCTTACCCGGAGGGCTGCTGGTTTTGCCCGAGTATTCTACTCATCTGGCCCACTACCCCTTTTATTACTTAAACCTCGGTGAGTTTCAAGTTTATTTACTTCTTTTCTTTTATTATATATTCTTTTCTTTATATTGGTCACTAGACCAATTTTCCACAATGACACCATTGACTATGGTTGTGACCAGTGAGCAAGACAATGGTCAGCAATGGCCAAATAAATAAAACCTGTTATCTTTTTACAATATCGGAATATAAATTAATTATAATTCATGCATTATAAAAAATGTTTTCAAACATATGAAATCAAGTCTGGTGTGTAAAATATGCATAATATGCATATTAAAGCTGGAACTTTTGTGATGCATAGTTCAATTCCACTGCATTCAGAAACAATTTATGCAAATTATGACATTTTGAAAGGCATATTGTAACTGTTGTTCTATAATTAGAATACTAGTATATTATTAGTCTTAAAATTAATAGTAATAAATAAACATATCAAATAATATAAAAAAAATGTAAAGAATTGATCTCTAAATAGCAGAGGGAAAATTTGGTATTTGTTGTATACATGTTATACATGTATTTGTGTATAACATAAAACAAACAAATATATATATATATATATATATATATATATATTTTTATACTTTATGTTTTACAATTTTTTATGATATAAAAATATATATTTTTACTATTTTTGTAGGCATCAGCCCAGGTCAAGATTTCACGGCCGTCATTCTCGCCACGTCCCCTCTGCTCTCCCAGTCTCAGCCAATCATGAAGCTTCTACACGTGGTTTCAAAATCCAAATACTGCTCACAGGTTAGTTACGTCACACAACCGCAGTATAAACAAATAGATAGATAGATAGACAGACAGACAGACAGACAGATAGACAGACAGACAGACAGACAGACAGACAGACAGACAGACAGACAGACATACAGAGAGAGAGAGAGAGAGAGAGAGAGAGAGATAGAGAGATAGATAGATAGATAGATAGATAGATAGATAGATAGATAGATAGATAGATAGATAGATAGATAGATAGATAGATAGATAGATAGATAGATAGACAGAGATAGACAGACAGACAGACAGACAGACAGAGAGAGAGAGAGAGAGAGAGTAGGCAGAGATAGATAGATAGATAGATAGATAGATAGAGATAGATAGATAGATAGAGACAGACAGACAGGTCAAAGGAAATGTTTGACCTCTAGTGACCTTAAGTGACCAGTAACTGAGGATTTCCGCCATTGTAATGCCAAGCCATTAAAACACTAGAAACCAAAACCTCCAGGTCAAAAAGTGACAAATACGGGAGAAAGTCCCGCGCGGAGTCACAGCAGCTGAGCTTGTGTGTTGACTTGTTTGTGTTTCCTGTCAGATCATCATCCTGTGGAACAGTGAGAAGCCGCCTCCGCACCGCAGTAAATGGCCGCCGATGCCAGTGCCCCTCATCGTCACAGATGGCAGGAGGAAAGTGAGTATCTGAGCGAGACCAGCGCGCCAGGACGCCTCCTGATCTGAGAGCTCTTCTCTTCTCTTCTCTTCTCAGACCAGCAGCCGCTTCCTGCCTCACACGGCCGTGGAGACGGAGGCCGTCCTGAGCCTGGACGAAGACACGGTGCTGTTGACCAGCGAGGTGAAGAAACACCTTAGATAGATTCCACTCTCATTTCACACATTGGTGTAAGCTGCCACAGGGATTTAAATTGCCAACTTAATTACGAATTTCGTTACAACTTTTAGTCACCTATTCTAATTTTGAATTCCAATTTCACGTTACAATTTATAATTGTATGTATTATTTTAATTAAATTACATTTTAATTGCAAAAATTGTTTTCTGGCATTGAAGCCTTGTTGAATTTAAGTTTTACATTATAGCTTTCAGATTCCAAAGTCAAATGTTAGATTCAGATTTAAAATCTAATTTTTAGATTAAAGGGTTAGATTCAAATTTTGAATTCAATTTTTAAATTCAGCATTTACATTTTATTCCAACTTTTTGTTCGATTTTGTGTGTGAATGTTGAATTTAAAAATGTAAACATTTCTAAAGTTAATTCTGATTTCAAATTCACATTTAATATTGTATTAATCAAACAACTAAATAGAACGTAATATACAACGATAGTATTTTCAAATCCATCAGACCAGCGTCGATACTAAAATAAACACTATTGCTATAAAAGTCTGACACAAAATAAAAGTCTAAATGTAATAAAAATCTGCAAAATGCAACAATATATCAATAATAAAATCCTAAAGGAGGAAAATGAGCAGCCAATGAAACGAAACATTGCTTTATATATAAAAAACAAAACAAAAAAGGTAAAAATAAACGCCATCTCATGCCTGTTTTCCTCTCTAATCTAAATCCTGCAGATTAACTTTGCCTTCCATGTGTGGAGAAGTTTTCCTGAAAGGATTGTTGGCTACCCTCCCAGAAGCCATTTCTGGGACCCCGTGAAAAAAGCCTGGGGATACACCTCCAAATGGACCAACGAGTACTCCATCGTCCTCACGGGGGCCGCGTTTTACCACAGGTAAACAGCCGGACCCCCGAACCTCCGTCCGCTCAGAGCGTGTGTTCCTCACAGGTACTACCATCACCTGTTCTCCCACTACCTGCCGTCCTCCCTGAGAGCCGTGGTGGACCGCACCTCCAACTGCGAGGACATCCTGATGAACTTCCTGGTCTCCTCTGTGACACACATGCCGCCCATTAAAGTGGCACAGCGGAAGCAGTACAAAGAGATGCCCGCGCTGCAGGTGCTTGTTCGCCATACGGGGAATATTTTTAGCATCTTTGTTTTTTCTGAATGAGCAAACGAACTTGGATGAATGACTGACTCTGAGACGAGGAGCATAATTAAAGCTCTAAACGGCAAAGAATTGCAAAAATCAGACAGGGGCTTTATATGCAATATGTAATATAAATGTACAGAAATTCTAGAATTAAAGTAGAAACGCGTAAATATAGTTCAGTGCATTTGTAAAGCGCTTTTCACAGTTACAACTGTCTTAAAGCCGCTGTGGGAAAATGTAAAAATAGAACATTTTTGCATTTTGTCTATTGTTCATGGCCAGTGAGCAAGCAATATATGCGACAGTGGCCAGGTAAATATATACATACATATATATATATATATATATATATGTATATATGGTCCAGAGTTGAATGACTTTTGCTCATTGTTTTCAACTTCTCGTCGTTAAATGTGGAACTTCCATTTCATCTTTAAATGAGTCTAAAGACTTTGATCTTTTCCCTAAAATCAACTTCATATCCATTATACTTTTTCATCTTCTCCACTAGATTCACTGGACACTCATTATTTGCCGTGTCCATGTTTCTACATGTGTCAACTTTTATCTTTCATGTTGTTCACAGAGTTCTATTTTAGGAATCATAGGACAGTATCGCTTCAGAAAACGTGCTTTAGACTAGCGTGTTTTAGACTAGCGTGTTTTAGACTAGCGTGCTTTAGACTAGCGTGTTTTAGACTAGCGTGCTTTAGACTAACGTGTTTTAGACTAGCGTGTTTTAGACTAGCTTGTTTTAGACTAGCGTGTTTTAGACTAGTGTGTTTTAGACTAGCTTGTTTTAGACTAGCGTGTTTTAGACTAGCGTGCTTTAGACTAGCGTGTTTTAGACTAGCGTGCTTTAGACTAGCGTGCTTTAGACTAGCGTGTTTTAGACTAGCGTGCTTTAGACTAGCGTGTTTTAGCCTAGCGTGAGCAGCTCACGTCATTTCTTTAGACGTTGCATCATCTATATCAGCTTAATCTCTATACCAAGCTTCAGAAACGAGTGATATTTTCTTCTGCCTCCTATCTAGGGCACTAAGATGGCCCCGTGGGCAAACCCTGAGCATTTCACCCAGAGGCAGGAGTGTGTCAACACCTTTGCGAGCTGGTTTGGTTACGTGCCTCTGGTGCACTCTCAGTTCCGCCTGGATCCCGTTCTCTTCAAGGACCACGTGTCTGTTCTGCGCAAGAAGTACAAAGACCTGGAGCGCGTCTGAGACGGACAGACAGACGGACACAGACTCTTCCTCTGATGGACGGAGCTTCTCGCTCGGAAGACTTGCTCCCACTGGACAGACTCTTTCTCAGAGGTGTCCATCATTCCAGCTGCTGCAGCATCACGTCTGCTGGAGGCTGATGGAGCGAGTCGAGCGACGTGATGAATACATGACCAATAAAATTGTTCCGAAATACAAATGGTCTGTGGTTGAGCTTATCTGAATTAAATCTAGTCTATGTTTTCAAGATAAAAGATCAAAACATTATAGTTTTGATAACATGTTTTGGTCATTTTTTCCTATATTTACAGTATTACAAGTACAGTATTGCAAATCTGTGCAGCTAAAAGTACAGCTATGTACAACGATTATTTGAGGTAAATGTTAGATACCGGATGAAATCCACATTATTTAAATACTTTAAAATGCTTGAGACTGCATTTATATTCAAACGGGAATTGTGACCTTCAATGTCCAAACACTCTCTTCCAAATCTTCCAACTTTTTATGTTTAGTCAAACATTTCTATGTCAGGAAATAAATAACACTTCAATTATATTTGTCAGTCAGTCAGAAAGACTAATAATTTTCTGTACTTCTACTCTTAACGTTTGAATTGAAGAAATTGGCTTGTTTGGTGTTATGGCGCCATCTCGTGGACAGAAAGACATAAATCTGTCGTAACACCCATAAAAGTCCAACATAATATTGTGCAGAACTAATATTTGTTGGCAAAGTAAGTAACTTACCAACGTATAAGAACCTAATATGCATAATGTTGAAGTATTTCACCGGGATACTGAGCGCCTAACCAACATCCATCTCACGTTTTTTTACTTTACTTTAAAATTATTTCCAGCCACTCTATACTTGAACCTGCAACTCCAAATTTCCAGTCTTAACACTTAAACATTACACCACCAATTTTAGTTAAACAAAAAAAAAAAAATAATAAATCACACACGCACATACACAAAACAATGACCTTTTAATGACTCTTAAGGCTAGAATACAAACACATAACAATCGTACACAGCTTATAAAAAAACCATCACAAAATCCCACCCAAGCGTCCAACCACAGTGGGATCAGCGTTGATCATTCATCATCCCATCAAAATCACCAGTTCACATCACCAACCACGGCATCTTCATTAACTCAGTGCTTTGATGCAGAAGTCTATAAATCACAGAGTACCCTAAATGAGGCGAGACCACCAGAGCCAGCGTCCGCTTTCATTAGTGACTCTCCGTCATCCATGGTTGATGATGTGAGAGCACCAGAAGTTGAGAAGATGGATTGAGATCATTTCCTCATGCTGATCATAGCGTTGACGTCCCACAGGAGGTTCCTCATCTGGTCCATCAGCACCTTCATCTCCTGGTTCTTCTGCCTCACTTTCTGATCAAAACATGACAAGGAAAGGCAGGTTATGGACAGAGAGAGCGAGTCTGGATGGAGGATACGCTTGTGGTGATTGTGAAAGGAACCTCCAGAACTTCCTGTCGCTCCTGGATGACGGCCGGGTTGCACAGCTCCACTCTCACCGGGGGAAACTCTTCACCCTTGTACGGAACCAGCTGGGAATGAACAGACATTTTGTTTTCTATTATTTTTTTTATTTAATTCCCACCATTTCAGCAGGTAGATTAGTAACAAAATACATACATTGTAAGTGATTGAGAATGACCTTTTGTACTTTTTATCTACTTTGTTCTACAATTTTTAAAACATTGAGGTTAAATTCCGTTTCTGTAATATTCACATTTCTATTTTTTTTTTTTTTGCATATACTGAGTGCAAATAAAATACTTCTTAATACTTAAGTTATTTTAAAATTGGATACTTTGCTACTTTGACTCAAGTATTTATGAAATTGGTGACTTGTTACTTGCAATGGAGTATTTTTTACAGTGAGTATCTGTATTTTTACTCAAACATGGCTGTCCGGTACTCTTTACACCCCTGCATATAGTGGCCAAATTAGGGGCTTGATCATTAATCAATGTCTCCATGAAGACAGCGTTGTGCTCACATCAGCTGGAGGGTCCTGGAGGTCCGGCGTCATCTCCACACAGCGCTCGTACAGCAGCCGGAGCTTCCTGAAGAGCAGAGCAAGCTGACGCAGATGTTCCTGAAGCTTCCCAAACCGGTCCTGGTAGGCCGCCTGGCTCTGGGTCACGCCGTTGGGCAACTGAGGGAACCAGAAGCATTAGGCTCTGCTGGAAGAACAGTGTGGATCGTGTGGTGAACGCAGATGAACCTGAGTGGCCCGGGTGATGTGAAAGATCTCCGTGGTGCGCGTGACGATGTCCTGGACCGTCTCTTGGCCGATTCGGCAGAGGTAGACGGGGGAAATCTCTCGCAGACCACCCTGTGGGGGCAGACCCGGGGGCATGTGAGACATGGGCATCTGCTGCTGAGGGGCCATCACGGGCATTCCAGGACCGAGACCCTTATGAGGGATGGGGCCGGACATCTGAAACAGAACCGTTATTTCACAGGGTCGTTCTTTAAGTTTCCCCTTTTAAAGAGCAATACGATATTTACAGACTGTGATGTTTAAAGTGTTACCACTGTGCTTTTAAATTCAGTCTTGCGGCAGAGTTTAAACATATGCGATGTTCGAATTTCCGTTTCATTCAAATTGAAGAACAGTGAAATAATTGTATTTTCGATCAAGCGTTAAATGTTATTACCTCCGTCGCGTGCAGCTATTCTTTCAGGGTTCGTTTGTGGCTCAATTATATATCCGTGTAAATAAAACACGTTGATATAAACGGACTTCTTCAGTTCATTGCGCTCCGTTTCAAAAGGAGCACTTGATGTCGAATGGTTCATCATTTCCGGTTCTGTTGTTGTACAGATGATGAGTGTAACTTAAGATATTTCAAAATACTTTTTAATTTTTCAATGAAAAAATTATGTGTGTATTACTTAAATACACACTAATATTGTTAAATACATTCAAAACGTGTGTTTTATTTCTACGTCGACTGAGACCTTTATTTTGAAATGACATAGTTTCGACAATTCTCGCGAGATGTAACATACAACCGGAATGAGAACGCGCGTGTTTCATCGCTGGAGCTGTACGCTTTAAACATTCAGGCGTTAAAGGTTTGTTCGCTGGAGTTTTGCTCTCACGCAGATTAATTTGCAATTAAAATACAACTCGAAAATGTTTAAATAACTGTTTTGATTACAAATGTGCTCGCTGTTTATGTCAACACCGCGTCTCGTGATGTAGTCCTTGTAGTCCTCGTAACACTAACAGAGCGACGTGAATGGTGGTCTGTTATGCCCGCAGATGGCAGAAAAAGAGCATCATCCTGCTCTGGAGGAATCTTCTGATCATAAGACCATGGAGCCCAACCGAACCGAACCAGCGGACTCCTCCGGCTTGTCTTCTTCTCAGAGAGAAGTTCTGGAGAGATGTCTTCAAGCCCTCAAACATGCAAAGAACGACAGCCACATTTTAGCAGCTTTGCTCCTGGTAATCAAGTCGATCTGACTGGCTACACAGTTCTACTTCCATATTTATGTATACATTAATGTAATCATGATCCTTTCTATTCAGATCACGAGGTTGTGTCCAGCAGGGCAGCTGGATTGTGACACTCTCCACCGTATTTTTGAGGCGGTGGGGTTAAATCTGCCCGCACGTTTCCTGGTGACAGCCTTCCGTGGTAGCAACAGCTCCGGGCTGCCCCCAGAAGAGCTGATCTCTCTGGGCACTGCTCTTCTCGCCGCTCTCAGCACTGATCCAAGTCTGGTGGCCCATCCACACCTTCTCCGAACCATCCCTATGCTTTTAACTATAGTGGAGAATGGATTTACCTCGCCCGATGCAGGGAGCCAAGCCGAGGCTGACTCGGGATCTCAGACTGAAAGTGATGCTGTGGAATCCCCAACGTGCACGGATTCCTCTGAAAAAGCCAGTGTAGATGCTCCAGCTCAAGCTTGTACGGTTCCTCTAGATGAGGCTTTGGCAATCGACTGCTACCAGGTTCTGAATGCAGTGTGTTGTTTACCACAAGGCCCCGAGCAGCTCTTCAGCCGGTGTGCTGTTCCAGCTTTGTGTAGAGCTGTGACCAAAAAGCAAACGCTCAGCCAAGACAAAGGCCTTCAACTTTTGGGCCATCTTCTGACGTCCAGCATAAGGCAGCAAGCTTGGGCTAGACACTCGTCTGAACTTCTAGCAGTGCTGAGCACAGTTTTGCAGAACTTCCAGTCAGCCTCCCATCAGGACCGATTAGGAATGTGCTCCCAAATCCCAAAGTTCCTCCCGTCACCAGGTGTCGAGTCGGAAAACCAGGTGGTTAAAGATATGGTGGCTAATCTTTGGGCATCTCTACGTCCGTTAGTTCAGAGCAAACTTACCACCGACCATTTGGGTTTTGTTTTAATATTATCCGCCTGTCTATTGGATCTTAACGGATGGGAGGCTGTAGGGTCACCGAAATTCTGTTGTCTGCTTGTGAACCGAGCGTGTGTGGAGGTGAGGATGGGTTTAGAGGAGCCACCCGGCGTGGAGATGTCCTCACAGCAGCAGAACACCATCACAGCCTGCTATCGGATTATGGAGGCTGCTATGGAGCAAGCCTGCAGCCAGGGGGCAGTATCAAGCCCATCCCAAGAACAGACGGCCATCAGCGGGCTGAGTCTTCAGCAAAGCCGGCAGGTGCTTGGAGCTCTGGAAGAGGCTTTCATGGCTGAAATTTACTTTCTGAACCTGGTGAGTTTAGTTCTATTAGTAATTAGATTTGAAGCTTCTTGTTTTAAACTGCTGTTTATTTTGAATAATTGAACCGTCGGCTAGTCAGAGCAGAACCTGGAAAAAATCCCATTACAAAAGCCTGATTGTTTTCTTATTTGGGACAAAAGTATGCTCGTATTGCTCGTGTGGTGCTGTATTAAGCCACACAGTGTTTAATCAGATTAACAGTTTCCAGCTTTAACAGGAACTGATCTGGAATAAGTACTGTTTTATTGTGTGCATGCACTGTTGAAATAAAACAGAATCAACGAATAGTTTGTAAATTAAAGCGTGAAATACATGTTTACTTTTATTTTCAGGTTGACCAGACCCGATATGATGAGCCGTTTGTGTTCGCCACCTTCCGTTCTCTCTGTGTCTGGCTTGCGGAAGAAACCTCATGTTTAAAGGAGGATGTTGTTCGCCTCCTGCCGTTCCTCATGACGTATGCCAAAAGTCACCTGACGAAAGGGAAAAAAGGCGAACTGGCTGATTGGATGTCAAAAATATCCATCGACAACTCCTCACAAGACGTGACACGGACCGGAGAAGCTGCGATTCGGTGAGACAGTCTCTGGCCACTTTAGATCTTATCTATAGGAAACGTGTGAATATTTTGACTTTTTTAAGAATGACTTTTTATCTTCCTAGATTCCTTCTTCCTGCTCTCTGCCACCTCTCTGCTGAAGACGGACCTCGCCGGGTTCTTCTGTCGATAGATGCTCCAGCTTTACTTGTGGAGTATCTGGTGAGCGGATGGGAGTGTGTAAGAAGTCAGAGTGGGAAGACCGTGACCAGAGATCCCAGTCTGGAAACAGCCTGCTCTGCTTTGCTCAATTTTGCCGTCACTGAGCCCGAACGTGTCCGGTAACTTAAGTCAGACCTTAATCACAATCCACGTCTAATATTTGATTATTGTTATATGATGTGTTGTTTCTCTGGGCAGGAGCGATGCTTGTTTCACAGCACTGGAGATCATGCTGAGCGACGCGCTTCCGGTTCTTCTTCATAAGCCTCGTCTTTTGGTGTTGGCAGCAAACTTTTGCACGTTGGGTCTCATGATTGGAAGACTCAAACCATTATCCACAGGTAAAAAATTCATAAAATAAAACATGAAAATGTAAAATGAAATATCTGAGAAAAATTGAGTGCTAACTAATAACTGTTGTGAATTCAAATTATATTTGTCACCTAAAAATTATACATGGTACAACATGTAGTGAAATGAGTTTTTGATTGTTCCAGCGTTTAAACATAGGAATGGGGGAGATGCAACGAAATGTACAAAGGGTGAAATACATTAAAAGGAAAAGAATAGAAATACGATAAAAACAAGATATAAATATAAAATGTGAACAAAAATACAAAATTTCCAAGATAAAAAATATAATTGAATAACGTAGAAGTGAGTAAAACACAAAAATGTACAAAACGTGACTCCAGAAAATGTAAAGTTTCCAGTTGAAGGTGTCTAAAAAGTGACTTGGTGTTCCAGAAAGTGTTTGTAAAAGTGACCAGTTAAAGTGTCTGTAATGTTTAAAATTTAAAAATTTAAATTTAAATTGAACCTTTATTGAACCTTAAAGTGGTGATTAAAGAAACCTAATCCACTGTTTCCCTCAGGTGAACCCGAACAGCGGCGATTCTTTTCCTCCGTCCTGTCGTTTCTCCTGAGTGCCTTGCGCTCCGGTCAGCCTTGTGAACCGGCTCAGGTCAGCCGTCTCTGGGAGGAGAGCTGGGAGGAGGCGCAGGAGCTCTGGAGACTCGCTCTGCAGGCTCTGGGTGGGTGCGTCCGGACTCATCCCTGGATTCCCAAGATGCTGAGGGATGTGAAATGGCTTGAGATGCTGTTGGACCTGCTGGGACCCAGTGGACGTCTCCCAGACCAGCCTTCACAGGAGGCACTGCAGGAGCTTCTGTGTGCTGTAGCTGAGCAGTGTCCAGCGTGTCGGTCAGACCTCAGTGAGCTGCTGAAGGGGTTAAACGCTGAGGGCCTTCAGATCATGCAGCAGCTCGCCAGAAAACTCAACAAATAGCTTTTATATGAAGAAGAACGTCACTTAAGAATGTTTGTCTTGTGTTGGTCTGTTAATAAGTAAATACAGTTTATTTTGCTTTAAAGGGTTCCAAGTTGTTTGTTTTTCCAAAAAATGTATACATTTACATATAGAGGCTATGTGTGATAAAGGGTGTGTGTGTGTGTGTGCGTGCGCGTGCGCGTGTGTGTGTGTGTAATTTTACTCTTTATAATTTTTTTTTATACACACATAATTTACCTTATAGGTTTAATAATCGTGTCAATAAACCGAAGGGTTTCAACTTGGATTTAGAATTAGACTTTTCTTTTTATATATATATATATGTGTATATATTTTTTTTTTT
>CM051498.1:2845972-2926915 GCA_028031935.1 Paedocypris micromegethes | reverse complement strand
TTTTTTTTTTTTTTTTTTTTTTTTAACACAATGCACTGCATTTCGGTTGTAAAAAAAACTGCGATCACGTGGTTGTTCATCGGGACTGAGCAAGCCACAAGATCTCGCGAGATTTGCATGAGATTCACTCTCGAGATTAGTTCTCGTGACGTCACATCCGACACTTTTGGAAGATGGAGTCGAATGGTCTGAAGCTGAGTTTTTGGGAAAACGGGCCCAAACCGGGTCAGTTTTATTCATTTCCAGGACACAGCAGCAGCGTGGCGGCACCAGAATGCGGACCCATCAAACACACACTGTAAGTTTTTCACACCGCGGCTCAAATGTCTGTATTATGCGAATAGTTTGCACTTTCGATTTGTTTGTCTGCTGCATCATCATGGAGGAAAATTGTGTCTCGGCAACTTGTTAATTTTATTATCACGAATTGTTCAGACAATCTGTTCTACTGTTGCACAGTGTTCTTAGTATATTTATGTTAAGCGGCACCTATTCTTTATTTAGCCATAAAACGTTTTGATGTTAGCATTTACCTTTTAGCATTTATGCTAACACCTAGCCTTCATAGAAAACCTATTTCAGATTCATCTTTGTACATGAATACATTTATAGTTCACCTCTTTTAAACTGCAAGTGTGACGGTTTAAACAATTTCGAATATATAAGAAAATAATTAAAGAACAAAAAAACGCATGATACTTGTGTAGTAGCTTTCCTCTTAAGTACGCGTATTCTTCCACAAAATTCCAAACTCTTTCCCTAATTTTACAAACACTTAGAAAGCAGGACAAAAATCTTGTTCTGAAACGACTACATTTTTTTTCTTTGAGTTTTGGCAGTGGTCACTCATGTACGCACAAACCTCTTCAAGTTCAAATTGCGCACTTAAGCTATGCGTGCTCACATGAGTGTGTATGCAAACACACACACACACACACACATTTTGGTCTGGTGGTTCAACTATTAAGTATTCTACCATGTTCATCTATTTGTTCTCCTCCCCAGGAACCCTATGGTGACCGGCACGTCAGTACTGGGGGTGAAGTTTAATGGCGGCGTGATCATTGCCGCTGACATGCTGGGCTCTTACGGCTCACTGGCCCGTTTTCGGAACATCTCTCGGCTGATGAAGGTCAACAACACCACCATTCTGGGAGCGTCTGGAGACTACGCAGACTATCAGTACCTCAAGCACATCATTGAGCAGATGGTGTAAGTCCACACACGTGTCTGACCTGTGAATCCTATTTGTATCGCTGAAAAGACTGAATTCTAGAGGAGCATCTCCCTAGGTTTATTTGTCGTTTAGAGTTTGTTTTCCTGCCTTTCGTTCAGCTAACAGTCACCGTCATTTCAGAATCAGTCCTCTGTGATGTAGTTCCTCTTCTCTGTTTACTAGGATCGATGAGGAGCTTCTTGGAGACGGACACAGCTACACACCCAAAGCCATCCATTCCTGGCTCACGCGAGTCATGTACAACCGCCGCAGCAAAATGAACCCTCTGTGGAACACGGTGGTCATCGGAGGATTCTATCAAGGAGAAAGGTGGGCTTAACGTTCACTTTTTAAACATCGTTTTTTTTTTTCACCTAAAATGCCACTTTGAGGTAGCTCCTCCGTTTCAGAATTTGTCATGTGAGATCGGATTGGCCATCCTGTACGTCAATCAGGCTGAAAATTCATAGCAAGATACATGATATGCTGATGTTTTTTTTTTTATTGATAACTTCAGCCATTTTGTTATTAATCTACCCAGATTGTGTTCAACATCTATAACGTTCTAAACCGTTTCATGCTCATTTGTAATGAGTTGTTTTCTGCTCCTGAAGCTTCCTGGGTTATGTGGACAAGTTAGGAGTTGCGTATGAAGCGCCGACGGTGGCCACAGGATTCGGTGCTTACCTGGCTCAGGTAGGAGCGTGTAGAATCATGAATCTGATGTGCTTTCTGTAACTAACCGACTGACGTGTGTGTGTGTGTGTGTGTGCTGCGCAGCCTCTGATGAGAGAGGTGGTGGAGAATAAACCCGAAATCACAAAAGATGAGGCTCGTGCCCTGATCGAGCGATGCCTGAAGGTTCTGTACTACCGTGATGCGCGATCCTACAACAGGGTAAACATTGACTGTTTTGTCCTCAACTGTAGAAATATAGTTTGTTTTAAAAAAAGCCAACATTTTTTTCTTAAATTGGTTTGCTCTGTTTAAAAGCGTGATGGCTAATAATTGTCCTTAATACATAATTCTCTCTTGCTTTAGTATGAAATAGCCATCGTGACCGAGGAGGGAGTGGAGATTGTCGGGCCTCTGTCGTCTGAAACAAACTGGGACATTGCTCATCTGGTCAGGTAACATGGCCGTCTCGTCTTTTTTTTTTTACCACATATTTAACGTGAGCTGTTGATGTAAATGCTTCCTTCGTGGTCTTTACTGACTTCCTGTTTAATTTTTCAGTGGTTTTGAGTGATTCCACACCTGGAGCTTCTTTTCTTCAGTTCAGATTATAAAGGCCGTAGACTTCATGTTATTCATAATAAATGTTCATGTTCTGTGTAAGTGGTGTGTGTGTGTGTGTGTGTGTATATTCTTACTGAAATGGTGCTTTTGTGCTCACTGTGAGACAGATTTACATCCAGAAGAACATTAATGTTTGTAAACAGTTTAATATGTAACATGATCACATTTGGTGCTCAAAAACCATGATTTAGAAGAGTCCATCTTTAATGCACACCTGTAGACATAATCATTTGTGCAAACATTAAAATGCACCAATGGTGAAGCAGAGTTTTACTGACCTGCCGATTATGATTCTTCAAATCCGAGGAAGGATTCCAAATCGCTATCTTTTTCGAAAATTTAATTCAGTGCAAGCGCGTTGTTTGGTGGAGAAGGCAACGAGTCAGAAGGAAGGCTCCTCTCAGCTTCCTCGTGGTGTAATTCGCCGAGAAGAGCTTCACTAAAGGTCCGAATCATATCTGAAGGAACCGGAAAACTCACTCCTGGGTTCAAACTCAAAACACACTCGAAAGAACGGAAGAGAAGTCCAGGCTTTGCCTTCAAAACCTTCATGATCTTGTCAAGCCAGCCACACACCAGCACGGCTAAATCACATGCTCGAGCACTGACCAGCTCCTGAGGTGAAGTCCTCGCGTGATGGTTCCACCGCGCCTGGAGAAAGCCACGTATCACCGAGCCCACACAGATCTCCAGAGGCTGAAGGCGACTAGAACATCCGTGTGGGATCAAGCATGGCATGGTACTGGCACTGTTAAGATCTGCCAGGAACTCACGTGACGTGTGACCTCTGTACGGATCCATCATCAACAGGCCCTTGTTTCCACTTGAGGCATCAATGTGCCTGCACCACACTTTATCCAGCCAGAGCCTCAGTCGCTCTTCATGTGTGAAGCCTCCTGCTCTGCTCTCAAAGACGATGGAGTCTGAAAAACAAACATCTTCTGGGTTGACATCTTCACCTTGGAGAAAAACCATAGTGGGCAGGATGGTCCCATCAGCCAAGGCCGCCAACATGACCTCCATCAGTGGAGCCGACGTGCCAATCAACTTCAAGGCCGAGCACGGATACGAATCCTCGCTTTTCTTCAGCTTCCCCATGTCGACAAAGATGGAAAGTTCATCCATCGCTCCCCGAGCTCGGAGACCGAAGCCCTGTGAGGAAATCTGGTTTATGAGGAACTGGTGATAAGACAACTCCAGCTGTTGAGATCTTGGTGTCAGGGTTTTGGCAGACGCCTGTAGGCCCAGATCCCGGGCGAGCAGAAACGCAATCATCCAGGCGTACGTGATGGTGGACCTCTTTTTGTTCCACAGCAGGTCGTAGGCTTTTTCAAACAGGTTGCCTTCATCGATGGGAAGCTGCTGCTCACGACGGCAGTGGATCCATTCCACCAGGTCATCTGCTCCCTTTTCTTTCACATCTTCTCTGCCGTCTGACGCCTCCATCTGACGCTTCGAGAGCAACGCCTGCACGTGCTCCTCATGCATGTCAAAGTGGCTGGCGGCCTGAGGAACGCCGTAGCAGAGGGTGTAGAGCACGACCTTCAGCTGAGACGTGCTCAGCGGCCTTTCGCTTCTTCTGGAGACCAGACGCGAGCCTTCGGGGTTCTTCTGAACTGTGGTGGCCGCTGAGGTCTTCAGTGGGTTCCGTTCTTTCTCGGGAAGAGCAGGCTGGAGCCGAGTGTGAGCAGGAGCCACGGGGAGCGAGACGCTGTAGGGCGGTTGAAGCGGTTTAGAAGCCATCGGACCTTGCTGCAGCTGCAAAGGCAGGAGGATCCGGTTTGGAAGTCTTTGGGTTCCTGGTAGCAGGTCGGTTGGGATGAAAACAAATCTACAATAAAGATTAAAAAAAAACATGTTATAAAATAGAGAAGAGACTGTATTGTTATTGTACCTAGTATACTATAACTTCGGATAATACAAAATATACGGATATAGAATATTAGGATTGTAAATGTACACAAAAGAATAACAATCACAAGGATGAGAATCAAGTTTAAAGTGTAAAACAACAGCATATATGGAAGACAAATGGAATAAACTTACCTTTTAAAGCCACGTGAGAATCCTTCTGAAACAAAACAAAATGTGGAAATTAATACATGTATAAAGAATGTTCAGCATTATAGACCTGCAAACAAACGCAGGGTCTTTTTGTTTGTTTAACAGTTCTTGCACGCTAAATAAACACGGACATGCTGGAATTAAAATGATTTAGCGCCCTCTAGTGACCAAAATGCATGTTGGCGATTATCTGGTTCAGTTTGATTGATTGGTCTGGTTCCCTGTGCCTGAGCATCATATAAAAAGGAAATTCCATCCCACCTTGCAGGCTGCAGATGCTTGCCTGGTGATCCGGATTATCAGCGAGATGTTTGGCCATTATATCTCCAGAGCGAGTTCTAAATCGACACGTGCTGCAACCTAGAATCCCTTTCCTGCAAAATAAATCGCAAAGAGACTGCTGTTAATGAAAACAAATATTCCAGTATGAAAAAAAACAACTTGTTTACAACTAAAATTAACCCATCTAATATATTGAAAAGTAGGGATGCACCGATCGAGTATCGGCCTCGATAAGTCATATAGTTCTCGAAAAGTACTCGTTACAAGTCCGCTAATTCCGAAAACCGATACCACGATACCACTCGGACCACCGGTCCGAGTTTGAGTGGCATGTAAGGGGTTAATTTCAAAACTTCTAAACTTGAGGCTTGTTTAGTTGACTTCTAAACCAACACAACTCATGCTGCAGCAAGAAGAGAGAAAATGTTGTTAGTTTATTCTCAAATATTGTGCACTAAATAAAAAAGATTTATTATTTAATTCCCCTTTGTGATGACTTTGAGCTTACAAAAAACTGAAGAAAAATACTTGAGTTGAAATTATTAAAAAAAATAATAAAAAAAATGTTCTCAATTTCAAACTAGCCCCTTGCTTTTTTGTTAATTTAAATGACTAAAACTGTTACCTGTAAATCTAAATCATGTTTTTATTAAGTACTCGGTATTGGTGAACACTGAAATGCAAGGATTTGTAGTATTTGTTTTCCAAAAAAGTGGTATCGGTGCATCTCTATTGACAAGCATGCGCTTTTGATTGGATAACGTAATAAATATTATCCAGATTCTCTATCACATCAGAAAGACCTTTATGGATCAGCGTTGTTGTGATGGCCGTGTGAGTCGCACTTACTTCGGACAGGATCTGTACAGCGTGATGTATTTCTTGGCATTTTTGCGAGAAACGTGCGAACTAGAAAAGCATAAAGCACACGTCAAAAAAAAACATCAGCATGTAAAAGCGGCTTTAACATGTTTGAAGCGGTGTGGGTCACCTGATCATGTGATCCGCATAGGCCCTGGCGCAGCACGTGCGGAATCGGCACAGCGAGCAGCGCACATAGGTGGGGAAATGGTTGTAAAAAGTGGAAATGTCGAAGTTGCACTCCACACAGAAGTATTTAATTGAAGGATTGCTGGCGGATCAAAAATACACAAAGCAGATTTAATTCAGCTCTTTTACGTAGATTTTTGACATGATTTTTTTGTAACAGCATCATTTTATGAATAAATTCAACATTAAATTTGTGAACCAGAACTGAAACCATTAACTACACACAAACACTACTTGGGAAACTTGGTAACTGTTTTAGATTTACGAACACCAACCATTGTTTCTGAAACTTCACTAGCACGTCCTCCATGATCTCCACTGGATTTTTCCTGGTGGGAGCCACTTTACTGGTGATGTTTTGAGGCACTGGACTGGTCAGTGAAGCAGTGGAGGCTGTTGTCCTCACAGGGGTTGAAGTGTTCAAAGGAGATATTCCAGATATTTCTTTAGTATCTTCACTACTGGATGTATAAGCTCTGATGATGATCTGGAACAGAGGAATAAAGTCATATTTAAAAGACCTTCAGCATTAAACGGTCCCTCCAGTTCACTGTGACTCCACAGTGTGAGCAAAGCAGTCACCACAGTGTCTACGGTCACATATGTATTCCAGCTGGCCCGGGTTCAGGTAACCATAGCAACGTTATCGCTAAAAGTGGACCCGGTCACTCCGGAGCGAGCGTGGCGTCTCCTTTCGATAACGATTTTGTGGCGATGAGTCACCAGTTCTGGAAGTAAGACCTCAGTAACAGTGTTACTTTAAAAGTGTTCTTTTTTTTTGTTAACCGACATGCTTGAAAAATTAAAAAAAGTTTTATACGTCTAAACACATGTTTTACTCAAATAAAAAAAAAATCCTTCCTGCATATTAGTTGCAAAAAAAAAAAAACAACATTCTTTTGGCCTATCGTATAGTGAAATAATATTGTTACAATACACAATATTTTCACCGACAACACCCTTCATAACGTAGGTAGAGGTACCACTTTAGACAGACAGAATTTCCAGAAACTACCACAAAAAAAAAAAAAAAAATCACAAGAAAATTTGTGAAATCCTAGATGAACTGAATAAATATAAAAAGTAAAATATCTTCAAATAAAATCTCTTACCTTAGTCCCAGATTGTAGACCCACCAACTGCTTGGGCTTCACACAGGTATTATGAAGATTCAGCTTGTGCTCAAGTCTGTTCTTCGGCATGAAGAACTGAAGCCGACATTTGTTGCAATGCATTGGTGGTTTTTTCTAGACAGACGCGCACAAGCAAGACTCGGTCAGGTTCGAGAGGAGCAGACAAACTCTGCACACTTCTCACCTGATGTTTAGTGCAGTGCATCTGATAGCCAATGAACGAGCGGAAGCCCTTCAAGCAAAAAGGACACAGCAGAAAGGAAGTGTCCTTGTGTTGGTCTGCAAAGTGCTCCATGACATCTCTGTGGAAAGATGAGCGGAAGCCACAAACCTGCAATTTGGAAAACACAAGAGATGTTACATTTTTCACATTTTAAGAAAGCATTTTAATAAGACAAATAAATACGTACCACACACGTGTAGGGCATCTCGCCCGGCTTGTGCGTATGCTTCATGTGATTTAAAAACAGTGGCTCGTTCTCGAACGACAATTCGCAGATCTTGCACACTTCTGAAAAGCAGGACAGAACATTGGCATCTCCAGAACATTGGTTCTCCTCAAGAAGGGAACTGGATTTGACTCACTTGAGGAATCCACATCACTGTGGACCTCTTTAAGATGGCACTGGAGAAGAGAGGGTGTCAAGAACGTCCTGAAGCAGTGATGGCAGGACTTCTGAAACCCCACTTCCCCAACTCGATGATCCAGTTCTATGTGGTGCTTCATGTGGTTCATCATCCTGAAGAAAAACACGGATTAGGTTCCATCCATAACTCTCACGCCACTGTCCAAATCAAACCCTTACATGATGTTTCCTGCCAGCTTCTTGCTGCAGAGCATACATCTCACCGGCGGCACCTCTGAATTCTCACCGACTTGGACAGGTTTGCAGACTTTCTGTCCGTAATAGTAATCTTCAACTAACATGATCATTCTCTCGTGGTTGTCAAGCTCTCTTGAGACCGGACTAGGTGTTCCCTCTGGTATTTCGGATGCCATGACATTTGGAGCGCTTTGGGAAGGTTTGGAAAAGGAAGCACAAGTCTCGGACACGGAGGGTTCCGATAAGGCTTTGGGAAGCTGGATCTTCTTTTTAATTAAGCTTGTAATATTTTTGATTCTCTTTACGAGGTCTTTATTGCATTGCTGGGAAAGACAAACACATAAGAAAATTTTAAGAAATGTAAATATTATTTTAAAAATGTTGGGAAGGTAAAAAGCAAAAGAGGAAATTGATGGAGATTAATACGTAGATAAAAAAAAAATACATTAATCACAACAATAATATTTGAGCCTCACAATTAATACAACAATTAACACACTTTTTTTAGCAAACACAAAATTAATTTCCTTTTTTCAAAAAGAAATAAAAAGAAACGTAAAGTACATACGCAGAAATATCCACGGAGGACATCACTCTTTTGATAGGGTGTCCAACATCGACCACAAGACTGTGGCCCACTGGAAGATTTCTTGAAAACTGTAAAAAAAAAAAAAAATGTTAAAACAAAAGTCACACTCTCATTTTATTTATTTATCTCAACACAATGAAAATAAATGAAAAACACTGCAATGAACACTGAAATATCTCAACAGTCCTGACCCTTTGATGAACCAGGAAAGTCCATCTTTGGTTCTATGCGTCTTTTGTTTTTGGACTTTAGACTTGACGGAACTGTAGATGGTGGTCCTTGCAGACAGCTCAGCTGGCCAGCAGGCATGTTTCCTAATTGAAGAATTTTGATTACTTGGCCTGTAAGATTTTTGGATTGTAATCGTTTCACACTTTGCCATAAGCATACACAAAAGAGGACACACTCTTACAGTATGTTCATAAACATCAGACATTCGTAAACCAATAGTAGTTCTAGAAAGCTACTTGGATGCTTTAGATATTCAATACTAAACCAAACAACACCTGTAGTCGTGTCAGTATGGACACTGGATGTCTCCAGATTCTTCGCCGGAACTACAGCTGTGTTGCTCTTCGTGTTTGTGGGATTGTTGCTGGAGAAGTTGATCTGGCCTGACTGTTCCGTGAACAACTTTGCAGATGAGTTACCATTTACCAGTATATTTGGATTGGTATTCTGTGAAGTCGTTACATTGGCTGGCTGAGCTGCAGAGAACAAAAAGCACAAGTAAAACGAATAGATTCATAAGCCAAAGAAACGAATAAGATGAAAGCAACAAAATAATTCACAATTTTACTGACTCACCAGTCGGTAAGAAAGTAATTGTCTGTCCGTTTAAGATAAAACGGATTGATGTCCCCAAATTCACTGGGTTTGAAACGAGCTGATTTGGATTAGTCTTGAAAAGAAAAAGAATAAAACTAAATACTTGATCAGTGCTTAATTAATCAGTAACTAATTATTTGATAACATTTTCAATCAATAATACAGAATAAAAAACTTGAATTGAAAGAAGAAAACAAAACAGATAAATACCGGAGTAGCGAAGAACACGGTTTGGCCGAGTCCACCGTTGGGCCCGCCGATAGGTTGTGCAGTATTAGACAGTACGAGAGCAGGTGCCGGACCTACAGAAAACACAAAAGCTCAGTCAGAAAGGCTTTTTGTCATTTATATTGATGTCCATGACACCAAAGTTCACACTTTTACCAGAAGTCAGCGGCGTTATTTGACTTGTGTCAATAGTAGCCGGTGTCTCTGCTGAGACGATTGGTGGCGTTTGCACTAAAATGAGACAGACAACAGTTCAGTTAAGAAAAAAAAAAAAGAAAAAAGAAAAAACAATTAGGATCTAGTGAACTTAAAAAGCTTACAGGTGTTAAGCAGGGCTTCTGTGGTTTGACCATCACCTTGAAAAGGTTCTGCTTCATGGTCTTCATTGCACAACAGATGATCCGTTTCAGACATATTCTGTTAAAACATGGAAAATAATGTATTATTTTATGTATAATGTATTGGATGAAATGCATAAAAATGCTAACTGGATAAATGTGAAGGATCCATTCATTTACATACACATTTCAATTGTCAAATATTTATCATAGATTTTGTCTTAACTATTTTTATGATCAATATTTGATTATTTGTATGGTACAAATAGCATTATTAGACTGACTTTCAAAATGTAACAATTTTAATCACATGTGCATTTTATGACATGTAAAATGTATTCTTACATTTCTTTGCAATTTACAAACAATAGTCAAATGTGACAAAATTACACGTACAAGAAATAAACAATGCTTTTCCGAATGCAATTTAATTGGTCAAAACATTTGTTTATATTAAGAAATGCGTTTACCTGATTAAATACGAAAACGAAGAATTTTAACACGGATTCTGCAGAACATGTGTTGTCATAACAAAATGTCCTCTATGCCATCGCAGAAACACGTAACTAACGTTTGGCTAACGTTAGCCCGCCCTGCTAAAGGCGCCCATGCTTCTCCAGCCAATGCGCGTTCTCCTTCAAGTGTTTGCTACTAACTGGCGTTTACCTGAACTTTTAACAACTTGTGTAAAATACAAAAAAAATTTGACAAAAGAGAACACTTACCTCATGCAAAATTCTGCATTTATGCAAGAAGAGCTGCAATTTTATAACGTTTTACTTCCTTCGATTACTATTCGCGCGCTTTGCAGACGAAAAGATAAAAAAAAACAATTGGATCGCGGATCGGCGAGGCTTTCCAGTATTGCTCAATGCGAGACTGAAAACGTCACTTCCATGGATGCGTCCTACACTGTGATTGGCTGGGCTCCAGTTGTTAAGGCGGAGTTTTCAATTTTATTCGTGAGTTGTTAACCGAAATAAAATAAGTTACTAATGTTGAGGCATTTCCTTATGAAAAGCATTTCCTCGTTAAAAATACTTTCAAATAATATTTCTATTATAAATTAATATTTAATTGAATGAAAATTGCAACAGAAATTAAAAGATAGATAGTGAATCTTTTTATTTTTTATTTTAGTTCTGATGAAGTGTCTTAGTTTAATTATTTTTTAAAATCAGTATTGAGAACTCGAACTTATAGATAGACCACAGCCATTAAAACGTCTACAAAACACACCAACAGTATGAAAAATAAATTGTCTCTGTGTGAGCATCCTAAAAGAAACTACATTTTTAAAAACAAGTTTATAAGTGTTCATCTGAAATAAACTATATGCGTTTTAGTTATATGTTGTTCTTTCCACGTGAAACGCTAAACACCAATCCAAGATGGCGGCTGGATGTGGCGGTTTTCGCTTTGAACTCATTGCAATTACAGTGGTTAAACTAGTCGCTAAACCAAACATCTACATTTTCAAAAAATTTAAATCGATAAATTAATGCATCAAAAACGGTGAAACGGCCCTGTTGTTCTTGCTACTCTAGTGTCGTTAAAACTGGTCAAATGGGTCAAGTTTTGCAGGTAAAATATACTTCAGACCAAGAAAAGGCAAACCCTACAGTAAGAAAAAAAATATTAATCATTCACAAGTTTGGAGTGAAGGAGCAGGGGTGCATACCTGAGAGGTTTCTTTCTTGAGTCTTGGACTAGAGCAATGCATGATCTTAATTATTGTAAGAATCTAACGCAAAAACCTTTAACCAAGTTAGACTAAAATACCTTTCATAAATATAATTGGGGTTTTTCTTTTTTGCAAAACAAGTCCTCAAATAATTGAAACGTGGGTGTTTAAGTTACCTGTGTGGTTCTGAGCAGCCTGCTTCTTTCTGCTCTATACCTGCAACTAAGCTTGCAATTTTTTTTCGCAAACACATGATGTGTGATTAACCGGCCAGTTATGACGTTGGTTAGCTGGAAAAACTGTCCATTTTAGCATAATGCTCTTGGTTTGTTTGGAGGAGAGATTGTTAAAGTCCACATCTGGGGGAAAAAACACGGACATAACAAGAAACCCGCCCCATCCGGGACCACAGGGGATCACAGGGGACCACCATGCGATCTCCTCACAGAGGACCTGACCGGTTCTCGAACCCGGGTACACGAATTCGGCAAGGGGTAAATCCCGCGATTTAAATTCGATCAATTAAATTAAATGAAAAAAATGTGTCTTTTTCAAACATGATCAAATCGTCTGTGAGGAACCAGCACAACCCGCAACGCCACCGTGCAATCGTTAATACATGTGATGTAAAAATCTTCACCCCACATCACTTATTTATAATTTTTTTTATCTCATAAAAATACTCTGGCTTCGTTCTTGGTCAAGTTTAGCTGTTGTGATAATGCACAACCATCTGCGCCATTTCCATTCTGGGCAATTCAGTTTATTTTAGTGCTTTTTGTTTCTTTATTGATACATTATCATATATAAATACGTTTTACATCATTCAGATGAAAAATGAGCAAACATCATCATAATTACGTGATATGCCATGTGTGTCTCTGTCAAATGAATACATGACTTGTTTCAAGTAAAAAAATATTTAAAGATATTTTATTAAAATATGCATTAAAATTATGCAGGCTTCATTCTCAATTCACTTAGTTGTTCACATGACCAATATGTCACCATTTGAGCTGTTTTTGGGTTTATATATATATATATATATATATATATATATATATATATATATATATATATATATATATATATTTATCGGGTTAACACATAATCTGTATTTGATTTAAATAATAATAATAATAATAATCAAGAATCCAGAGTGTGTATCCTGCCTCCGGCCCATTGATGCTGCCCTGTAAAGAACTAAGCGGCAAAAGATGAATGAATGAACAAATGAATGAAATAATAACAATAGTTTCAAAGGCGTTATACTTTCTAATATTTTGTAACAATGTTTCAGTTGAAGGTTGTGTTTTTAAATAGAAACAGAACACTTTTTAATCAACTTTCTTTATCCATTCTTTCATTTTCTGAACCACTTTTAGTCAGAAGAAGCCATGACCAATCACTGCAGCTTGGAACCTGAAAGCGGGACAGATCCTTGACTGGTGGCCAACCAAGGGTGGGAAGCACAGACACACACATTTACACTCTCACTCACACACATGGGCAAATATCCAAATTCAGTACAAAAAAACAAAACAAAACTGCCTCAACCTTCTTAATTTATGAGGCACTTTAATTCACACAGCTCCATGATGTAGTTTTTTTTTTTCATTGTTATACATATTTTGTTTTTATCCATATTTACCAAAAAGATAAAAACATGCTTTTTTGCAACAAACCAGTTGATATGATCTCAAATCTAAAAACTCATTCATTATTTTAATTCAAGAAACTATTGATAATTATATTTCATGCAAAGGTCACACAGAGCATTTCTGTTGGCTGTTTTTTTTGTGCAACTGTAAGCCATGGAATCTAACATGATCTTGACTTAATCTGCTTATAAAACCTTAACCCAGGGTTTAATGCAGGGCGCTTAGACGTGTTAGGATCACTGAGCTTTGCGGTGGCCAAACAGTTAAAACTGATGCTTTTTCGTCCAAAACATCAGAAAAGTGTGCTGCAGAAAATGAAAGAAGAGTTTACAGCATATCCCAGCAGATGATGCATTTCTCTGTCTCAGCCATTCAACTGTGGGAGGAACTGAAGTCAAGCCGCGTTGTCAAATACGGAACAGTAACTGTAGTTACAGCTATTAGTAAGTAATCTAATATTTTCCTCTCTTGCTTACACCTTATCGACACGTGCTTTGAACCTAATCATAAATTCTGAAAATTTAATCATGCACACTTAGAGAAACAAATATCTAATGCTGTTTTAAAGTTGTGTTAAACGTGTTGTTGTGTGTGTGTGTGTGTGTGTGTGTGTGTGTGTATTATGAATTTAGGGGGAGATGACATGTTTAGATTACTTGTTAGATATTTATATGTGTGCATGTAGAGTTTATACTTCTGTGAATATGTATGTGAGTATAGTCTAGTTTTGGTTTACTTCAAACCGAGTGTACAGTGACAATACAAAACATTATTTAATCCAGACAAAAATATAAAGAGAATTATCAACCAAACATTCTTAATTAATCAACACAGTTTTTTATATATTAAAAGACTTATTTAGACTTTAGACTGATTGCAATAGTTTGAGTGGATTTTTAACCAAACATGGCATTTACACCAAACATGTGCATGACACATTTGTTTCAGTGTTTTCTACTTTCTTTAGGCTTTGTTCTGTTAAGGAAGTGGATTGCTGGTGGAGTATGTCAGTGTTGCGTGAGACTGGACGGAAAGACGGTTGTAATTACCGGAGCCAACACTGGAATAGGGAAGGAGACGGCACGTGACTTGGCACTTAGAGGTAAACCAGCTGACCTTGAATTATCCCAAACAAAACCAAATAGATTTAGTCAGCTGAACAGAGAATATTGCAGTCCTGTTTTAAAGACCCCCGTCCTCTCCTCAGGGGCCCGTGTTGTGTTGGCTTGCCGAGATGTTTCTAAAGCTGAAAAAGCCGCAGCAGAGATCCGCAGATCGACAGGAAATGGCAACATCGTGGTCCGTCACTTAGACCTGGCTTCTTTAATGTCTGTGCGACAGTTTGCACGCGAATTAATCGCCAGTGAAGATCGACTGGATATTCTTATTAACAACGCTGGTGAGATTTTTGAATTCCCCTAACATCCATTAATACTTTTTTGACTTTCAAATATTTATTTTGGTTCAATCACATTTTTGTTAGGAGTGATGATGTGTCCAAAAAGCTTCACAGAGAATGGCTACGAGACTCAGTTTGCCGTCAATCACTTGGGTCATTTTCTGCTGACCGTTCTACTGGTGGACATCTTGAAGAACTCCTCTCCCAGTCGGATTGTTAACGTGTCCAGCATTGCCCACAAAGGAGGTAAAACATCCCCATTAAACAACTATCCTTGATTAATTCAGTGCGTGCTTATCTAATTTACAGAACCTTTTAATCTGCTTACCTGTCTGACAGGTAAGATCCACTTCGATGACCTGAACTTCAAAAAGGCCCAGTACAACTCCTTGGTCAGCTACAGGCAGAGCAAACTCGCCAACCTGCTGTTTACGCGAGAATTAGCACGAAGGCTTAAAGGTTTGTGCTCGCCCTTGCAATAGTATGACCTTAAAAATCCAATCCAATGTCACATTTTTAAAGATTACTATAACAAATATTTATAAAGCTCTTATTAGGGCTGCACGATATATCGAAAAATATCGTTACCGTGATAATAGGATGCGCACTACCCATATCGCAAACAGTTAAAAATATCACAAAGTTAACTGACCTAGCGGATTAATGCAAAAGTGGTTTATTTTCCATGAATAAACATGGCTGGATATGTTTAAAAAATATCCGACATAAAACTATTTTGTGTTATTTATTTTATTAAAAAAAAAAAAAAAGACAAGTCAAGAACATATTTCATTTATAAGATGCTAAATTTAAGACTTGATGATTGTAAGTCTTCGTGATAAGGCCAGAACACTTTGTTTAATATATTGCAATATTTATTAGTATCTAAAAGCAGGAAAGGCAAGGACACATTTTGTTTAAAAGATGCTCATGTTGATTTTGATGATTGCATGTTTATAATGCATGTTAATAAAATGTAATGTTTGAGAGCGATGCATTTTATCTTTGCAAGTCTTAAATCAATAAATCTTCTGAGGTTTTTAGTCTTAATGTTTGCCTCCTACTAGACAGTTTTTAGCCCAAATTAAGCTACATTTGATTAAAAACATACTGCCTGTTTATTTTAGTATCATTTTAGTGATTATTTTAGCCATCAGTAGTTTTACTTTTTGTATAGTTTAGTTTTTTTTTAAATATGGAAATATGCTATATTGCAAGCAATATTGTTATCGCAATATTCAACAGCAATACCGCATATCGCATGTTTTTTCCAATGTTGTGCAGCCCTAGCGCCTATTTTTTTTTGTCTTAAAGTGTGAAGTTACTCGTGTCTAATTCTATTTCCTAAACCAGGGACTGGTGTAACGGTGTTCTGCCTTCACCCCGGTGTCATTCGCACCGAGTTGGGACGCTATGTGAAGACAAGTCATCCTCTCATAAGTGCACTGCTCTTTTTTCCTGCCATGCTGCTATTGAAAACCCCTGTTCAAGGTGCTCAGACCTCCATTTACTGTGCAGTCGCCGAGGGGCTTGAAGACCACAGTGGTTGCTACTTCAGGTCAGAACGTGTTTATTGATCTAATTTAAATTTAAATTGAACCTTTATTAGTCCCTAACATATTTTGACTTGAAATTGTGAGGTTGTTTGAGTAAATTGTTTAAATGATTATATGATTGTTCACAGTGATTGCAAACTGAAGGAACCAGCACTGGAGGGGAAAGATGATCTTGCAGCTCTGAGGCTCTGGGAAATAAGTTCTAAACTTGTGGGCCACACAGAGGAGAACTGACATTTACAGCAATGTTTTTTAATCACATTTAATGTCATCCTTGTATGTGGTTGATCGTTTCTACTAATTTAAAGGCTTGGATTGACCTGGTGGTTATAGAAGTAGTAGCTAAATGTCTGTTTTTTTTTAGAGTGCTGTAGGGTGTAAATTAGTATGTGAATAATTAAACATATCAGTTTGTTTGCGTCTCAGGTTGTATATTATTAAATGTCATTTTGTCTAGGATTGTTTAAAATGTTTCAATAAAAGTTAGAAAGTGTAAATACATTTCAGAAAGATGTACTGTATGTAGTGGATTAAAATATTTTGACACAATTCTTTCTTTAAAATTATCAAAGAGATTTTATCTGGAATATGTGTAATGAAAATTAAAGTATAATTTAGAAAAGCAAAATCATTTGAAAAGACATGTTTTTTTATGTTTGCCTTTCATTTATGAATCTTCTGTATCACAGTATTCACTGTAGGACTATTTAAAAGTCTTTTTAAGTCTTGAAAATATTTTCAGCCGCTTGCATGACCAGAAGTGTATGACCTTAGGTGAGGGTTGGAATGTAGAATGACTCATAAATTGCGTTTGGTCTCAAGCCTTTTTTTCCACGCAACAGACCCTTTAGAATCTGGAGTCTTTATATTGGTACAGAACACACAAAAAAGCTGAGAATGAGAAATATGCACACAGCCAGGTTGACAATACCTATAAAATAATTAATTTGAGTGATAGAATCAATACACCTAAATACTGAATAATATAACACTCATTTATTGCGTGCCTGCCCTCAACAAAATGGCGTCTTGTTCATACCGTCAAGTGATTATTCAGCGCTTTGAACTCTGGGGAAGTTTTTCCTCACGCTCTCAAACTGTTTCCCGATCAGTTAACAAAGGCGTTTGTTTTGGTTTAGATGGAGACACGGACCTACGACTGATCCCAAATCTGCTGCGAATAGCATCCACTCCACACCGGAAGTAATTGGACGCGCAGGCAGTGTTTCGCCCGTTGTCAACACGACGTTATTTCAGCGAGTTTTGCAGGTTAATAAACATTAAGCTTTTTATATTAAAAATTATACTTTCGCCGACAAAGAGAAATCTCTGAAAGCGTCAAAATGAACGTGACTTTGGCTGTCAAGCAGTATATTTCTAAGATGATAGAGAGCAGCGGACCGGGAATGAAGGTGCTGCTCATGGATAAAGAAACGGTACGTGTCTAAATGTTTAATTTTGGAGATTTAATGACATTAAAATGATTTGTGTTTTTTTTTTTATTTTCAGACAAGTATAGTAAGTATGGTCTACACGCAGTCTGAGATATTACAGAAGGAGGTTTACCTTTTCGAGCGCATCGACTCGCAAAACCGTGACAACATGAAGCACCTAAAGGCGATTTGCTATCTGAGACCAACCAAAGTTAGTTTCCTTTTAAAATCGAATATATTTATATATATATATATATATATATAATAGTGGACAAGACATAATTTATAAGCTTTGTGTTTTTCAGGAAAATGTTGAGCACCTTATTCAAGAACTCCATCGTCCCAAGTACAGTGTGTATTTTATCTGTAAGTAGTACTTATTCACACACACTTTGCTGTATTTTCTTGTATTTTTCTGCTCTACAAACTAGGATTTCTTGCCTTCTTCTCTGCAGATTTCAGTAATGTGATCAGTAAAAGTGAAATCAAGGCTTTGGCTGAGGCAGATGAGCAGGAAGTGGTTGCTGAAGTGCAGGTGAACAAAGGCCTTTTCACCATCACTGATCACTGTTGTTTACTCATTTTAGAGTAAATGCATTTTAAAAACTCCGATAAAAAGGGACATTCTCAAATGGTGAAACAGTCTTTTTATGCTACGGCAGGAGTTCTATGGAGATTTTATTGCCGTGAATCCTCATCTTTTTTCTCTCAACCTTCAAGGAGTTTCACGGGTAGGAAAAGTAACAATATAAGATAATAAGATAAAGATAGATAGATCAAATCTTAATAGCTGCGTTACAATGAAACTCACATGGGTGTTTCTGTTCACAGGGCCGTAGTTGGGAACCCAGTGTTCTGCCGCGGGTCACACAAGGTTTGACGTCCGTGTTGTTGTCTCTGAAGAAATGCCCCATGATCCGCTACCAGCTCTCCTCTGACTTGTCCAAGAGGCTTGCAGAGAGTGTCAAAGTAAGACTTTCATTATGAAAATGTCTTATTTTTGTAATACATTTGAAATTTTGTTTAGGAAATGTTAAGCAAAGAAATAGTAAATGGTGTATTAGTGAAATTCTTCATGCTTGCATCCTCATTCTTTGTTTCATAGCAAATCATTACCAAGGAGTATGAACTGTTTGACTTCAGAAAAACCGAAGTCCCTCCTCTTCTTCTGATTTTAGACAGAAGTGATGATGCCATAACTCCTCTTCTTAACCAAGTAAGAAATAGTTTATCAAATCAGAATTTGTATTTTGGAAAATTGTTTTTTTTTTTTTGTTGGCTTTTGTGTTTTATTGCAGCGTTAAATGCAGAGAAAAAATTTCCCCACTGAGGGACTAATAAAGGTTGAATTATTAAAAAAAAAAAAAATGTAACTGTGAAATGAATGGTTAAGAAAAAACACTGTACTTACTCTACCTGACCACTAGAGGGAAACCTTTAATTTTGTTGCCATGTTTTTTCTTTAGTTTCCATACGTTTGTTTGGAATTTAATGTGACTTTAAACAACAAACAGGAATGGTTTTAAACAGGAATATGAGCTTTGCAGTAACATACTTGTGCATTTTTCCTCCAGTGGACATATCAGGCAATGGTCCATGAGCTTTTGGGGATTAATAATAATCGCATTGATCTGTCGAGGGTTCCTGGGATCAGTAAAGATCTACGCGAGGTGGTTTTGTCAGCAGAAAACGACGAGTTTTATGCAAATGTAGGTAGCAAATTGTTCTGCATATTATAGTGTGTTATACATTGAATTAGTTTCATTAAACAAAAAAAAAAACATAAATATAAAAAAAGATTTATTATGATTCATTTGGAAAAAACAAACAAACATTTAAAGCGATATAAATTTGGGAATAATAAATTGAAACATGACTAATGTACTTTATTTTTTTTTGTACAATTTCATTTTGATTTCATTTGATTACTAGAACTTGTATCTGAACTTTGGAGAGATTGGAACAAACATCAAGAACCTAATGGAGGACTTTCAGAAGAAAAAGCCCAAGGGTCAACAAAAGCTGGAGTCCATATCTGACATGAAGGTGAGAAACCTGCTGCCAAAACCGGCTAACATGCAATGGAATATTAGTCAGAGTTTACAATTAAATTCAAATAAGTCCAAGTCTTTGAATCTCTTTTACAACCACTTGCTGTTCTTTTCCAAGGCATTTGTGGACAACTACCCTCAGTTTAAGAAGATGTCAGGGACGGTGTCTAAACACGTGACTGTAGTCGGGGAACTGTCTCGTCTGGTCAGCGAGAGACAGCTGATGGAGGTGTCAGAGGCGGAGCAGGAGCTGGCCTGCCAGAATGACCACTCCAATGCCCAGCAGGTCAGACACGTGAACAAAAACTATTCACCCGCATCCGAAAACTCCCTTATGACTGACAAACACCATCTTCTACTATGAATGTATGCAGATCGTGAAGCGACTGGTGCAGAACCCACGTCTGGGGGAAATCGATGCCGTGCGACTGGTGATGCTTTACGCTCTGCGCTATGAGAAGCACAGCAGCAGCATTCTGCCCAGCCTTATGGACGAGCTCAGCCGCAAAGGAGTGTCCGAGAGAAACCGCAAGGTGATCCACTGTTGACTTATCTGCAATTGTGGCTGACGAAGCCATTCGTTCATCATCATTTGTTGATTTCATCAGATGGTACAAGCGGTGGTGGAATATGGAGGTAAACGTGTAAGAGGAAGTGACCTCACTACCGCCACTGATGCTGTGGCAATCACTAAGCAGTTTTTTAAAGGACTCAAGGTAATAATTGCAGATCTTTTTTAGGTTCTCAGCTATTACGTTGGTTGTCATTAACAACCTGTAACTCACAAGCTGGTTTGTGTAGGGAGTTGAGAACGTGTACACACAGCATCAGCCGCTTCTGCACGACACGCTGGATCAGCTGATCAAGGGCCGTTTGAAGGACGGACAGTTTCCCTACCTGGGGCCGAGTTCCCTCAGAGATAGGTAACAGATATGTGAACACAGTTCATTACGATTAATCAGAACGGCCACTTTTTGGGTAAAATTCTAAAATCTCAGAAACAAAAATGGACAAAAGCATAGATTTCTTCACTAATTTGGGACAAATTTGGCTTAATAGGACAAAATTCAATTAAAAAAAAAATAATAGATGAGAATAAGAAAAATCTGGTTTCTTCAGAACAACAGTTTCTGGCTGTCGCAGGAACAGATATGACTGATCTGGAACCAGGACAAAATGTTCTTTTGTGTCTATGATCATGGTGACTATAGTGTAAGTTTCCAAATAAAACTGATACTTTACTTTACAACAGACATCCGAATGCATCTCAAACAGATATTATCCATACATCTTTGAAAAATCTGATTTTTTTTTATTTTGTCAATAAAGTAAATTAAATTAAGCTGTGTTTGTCTGAACGTTTAGAGCTGATGTTTGTTGGCTATGGTAAAAACACTCCATTTGTTTCTCAGACCTCAAGACATTATCGTTTTCATCATCGGAGGAGCCACGTATGAAGAGGCTCTGACTGTTTACAACCTGAATCGCACAATGCCTGGCGTCCGCATCGTCCTCGGGGGCACCAACGTCCACAACACTAAGAGGTCAGTCTTTGAGTCCCACCGTCTCGCCTTCTGGCACACGGGCCTCTCTGTTCCTCATTTACACAGATTCACTGGTACGATTACATCATCCATAGAATGACATTACATAAAGGTCAGACAAGCGCTGCCATCATGTGACTGTAGTGAAGAACCAGCTTCTGCATTTGAGATTTTCATGCCCAACACTAGATTGTGTGTGTCATAAGGATGTGATTTTTAAATCCTAATGTGACCATAAATGTGATTTTTGACTTTTTTGTCGCAGCTTCCTGGAGGAAGTGATGCTCACGGTGGGTCCAGGTGGTGAGAAGAAGCAAAGTGTCGGTCGTCAGCAAAGCCGACGCTGATCATCCGTCACACTGATGCGGCTTTAGCATTCCTGTAAAATCATCTTTATTTTTTTTTAAAGCACCCGGAATAATCCATTTGTGCTTATTGATTATATGTATGTACATATATGTAATGACGGGATTTGTTCGTGGAGTCGGCTGTTTATTTATTGGATCCTGCGTTTTTCGCGTTTGATTTTGCGGAGTCTATCAACTGTTCTGTATGTGCACACTTAGCTGGGCACTTTTAAATAGAAATGCAGGGTTGAGGAATTGCAATTATGGTCCCAAAGAGGCTCGTAAATGATGCGGTAAATCAGTTTGTTTCAGAACTGAATGAGCAGTCTTTAAATATGGATAGACCAGTTTTTTTTTAAGATCTTATTACTGTTAAGTCGAACCCAGTTGCAGCTGATGCGCAGTTTCAGTCTGTCCGGTTATGATTATCTGACAAAACTGTCCATGTCTTGTAGGATTGATTTCCCGTGTTGTCTGTGCCTTTGTGTGTCGAGCTAGGAGTCGTTAATGATCACGTGACAGTTTCTATGCTCTTTATTAAACACAAGGAAAACTTTTTTAGTGTAGATTTTCATTTATTAGCTGAAAAACACTTTTGACTTTTGTGTATTCAAAACTATGAGTTAGTTGACCTTTGACCTTTTTACCTACTTCCTGAGGTTTAACCCTGTCCGCTGGCTGAGGCTGTGCCAGTAAAAGTCTCCTCCCCCTCGCTTCTAATCACCTCCGTAATCTCCATCATCAGCCGAGTAGTTTCAGACCTGAAGGACTTAGTGGCTTTACTGCACCAGCACCGAATTCTGCGTGTTTTGAGTAAATGTTCGTGGTTCATTAACAGTGATTCTGCCAAGTGCTTTCAATTCACCAACTCAATAACATACATACAAACATCAAAGTGCATTCATACGGTTTCCCTTAAAACTGATTTTTAAAATAAAAATGTAATTAAGTTACATTTTTGCCTAATATTTTTGTCAATTGTTTACCTTATTTTTATTCAATAATTTACTAATTATGCATGCCTTTAGTAGCGCAACAGCACAGTCAGCTGCTGAGTGACCTACATGGCACAATAATTAAAATTGAAATAAATAAAAATGTTCTGTGCTGTACACTATATGCATTTATATACAGTGTATACTGATGTAGATAAAACAAACACACACACACATATACTATATATATATATATATACACACACACACACACATATATAGAGAGGAAGACTTATATATATCGAGACTGTACAGTACGGGAGTACAGTACGGGTTGCTGGGTAAAGTAGATTTGCAATGTGTTTCTAATAACGAGGGAGAGGGGTAGGAGAGAAAATAGAGAGTGAGTACAAGAAGGAGAGATCAAAAAAAGAGCGGTAGGGAAGTATAAAGAGGGGCATATAAAAATGGGAGGTTGGGGGAAGGCGGTGGAGAGAGAAAGGTAGAGAGCGAAAGAAGGGGGAGATGGGGAGAGAGGAAAGAGAAAGAGGTGGAGAGAGATGTAGAGACAGGAGAGGTGGAGAGAGATGTGCAGACAGAGGGAGTGAGAGAGAGGTAAAGGGGGAGATGGGGAGAGAGAGGTGGAGAGAGATGTGCAGACAGAGGGAGTGAAAGAGGTAAAGGGGGAGATGGGGAGAAAGAGAGAGAGAGAGAGAGTTGGAGCGAGGTAAAGGGGAAGATGGGGAGAGGGAGAGGTGGTGGAGAGAGATGTAGAGACAGAGGGAGTGAGAGAGAGGAAGAGAGGGGACGTGGGAGATGTGGAGAGGGGAGGGGGAGAGAGAGAGAGAGAGGGGTAAAGGGGGAGATGTGGAGCAGGGAGAGAGAGAGAGAGCCACTGAAGCGCGTCGTGCACCGTGACATCACGCTGACAGCTGTGTTCGTTCAATAGATGGAGCAGTCGAGCTCTATAAACGGGAATATCCGCTTCCCTGCAACGCACAGCTGCTCGGGGACTCACCCAAGCCAATGGAGAGTGTGCGGAGCGCCTCAGCTCTTCAGTGTAGAGACGGGCGGCTCACCCCACAGTAACAGCCCGAGAACTGATCGACAGAAACACACCGAGAGCATCATGAAGAAAAGCCATCTGCTCAAACGGGTGAGAGATCAATCCTACTTGTCATATTATTGTACGGTTTATGAACGTAGCACGCCGGATAAATATCTCTGCATTTTGTAAACGTGCAGATCTTTCGTACAAAACAAAACATTTTGTCATTGTGTGTAGATGAAGAAACTTGAATGTCTTTTTGTTGTGATGTTGTAGTCTCGATTGAAATCACGTATTACGTATTTTCTATATACAGTATGTTTTCATACCGGTATAATAGAATAGCTGACTGTAGAAAGTATATTTGTTTGCTTTTCCTTATTTATTTACTTAATTGTTTGTTGTTTATTTATAACTGACAGGCTTAATCTATATTACTTTATAGGATGAATTATTCTTATACGTTTTTTTACAGTATTCTGCTTTTATCAGCTTGCAATTAACAGCTTTAGTATGCCAATATTATGGTACAATAATTTTTAAGTCTAAAAGTAATTGACCTCCTCCACATTAACACACGCAGGGCCTTCACGACGCCAACCAGCCGTCACCACAACCAGACAAAGTCGGCTGGATCCGCAGATTCTCCGGCAAAGGAATATTCAGGGAAATCTGGCGAAACCGCTTTGTTATGCTTAAAGGAGACCACCTGTACATCTTTGAAAAAGAGGTATTAACCCTTTGTTTATCAAATTCAGTATAAAGATACACCACAAGCAGAAATACACAACCACACACACACGTATACAAGCACATTTATGTACCTGTATATGCAACACATACGTATACTGTGAGTATAGATTCACACACACACACGTTTAACAGTATCCCACACACTCATACACACACCTATAGACACACTCTTATACGTAATGATCAACACACAGAAACATTGATTCTCATGTATACAAATACATATATACCTATAGAAATACAAACACAGACACACTTATAGACACACACACCAACACCTGCAGTATAGATTCAACCCTCAAAAACACCTAACAGTATTACACACAGATATTTTACTGTAAATTCACATACACATATAATATATATAATAAAATATAATATAATAAAAATACACATACAAATAAGAAGTTTTATGCCATGTATGTTTGCAAAAGGAAAAAGGACTTGTATTTAAATTTACATTGTGTATACATTATGCAAAGTATGACATAGTATAATAATATATTAAAATACTCAAGAATTGCACACTTTGAAAATTGCTGTTTGAAACTTTGAAAATGTTATTATTGTTAATGGGAAGAGCGAGTATACACACACAAAAATGCGTGTGTGTGTGTGTGTATAAATTAATGTATTTGCATCTACTGTATATTTATATTTGTAATATTTGTGAATTTGCATATATTATACAATATTTTGTCTATATTTAGGTTCTACATAGGTGCATAGATCACACACATCATAGATCGACCTTGTGCCACTTAACCCTTAAGGATTATAAGGTCAGCCCAGATTAAACAGTGAGTTGCTGTTGAGCCAGAAACTCGACTCAAAGTATTACAGTGATAAACGTCATTCCTCACATGTTATTATAGAAACAAAAAATGTAATGAAAATTTTGTAATCAAGCTTATTGGGTCACCCTGGTTTGTGGTTCATCACAGGCAATATAACCCTGCTCTTTAATCATGGATGCTCTGTCCGGAAGGTTCCGCGAGGCAGATCGAAGAGCCCCTCTGAGTTTAATTTCTGCTTTATTGAAGGAGCAACAAATCTTTATAATTGAATAGTTTGCTCTCTTGAACCTTGAGCGGAGGGACGCCTGTCATCTTAAATGGAGGAGCGGCAGCTTGTTTGTGTCACGGCCTGTGGGCTTCTTCCCTTCAGCTGCCAGCACGTCTTCACTGTGACTGCTCAAGCCTCGTCTCATTAAAGCAGCTTAATCCCTTTTATCTTTAGGTTACGATAACAGCTGTGAGACTTGGTTGAGCAGTGATGTCCATCCAGCTGCTGATTCCAGTGGTGCTCTTGTCTTCCTACATTTGACTATTCTGTTAAAAAATGGTCATGGTTTCTTTGTTTGCGTGTTCTCCTCGTACAGTCCAAAAATGTTCCAGAATTAAGAGTCTGAAAGGTGTGAGTGAGAATGTGTGTCCCGCTTTGTGATAGGTTGACCACCAATCCAGGCTGTATGTGCCCCGCCTTCAGACTGATGTGATTGGCTCCAGCTCCCCACGACAGAGAAATGGGAAGGCAGTTCCGATAATGGGTGGATTTATAAATGATATAATGTTTTAACAAGGGGACATTCTGAGATGTATTTACCTTTAGGTATCAGTGTTGACTTGTGAATAAGTGTTATTTTTAGCAACCCATTATTCAGCCGTGAACTTTACAGGAACAAACACTGTCCCTGAGACAGCTCTTGCTGGAACAGTCGACATCTTAAATATTTGAACTGTGCAACATCTCCCCGCTACTCAGTGCTTAACACTTTTATGCCCTGTTTTTTAATGCCACTGTCTGGAATTTAATCACGGTTTAACTCACAAAATGTGCGTCCTTATATCATCTTATGGACTAAGATCTCTTTTTACATTTTTACATATACATTTTTACTCAATCTGTTTCTTCAGTGTTTCCCATTGCCTTTGCATTTGAGTCACATTTCAAGCATTTGTTTTGTGATCATTATCCAGCATAGATATGTCGTTTCACTTTCACGTTCATCCTCGATTTATGTATGTAGTTTCTATCCCTTCAACATTTGTTATATTCTTCGTATTCAACGTTTTATTGAACAATTTTTTTAAATCAACTTTAAAAGGTAATCACTATCCGGCATTCAGCTTTTACTGTCCATCCTCATTTCAATGACTTCTCGCCTCCTCGACATTCATTGTTTCAACTTCACTTGTAAAGAAAAATTATTCATTTTTATTTACCAAAATCAGCTTCTCCTTATCTTGACTTTAATACGTCATATACATATTATCTAAAAAAATTTAGGAAAGTTTGAGACTAGGGACCATCTCACATCATTTCATCATAGATTGCATCGTCTACTGTTCATCATACATTGTTTTTACAAATTACATTGAGCATAAATCAAGTGGCATGATTTAACAATCTAAACGTACGTATATGAAATACTGTATTAAATCGAATACTTATTACAAAAATTAAAAGTTCAAATACAGGTTTATTCGTCGCTCTCCGGTTTCTTTAAAATGCCTCTAAAGTTCTTTTTTGTATTTTTGGGCTTAATCAGCCAAAATAATCAGCATCATTTCCAAAACAAATCCCCTGCCTAGCGAAGAATGTCAAACGAGTGACACAGCATTAGCATGAGTGCCGGTGTCGAGATGTTGCGTCAGGCGGCGCGTGGAGCTTCTCAGCAGAAGATCACTGTGCATCGTCTCCCGAGAGCGTCTGCAGAACTGACAGCGTGATGCACGGTTGCATCAACCTGTCCTTCAGTGCTCAAGGTAGTTCTGCTCTTTGAGGAATGATGTTCCCAGACACAGGCCTGCATCGATTTCCCTCAGCTAGCATCGCACGCCATATCTCCAGCAACACCAGCCATAAATGCCACGACCCTTCTGCTGAAGTAATTCATTGAGGTTCATGCATGTAGACAGCTGGGCATCTATAGCTGTGTTCCAAGTGCTGCTGTTAAAGCTCTCTCTCTCTCTCTCTCTCTCTCTCTCTCTCTCTCTCTCTCGATATACTGTATTTGGATGAATAATTGATAAGCTAGTCAGTGAATCACGTGTGCAAGTGGAACACAATGCGTGACGTACGTCTGTCCGCGTGCTGTAGATTCATAGGTGTTAGATACGTTAGATATCCATAGGTGTGTGTGTGTATAAAATTTGACCAACAAACAAACAAACAGTAAATGCCAATTATATACCTATGCTTTACACAAATTATACACCTTGTGCGTTTACAGTATTTGGTACTGTGTTTGGCGTGCATATTTCTATGCAATTGCGTATTTCGTTTTTTATTATTATTTTTATTGCTTGTTTTTAGTATTTTATGTAAATTTGACAGGATAAGGAAGAGGTTGATTTGTGTGTTTTTTTTACCCTTTTTATTATATCTCTATTGGGAACATGTTGACCTGGAAAAGTTGCCATCATCCAGATTACGGAACATGTTGAACTGTAATTCAGAAAATTGCACTCCATAGAAAAGGTGCTGTTTTTTTTTCCAAAAATTATGTAAATAGAAACGTGGATTACGCATACTGTACATCACTAATACAATATATTTCAAGCTTTTCATTTAATTCTTGAAATCCTTTTAAAAGCATAAAACATTGTCTTTATTTGTAAAATCCACACGTTTTGATGATCTATATTTTATTCACGGCTGTAGAATGTCATTATTCTCTATCGCTTCCTGAGGGTGTGATTTAGTTTAACTTGACGTAGATTGCGTTCTGCAGAATGGCGGTTGGTTATTGAGCTATTTCTGGAGGTTTTTAATCCAGATATCAGGATGCCCCCCGCCGTGAACACACTGTGCCAACAGAGGGGGAGTAAAATATTGATGCGGCGTAGAGAGAGGCCAGGCTCTTTTCCTCCAGGGGTCTTTTGCCCCATATTAGCATCACTAGTGGGCTCTTCCTGAGTGAGTGCACTCAGTCACATGCAAATGTGTGACCCCAGGAGGCCGGCTGGAGGTATAAGGTTTCAAAGACCACCTTGGGCCATATGTCTTCTATAGGACAATCTGTACCTGGGTATTGTTGTGTAGACAGGGTGGGTTAGACGTGGCCCATGGTGAGCCAGGCACTAAAAATAGATTCGCCAATGGAGATGCTGCAAACCGGCTGGTTTACTCAATCTTGCTGTTTGTTCTGATCTCAGGTCACTTTGATCTTCTCTCTTTAATCTCAAACTCACTCTGTCTCTTTGTTGTGTTTTTTGGTGGAAACATCCATCAGTATGCGGAGCTATAGTGTGATGGAAAAGTAATATATGATGGTTTTCGCAGCACGTAACCTTGGTAGACCCTCGTCCCCATGGGGTTTATTTTCCTGGGATTAAGCAAATTTGACCCTCGACCATCATAGTCAGCTAAAACTAGGACTCATCTGTCTTAAAAATGGCCGCTTTCATACTTTTTTGTATACACATTGTTAAAACAAATCTACTAATTACCAGTGTTACACTAATTAACGTTATGACTGTTTTTGCTCATTTTACTGTAATTTTAATATATATTTTCACACTTTCTAATGACATTTTCTATTTACCATGATTAACAAAATTATCATATCATATAATAAACACACCCAAACACACTCTTTTTATCAGTTATTCATTGGTTTGGCATCCCCAAATAGAAAAAGAAACACATTTTAGATTTGTTTTATTATAAGAGTTGCTTAGTATTAGATTAGATATGCTTTTATTAGATTTTTTATTTTTTTAAATTAGATTTTATGTTAATGGTGCTTCTCCAATTATAATTAAAGTATTATGAGCACAAAAATCATAAGAATGCAAAATTTGGCAATTTTAAATCTGTTATGCCATAAAGCAATTATTATTGTTAAGGAGAATAATAATAATATATATATATATATAATAATACAATATATACTATCAACAATGAAACTTGTCCATTTAATTGCTTTTGTGGTGTATAAGTTGTGGTTTTTGTGTTTAAATGCATGTAGTGTTGTGTCAGCACGTATTGACCCCTTAATGATTTCACACCAGCGCTCTGTTAACATACGTAGATGATGTCTGTCCTTCAAGCTGAAATCAATAATCCCCATCATGAGCCACTGTTGTCTGCACAGCAGGGCTGGAGAAACACAGCGTTAATGGTTGCCGTCGCTTCTACCTTCTGGCCCGATCTGTATCAGTTTGCTGAGGCTGCTGTTCTTGTGTTCAGATGAAGAATAATGGCAAGACCCACGAAGTGTTTGATCTGCTGCAGTACGAGCGCTCAGAGGAACTGCGGAAGGCCAAGAGCCACAGCAAGAAGAACCACAGCAAATTCACTCTCCTGCGCCGCCAGCAGCCGGGAAACAAAGTGAGAACCGCCGAATTCTGACCATTATTCCATTTGGCATTCAAACAAACAGGAATTCTTTCACGTATGAAGTTGCAAGTGCTACTAATAAAGGTTCTTCCACAAAATACAAAATCATGTGAGGACTATGAGACATGTTGATAGCATGTTTAATCTCATTCTTGTTTTCATTTTTATTTAGTTGAATGTACATTTACGAAAAAATATTATAATGATCTTTTTTGTTAAAATATATATTTGTAGATTTAACTTATTATTATTAAACAATTTTTCAAATATTTGGGATAGTAGCAGTTGTATAATAACTGTAGTGGTAAAAATCACACGTTTTTGTCTTTCCATCAGGCCCCAAATCTTGTGTTTCTGGCCGTCAGTCCAGAGGAGAAGGATTCCTGGATTAACGTTTTGAACGCAGCCATTACTCGAGCTAAGAACCGTGTCCTGGATGAGGTGAAACATCTCTGTGTTTTATCTGTTTTGACATTTAATTCCGTGTTCGTGTCTTTTTTTAGTAGAGTCTTACTTTAAATGTGTGCTATTTATAAAGAGACTTTAAAAAACATTTGCTGACCTAAATGCTTACATTTATTAAATTTGACTTATATAACAATATTTAGCCTAATCTTTGTCTTGAAAAATAGAGAGAAAAAAGTTTTTTTGTGATTTGTCTAAGAGAAATTATTGTTTAAAACGTCAGGCAATATTCCACCAGCAAATCACTTTCTACAAATAAAGAATAATTTATGATAATATAAATTTAGCTTATAAATAATCTAAAAACTTTAAAAAAGTTTTGAAGTGAACATATGTTCACAGTATGTGACAGTTTATGTGATATTTTTAAATGTGAAAATAATTTTTCACAAGTACAGTTCTCGGTTTATTGGAGATCGAGACACTAATTAACACATTATGTCATAGATCTTTGCATTGTGTAAATGAGTTTCCCATCTTGTTCGAGCAGGTCACGATTGAGGAGGAGAGTCTTCTGGCTCACCCGACACGTGACCGAGCCAAGATCCCACTCGGCCGGCGTTTGCCCACGCGGGGTCACTTCATGGCTGTGGTGAGTGACATTTGACCTTTTACCCTTGAAAATGACAACAGTTTGTCTGTTTACACTAGAACCTGCCTTTGGAAGTATAGTGCATTGTGAAATATTGATGAAACCATATAACATAACTGTTGATAGATTTAAACTCTGCTCACATTTTTTTCGATCTAAAGAGGTTATATCCACCTTTTAATGTTTATCGCTTTAATACTGTGCACTTACAAATAATTACTGTTACAGTGCAGTACAGTTACAGCAAAAAAGAAGTGTGTAACCTGAAAGCTCAACAATGGCTACATCAAACCAAAAATACTTTTTAAATTGCATGTAACACATTTCTAATTTTGTAACTATTTGCATAACATGCAAATCGTATGCACTCTTCCTTGTTCATTAGAACACAGGTTGTTTTTTGGTGTGTGACAAATATAAAATACTGTGGAAGGCCGAGCAAACTGCAAAATAAACCAATCTCATTCCAAGTGAAAGATCAAATATAAATGTTTAGTTTGACTAAAAATCAATGTTTGATTATGACTATATTCTTGACAATATCCCGACATGTACCCGTAATAATTTCCCGTATTTTAGGGTTCTGCATCCTCAGAGGGAATGTTGATGCTGGACTTGGTGAATGAGGAGGATTCTGGAATGCTGGACAATGATGAGTGGCTGAAGAACCACGGAGTCATGGTTCCAGGCCGCAGACGAGCTGGCACTGATGCTTCCAAACCACCGGCCTCCGCCAACGAGGCCAAGGTCAAAACCAGCAGCCTGCCACGCCAGACTGAATTCTCATGGAACCACGAACCTCAATCAAACACTCCCCAAAATAACCCCACGGTTATGGCTCAGGGACGCAACCGCTGTGCTTCCATGGATGATGCTCTTTCCCGAGGTGAACGGAAACCAATAAAGAAGTACGGCCTTCCAGCAAAGATGTCCCAAAGTTCCACCAGCCACCTGCAGGACCTGATCAACCAAAAGCTTCAGAGGACTCAAGAGCTGCTGGCAGAGATTCAAGAGCAAGAGCCTTATCGTGGCAGGATGGGATCGTACCCTTATCTGAGGGGCATTGACTCGCCTCGCCTTCGCCATCTCAAGGGCTCCGATTCTCCAAACTCAAAGGGCTCAAGCTTACACGGTTCTCCACACGGCAGACCCACAGACTCGCCCTCGGTCAGAGCCAAGGATTCACCCACGTCCAAAGGGAAAGAATCCCCTCGTGTTAAATCAAAAGACTCTCCCCGCAACAAAGCTTCCAAATCTCAATCCAAGAACGCGTTTCGTTCAAAGAGCATCGATTCACCGAATTCAAAGGAGTCGTGTTCACCACAAATGAAATGCATCGATCTGACCCATCTTAAAGGTTCTGACTCGCCGCATTTCAAAGATCCTTTCTTCCGGGTCTCTAATTCCCCACGTGTGAATAAGGGTTCGGAGTCGCCGCTCGGTGGAGCTCCAGGCTGGGACGGCAGGAGGGCGGCAGCAGAGCGCTTTCTACTGGAAGCCATTTCTTCCTGGAGAGAAGCTAAAGAGGTTCTGGCAGAAGTGAAGGAACTACAAGCCAGACATCAGCGGGCAGAGCAATCCGACTCACAGAAAGTCCACCAGAAAGAGAGCCAGTGACCCGATTGTGGGCTGAAGTCAAACATGGAACTCACTGTGCTGTGGTGGACAAGAACCCTTAGTCTGCACTTTGAAATACTGTAGTTAGCGTCACATCTTCACTCGTGTTTTCTTGACTTATTCTTCACGGTACTTCTGCAAAATCAGCTCAGGTGTAAGAGCGGCACAGCGGAAATGCGAAGAAAAGCGCATCGCACAAATGCGCCGTTGCGCAGAGTTCTGAATTTGCATTACAGGAAATATCTTCCAATACATTCCTCTCACTAAACAAATGCACAAGCTTGCGAATAAAACAGTTGTTTTTTTCTCACATTTGGTTTGCAGTTTTAAAATATCGGCATGTCAGTTGTAGAAAGTGTAAAGGTGGTAATTTTCTGATGTATGGAGCAATGTTCTGCACAAAACTAAAAAAAAAGAGGTGTCTAATTGCCGAACTTTGGTCGCTTCGATGCAACTTTAACACAAATAAGTAGACTTGTTGAAGATAAAGCGATTGGCTGAGACTGAGAGTAATGTTACTTACTGGATCTGTGTATTTGCCCCGCACTCTGACGCTGATTGGAAGATTCCCTCACCTTTAAAACTGATTGCATTATTTGACCTCGCAAAATACCTTGCCAAATGTCTTCACAATGGTGCACCCTCGCAGAATGGAGTTGTCACGTAGACTTCAATTTATTTCGAGTTTTGACAGTTTCTGCACCTCAATACAACCAAAAAGCAGTAGCAAATGCGATTCCACAGCTTTTTCATATTTTGTTCGCAAAAATAGCTCCATTCCAATAGCTTTGGCTTGGTGAATGAAGCCAGAAACTGATTACACTTGAATTGCATCAGTATATTGTGGATTAATTTTTCATCAGCCCGATCTGACCCCCTCGTTTATTGAAGCCTTGTATTGTTGTGAATAATTACTATGCAGAATTCCATGAAAGACGAGCTATGAACGGGAACATTGTGATTGAGAAAAGCTACTTATTATGTTCTTCGGGCTGCTTGGATGAATAGTAATTAGGAAATTGTAATTACAGACCTGGTATGAACTCAGACCAGGTGGGTTGGTTAATGCTGGTCAAGAACAAGAATAACGAAGAGCGATTTAAAAAAGCGTCGACTCTAAACATAGATGCGCTTTCTGTAGATGTCAAAACAAGGCTGTTGTTCAGTGGCGTCTACAACAAATACATCTATGTTTAGAGTCAACGCTTATTGAAATCACTTTTCCCTGATTGGGGTTTTTAGTAAAATCACAAGCTCCCATTAGATTATAACTGTAAATGCCCACAGCCATATTAAAGGACAAAACGAGCATAAATCATAGACCCCTAAATAAATAATGACTGCAATCTAGGCCACGGCTTTCTGAAGCGAGTTTGACTTCAGCACGCCAAGCTTGACATGCGAAGCTTGTTCACTTCGCTAAACGAACGGCTAATTAAATTCATTTGAAGGCCAAGTGAGGTCTTTTCAATTACAGTTACAGTTGTTAACCTCATTGCTGCTTGATATTTAAAAAAAAAAACAAGCTGCTTCTTTTGCCAGTGGTGAAATCCTTCCCATCACGTGGTGGTGGATCTCCATCAGGTTTACGCGCTGTAGGAAAAACTAAAGGACAAAAATGAACCGTATTTATACATTTTAGAGAATTGTGTGATTTTTTTATATGTTTTTATGTGTATAAGCATCAAATTCACTGTTGTAAATTTACCAATCGATGCTGAGTCCATCAAAAAATGTGTTTTCTATACGGAATGTCTGTGTGCCATTTGATTTAACACACACACACACACACACACACACACACACACACACACACACACACACACGTGCATGAGGTCTACATAACACCCATGCACTTACAATTCTAATACCTTTATCATATCGGTTCAGTGATGCATTTAATCGTCATGTGCATTCATGCTCCATACGTCAAATCATTCCCAGTGTGCTCATGTACAACAGCGCTGACATACTTTTGGGTGTGATACAAAACTGAGTCATCCCATTGGCCTAGTTCCTCTACACGATGAATCCTATTTATTGTGCGCGGCATTAAAATTTGATCGCGTGGATCTGGATGCAAAATACTGCATGTGGAGACGTGGCCTCAAGCGCTTATTACAAAAACGTGTTTATTACATCTAAGCATTTACTTTCATCCATCCAACCTCCTTCTGAACCGAAGCCACAACATTGCTGTTGCTAGGAAAACTGCAACTAAGGTGTATTAGCAAAGAGGATTTTCTTTCTTTCTTTTCTTTTGCTGATCTACATTCTAAACTCGAGAACTTGAATATTTTCCGATACACACAACTGATTGTTCCGTCTGCTTGAATAAATCATTGAAATCGCATCCTTTATTCTGGTTTCTCCTCTCTCTGGTCTGGGAATACAAAGGGTTACCTGCAGTCATCCCATGATCCTGTGATTTTGAAGTTACCGGTTTGTCGTTGTTTTTCATAATGCTCTTATATAACAGGTTTAGAGTGAAGCTCTGGCGTGAAGAACATGATCTCAGGAGGACGAGAAGTGGAAGTGTGTGATCAGCAACACCTGAATTACATGGAGGCAGCTGCCTTATGTAGAACAGCGGCTCTGTGTGTGTGTGTGTGTGTGTGTGTGTGTGATGGGGTGTATTTGTGACTCATTAGCCTTGCAGCATCTGGTTTTGGTGCGTCCACGGATTCAAGCAGATTAATAGAGACATCCAGCATTACGGGGTTTGAAGCCTGAAGCAGATGAGTGTAGTCGTACTGAACCTTAAATAGACTTTCTTTATTGGAAATAAGTGTTTGAATAAAAAACAGGCTTCAATTTGACCTACATTCACTTAAAGATCGGTGACAAGGCAGCCGAGTGTGAAATCACACGCTTTGTTTGTTTCTGGCTTTTTCAGTCCTAAACAAATCCATTTAAACTGACGAGTGAAGAAAGAAAAGCTTTAAAAAAAAATATTCTTGGAAAATGTATAAAGATATATTTTTGTAGGTTAAAGCAATGCTGGAGACATAATTCCCTGTTGTATGCTCGTCTATAAGCTATATGCTGTAGCATATATTAATATATTTATGTGTAAATAAGAAGTATACATCTGTGTTTTTGTGTTTTTTTTTTTTTTTATAAATGTATGACTAAACATGTACAACAGTCATCTATGTAACTTTACACAATTAATTACACATTGATGATACTTTGGAAAATATATCTGCTTATTGATTTGTTTTGTATATTTCTATATGTATGTGTATATGTATAGATATGTTTTGTATTTCACTGTACATACAATATTGAATACACGCGTCTATAAATATTTTATACAGATACAAACATACAGACACGTGTTCACAGTATTCAATCAATATGATTGCCACCACATTCAAAAAACATTACCGGTAAATCAGAGCAATAACAGATTTTCTACTTTAGAGGAATGATAGCAACAGAGCTAAAAATACACGCATTCTTACTAATACCACAATATAAAAGAGCTATAGTGCTCTGGGAGAGCAAAGGCCCAAACTAATGTGTTGTTTCTTTCGGACCATCGCACAGCACACATGGCCACTTATAAAAATAACATGACAACAAGGGGCTTTTAAAAAGAGATGTGAAGATTGCATATTTAAAAAGATCAGACACGTTAATAAATAGAAACACTCGGGTAAACGACTCTGTCCTGATTGGTAAAACTCATTTCTGTTGCATTTACAATTAACTTTTTCTGCAGTCATGCTTTTGTGTGCATTTCCAATGCAATGCACGTATTATTGTGCATTTCATATACTGCATACCCATTTTTTATTATTAATATAAAAAAATAATCTAAGGATTCAGTTATAGATTTTAAGTGGCCTGAACAACAGTTAAACAGCTGGTGGGTTCTGCCCACTAATGCATAATTCATGAGGGACAATGAACGAATGATTACAGCTTGTGAAAAATAAAAACCCCAAATTAGGAATCATACATATGTTGATGAGAATGTTTTTTTATCAACGTATATTGGAGTCTTTTATTCAGTGTTGATTATATGATGCTCTTCAAATTTTGTCCATTCAATGCAATAAAAACCCCAAGAGGTACAGAAAAGGCTTGGGCTTTTTGATTGGTTAACTGGTTAGCTTGGCAGTAAGGAGGTGGGGGATGGAGGCGGTCTGCGTGTTTTTGATATGATTTATGCTGTAGGCAAATGAATATGTGTGTGGGTGTCCATGTGCTCCTTGAATTGTATAAGAGAAATTGTATCCAGTGCAAAGCATGCACTTTACATCGGTGAAGGCTTTTTTTTTGCCTATGTGCTAAATATGTATGTTTTTTTCTGTTAAACATGAAATGTGAATTAATTCACCAAGTAAAAAAAATAAAGCAAACTAATTTGTTTCATAAACGTTGTAATTTAATAAAAAGATGAAAAGACAACACTCCATATATTGCACACGTTTTTTTTGTAATATTATGCATATAGAAATGTATGCAATTGTTTTTCAAGAACAAATTGATTTTTAGTAAATGTTCGCCCTCAAGTGGCAGAAAATAGCATTAGCGATCTTCGGTAGCGTTTCGGTATCAATTCTTAAAATGCGTATAAAAAATTACAACTTATGTCAACTCGATGAAAAACAAGTGATCTATAACGGTTTAAAAAAAAAAAAAAACTCCCAATGAGATATATAATCATTATTTTCAATTCTCCTTTTCTGATGGCATGAATGTACATGTCTTTCCACTATGAGACGCTGACACACACCCACCCCCACGAGTGATGACGTGTTATCATTAAAAAAGGTCTGTGCTGTATAGAAACGAAGGTTTGACTTATTTTTTAACAGAATTATTTGAACATTATTTGAACTTTATGTATGGTTGTAAGATTTGTATTTATTGAACAAACTTTTTTAAAATGACAAAGCATATTGCTCAGATACATAAATCAAATTTTCTGAAAAAGTGCTGCATCTCATCACAGCGTATCAGAATCAGAAAAAGCTTTCCATAATGAGCACTTTAAGAAAATCACACCCCAAAAACCAGTGTCCTCACTCTCCAAAACAATTCACAAAATATCCACAGTTCTGCAAAACTGTGTGTGTGTGTGTGTGTGTGTGTGTGTGTGTGTGTGTGTGTGTGTGTGTGAGAGAGAGAGAGTGAGTGAGATGTAGCTTTTATGAAGGTTTTGCAGATTATAGTGTCTTGAAGGTAACGCTTCAAGTTACCGTTACCTTCTTTAACTACCAACGAGTTAATGTCTCGTTGATATAAACAAGCTAGTAAGTATTCGCTAATAAAAGCTAGTCTTGTACCTTTGTGCAGCTTCAAGTGTCGAACAAAGTAGAGAATTGTGCCGCATCCGTCTCCGACTGGCATGTTCTCCATGCTGCAACTCGTTGTTTTTTGTTGACCACCTCGTCATTTTTATATAAAAACAAAATGCTTATTCCCGCGGAAGGACGCAGTCGTAATCAAAACACTCTCCGGGACTTTGATTGGATGTCGCGCCGAACGTGCGCATGCTCAATGTCACACGCGCGCGCACATTTTATTAAATATAAAAACCGGTATTTTTTCCATGTTCTGAATACGGATTTAAGAAGTCCTAAGCATATAAAAATAATGTGTAGAATTTGTCATTTACCAGACTTTAAATTAAATCGAAACACATGAAAATAAAATTATAAACATGTATCTGTAAACCACATTAATGATCTTGTTATTTAAACGAGCTTTGTCGAGACTCCACCTCTCCAGTGTTTTCATTGGTAGATTGCAAGATTCACTCATGATTAACGTCATGAGCTACGAGTAATTCTGCCTCTTCGCGACAGACCACGCCCTTTTAGTCTACGCTCTGCTGGTAGTTAGCACAGCTCATAAATATTAAATGACCCACGCTTCACGATGACCAATATTAAAAGATGACCAATTAGTAAAAAAATGTCAAGTACTACAAATTAAGCCATCAAAATTAACAACAGCTAAATAATTTTACAATTCTGGAAATATAAAACTAAAGAGAATTATGGTGGAAGGATTGTTTCCTTTATTGTCCACGTCAAACACCAAATTGCAGTCTGCGAAAGGCTGTTTTATATAATAAATCATTAATTTATCTATAAAACAACTGAATTATCATTAACATTAATAAAATTGATTCTAGCGGTCACTCGTGTGTTCACTTCACACACAAAAAAAAACAAAAAGGTATACATCTGGAACACAACACATTTCAAAGAGCCGTCATTTTAATAATCAGGACAATTCACTCATTCCTTACAACTAGTGGATTTCAGACCTGGACAACTGGAGCCTTGCAAACTATAAAAAGAGAAAAAAAAAATGCTTAACTAAAAACAAAACACAGATCCAACATGAAAACTAAAATCCTTTAGAGAGGTTTACAGCACATAAAACCTCAAACACAACACTCACACAACCAATGAAAATGAGTTAAAAGAGGTGACCTGTGTAAATCCTTTGACATGTGCTTTGCATTAAAACAATCAACCAAAATTTAAAAAAGAATCCCGGCAACCTGCAGAAACAGATACTATATACATATTGCCATTCGAACATTTGATTAAAAGGTATTACTTTGTAAAATACCTCAACGAAACATAAAATCTAACATTTTACCACAGCAAGGCAAAGGTAAAAAGGTATTCACGGGTATCACTTAACCTAACAAAGCAGTTAAACCTGAACGTCTTTACGTTTTTTCCCCCAGCAATGCCATTTTTTTTGTAAATAATTAGATTTCCCTCTTGATACAACTTCAGAATCTCATCAAAAATAGGTGATGTAGAGGTAAAACAAGTTTGACTTAAACAAGGGTTGAACTGACAATGATTGTACTACTTAGAAGAAAACAAAACATCATACATAAAGAAATTCAGTTTGCCAACATTCACAAGATCACATACCATCTACCCGCCAAATCGTCATCGTTAGAAGCGCGTGAAAAGATCCTTGGCAGCGATTGGTTGATCCAGAAACAAGAGGTGGCTGAATGTGACTGGCCTGCTGCTCTGAGACCTGGAGAGGTAGAAGAGGAGCAGGTGCTTCCTCACGGAGGTCTTGGGGAATATTCCGAGAGTTGGACCGCAAGACGGAGGCTGAGATTACGACACGTTCAGTCTTCTCGGGTTGTCGACCAGCTTGTGCGAAGCCACAGAACCTTAAACCCCTCAACGTAGCAAATTTTGCGGGCGTATAAACTTGGAATGGCTACAAACGAATTTTCAATGAACCCCTTTTATAGTGTAATATATAATATATTTATAAAAGAAAACACTTAGCCTCTACAGTGATTTATCTATGGTTTACAAAGAGAAAAGCAATCTGCAAGATCACGGTCTTTTCAGGATGGATCTACAGCTTGGATTTTGTTTTAAAGAAGCTGAGCGAAGGTTAGTCGTCGTCTTCATCGTCGTCCTCTCCCTCGTCCTCTGCGTCTCTCTTCCGCTTCTCTCCTCGCACTCCGGCTTCATCTGCAGAAAAGTTGAACCATGTCTAACGGCAAACACTTCAAAGCAAATTTTGACAGTATTTTTTTTTAAATAATTATGCTTAAAAAGCCTCTGCTGATTTTCCCTCGAAAATATATGGACAAGAACGGTCTCGTTCTTGAAACATTTTCGTGATTAAATTGAGTAGATAAAAACAGACATGGCGTATGATATAAAAAAAAAAATATTCCAATATATATTTTTTAAATTATAATAATTATAATAATAACAACAACAATAAAAACCTAACACACAAGTGAAACATTTCCAATTTTAATTGAATAAAATCGATACATTTAAACAAAAATCCAAAATCAATTTTCTGATAATAAACGCTTACCTTCTCCTTCCTCCTCCTCCTCTTCTACATAATCATCATCATCTTCCTCATCCTGTAACAAATAAAATAATGTAATGAAAAAAAAAAGTTATGTGTTTTTTCAGTAAAATGTTTTTGAAACAGATTTCTGGCCTTACCTGAATGTCTTCTTTCATCAGATAAGACAATCCAACTTCTCCCCCCTCAGAACCTTCCTCTTCATCTTCCTCCTCATCATAGTCACCCAGCTGTCCAGACCCTTCCACCACATCGTCGTCGTCATCATCTATAAAAAGTGAAGCACAATTGAATTTCTCACACACACACACACACACACACACACACACACACACACACACACACACACACACAGCACAACCTGATCTTCGGAGCATGATGAAGAACTCTTCCTTCGACTTACCGTCATCAGCTTCGGAATCTGGAGCTTCGTTGTCCTCTGCGTCAAAACCATCCAGGTATGTGACCTGAGGCAGCAGCTCAAAGATGCTTTCCCTGTAGTCCTCCAAAGACGTGATCTCACAGTTGAACAGGTCCAAACTCTTCAGGTTCTTTAGGTTTTGCTGAAGGTTAAAGAACAGGCCACACACCAAAGGTCATTTTGATGGCCCATGGACATGCAGAAAAGACAAAAAACAAACGATGCTTGTGTTTTTACCAGAGCCTCCAGAGTGCTGAGTTCTTTGATTTTGTTTCCGCTCAAGTTCAGGTACGTCAGGTTGGAGCATTTTTCTGCCAGTGTCTCCAAAGCTCCTGTGATGTTATTATCGCTCAGCTCCAACTGTAGATAGAAAAATGTCTTTACACCATACAGCAAAATGCACAGATTTTTTAATGTTGTGCTCATAAAAAGATCAGCAGGCTTTACGTGAACTTTTTGACTGACCTTTCGGAGTTTGGGCAACGAGGGCAGTTTAGCCAGTGAGGTGAGACCCACGTTGACCATGCTGAGGAACTCCAGCTCCAAAAATTCGTCTGTCAGACCCTGGATCTCACCGTCACTTGAGCGGCAGTTATCTACTACCAGTTCGGCTACCTGCAAGTTATAAGAAGCACATGAGCAATTAAGACAGTGTTGGACCCAGGCTTTTATGCCACTGTGATACTATTTTGTCTGTTTTTGTTGTTCATATTTTTGACACATTTGTTTTTCACCAGGTTAAATTCAAGGAAAACCGTGTTCCTCTATAAGTACACTTTAAAGTTCTGTAAAGTTGAAATAAAATTGTAAAAACTTGAAAGTGTATTGTACAATGTAATTGGCTTTAGAAGTCAATAATTCTCCTTTCTTGTACACTATTGGACAAGCAAACGTATGACCCCGCCTCCTTCGATGCAATTGGTCAAGGTAAAGTTTACTCGTGTTGCTATTGTTAATAAGAAACTTCCCCCGGGATTAATCAAGTTTGATTTCTAGATCAAAGTAACACGGGGTAATGCGCGATCACAATAAAGAAAACGACATATAATAGATAGTACTGTTTACACGTATGCATTTAAAGACACATTTATTCTGTCCGCAAAGCCCATTAATAAAAAACACGCATGCGTGCAAACTTCCAAGAGCAGTATATGTGTGTAGATTAACATTCTGTGAAACCAGTCACTCCCAATAACAGAAAACCGAGCGCAACTAAACCGGAACCGTGTTCAAAAGCGTGTGCTCCACTACTACAGTTCAGGAAAGCCTACAATAATCTACTGGAATCAGAGAGGGGGGGGGGTCGCCCCTTCACCATCTGCCACATTCCTTCAATTAATAAAACGGTGACGGGTATTCCAGTCGACTCCCAAAAGCCGCCCAGTGCGCGTATAGGACGCTTAATGTACATCATGTCGAATAATACACTAGCTTACATAACTGCATCATAGGCGTGATGATGGAGGACTACTGTAACTTTAACTCCACGTTTCATTCGCCGACAACCAGCACGAATCGCGAAAGCACACAAACAAAAACGCAGTGGTACACTCCTAACGACACATGCAACGAAACGACGTACAGTCGCGTGAAGAATTCGCATACCATCCTCGCGCCAGACACACGCGCGCGCACGCACGCACACACACACACACACACACACACACACACGGAGCGCGGGAGACGCTGCGGAAGCGGACACGTTATTATACTGTTTGACCTGACGTTCGCACAACGTGTGATATCAAACACTGATCACGATGGCTTTGAAGGCCGTGAGAGGAAGATCGAAAGGAAAGTCTGCTAATGTTTGATGTCGAAGAGTAAAACGCCCACCACCTTTGGAAGCCGAAACTACTCGTTTTACTGTGTTAGAGAAGCCATAGTGAGGTACGCATCCGTGACGCCTTTCCACAATAAACTTTTCGGATCTGCACACAACTCGTTCGGTCTGTGCGATGTAAAGTGTTTCGGAAATACGTTCGGTTAAGAATGTAAAACGCGAGTCGTGCGAGAAAATAATTATTTCTCCGACGGTGATGTTCGGCGTAGTAAAAATGTCACTTGTTGATTAAAATGCCTTCTCTTGCGTGAAATAACGTACGTTAATATACTATTTAACGTTGTAACTAGAGAAGCACATCAAATCTAATGGCGAAGGACACCACGTATCGAGTTCACAAAAGATTCGCAAAGAGTTTAACGCGCTTACTCGACGACAAAAACGCGTATTTGGTAATTAATAACACCAAAATGTGACGTGAATGTGAAATGCTGCCGTTCTTAATCCTAAATGGCATCTTCTCGGAGCCCATGTGGTCTCACAGTCCGGTTGCTACTCAGCGGAGCCTGGCGGTTGCGAACTAACATCTTTTCAGGCTTCAACGGAAAATGAAATAATTAAAGATCTTACCTCGGCCGGAGTTCTGTTCCTCAGCTCTAAACTAATTCTCTTTTTCATTTCCATTGTGTTAAAGGCTATAGATCTTGGCTAGACCGAATATAGAAAAAAATTGCCCGAAACCCTTGAGTACGGACTTGCCGCTCAGCTATCTTCAATGGCTGCCGTTCCCTAACTGATCCTCCATGATACTTCGCACCCAACCCCCTTCTTTAGATCCCGCCTACCGCGCAATCCGATTGAACTATTTTTGTTTTTAAAAGCATTATTGGTGAATCGGTCAGTCACTCACGTAAATCACACTTATCAACATAATCGGTCTTTGTAGGCTAACGCGATTGGCTGGAATTACGCGCGCAGTAGATTTTAGATGGGTCGGCCAGGACGTCAGTATCGGACCTTTTCAAATAGTAACCCGCCCTTTCTTTGTTCTTATTGGCGCCGAGATCCAACGTCCGTGTTCCTTAATTCTTGAAAAAACTACAAGACATTTAAATGAGCACGACAACACCAGGGCAGTGATCAATACATGAAGTTGCCCTTTACAAATTCGCTTGTAGTCAGTTTTAATTCTCAATTTTACATGAATTCCAAGTTATTCCAATCAGCTTACATGGCTGTCTGTCAAACATCTTCCATACGATAATTCTCCGAAATGGCTGCCCATAAACCCAGACAGTCATGGTGGCTTAAAGACTGCATCCAAGCCACGCCATCTGTCTCGTGTAATGTGCTGTTGATCGCACAACCACAGGGCCCTGCAGTACTTGAGTATCCGCTGGACAATTACTTCAGCATTTCTACAATAGTGTGTTCCTCTAACACTTAAACACACTCCCCAGACCTTCAACTAAACATGTCTTCCCTTAAGACCGTCTCTCTTCCCTCCCCAACAGGAGTCCTGTTATAAAATGTTCAGCCATGGGCTGTAATGCAATAGCTCAAGGTGACCAGTAGGGCCACATGGCACACTGACCCTGATATGGAATGGACCCCGTCCATTACTTCTAATCTGCTTTATCTGGGCTGCCAAAGAAGTAATAATCTTTTGTATAAAACATTTGCATATTACTAGTTGAACAGTTCAAAATTGTATACATATATTACAGGTCGAGGTATCTTATTATGTATATTGACATTATATGTGAAATACACATCACTGCATTTCACAGTTTAAATCACATTATCAAGTGTATTATGAAGATTAGAGGTTTGTTGGTTTGTCATCCGCTAGGTTTTGACCGTCCTGGGAATTGAAAACAAAAAAAATTGGAACCAATACGCTGCAGTAGAAATGCACTGAAGTCCACTAGGTGGCAGAGGCGTCCTTGGTCAAAGGCAGTTTGAACTGGTTATGACTTCTCTTGACGTCATCGTAGCCTTAGCAATCACCGTTAGAGGGCGCACTAGTTAACCGACGACTGCTCATGTCTATTGTGCTTGAACTCAGGAACTACTACTGCTCGACCTTGATTGAGGGCTATTGTCATGTCTTTCTATTGTTTCCTGAAACCTTTTGTCCCCAAACTGCATGGTGGCCACTGCAGGGTGGACAGATGGGGAGGGTTTCACGTTCAAGCTTGAATAATGGCGCACACACGCGCACACACACACACACACACACACACACACACACACACACACACACACACACACACACACACTGAACACCATGTGCCAACAGCAGTCAGACTGCCTTGTGAATCCTTAACAAGTGTTTAATACCCGTGTGATTGAGAGAAATACACATCCTGGAACAAAAGACAGTCTCGAGAGACTAAAACGGACGTTTAGAAGGTATAAGTGTTTCCAACGGTTAGAGAACAATCAGTGGCTTATTAATCCAGAGAACATTAAGTACACGAGGAGACAGCAAAGAAGGCCAATATTAATGCAGATGTGTTCATACCTCATAATTGATTCGAAGTTAGATTAGTTTCACTTTGAATAGCAGTATATACGTGTTGATGTGGAAATTCAACAGGGAAGTCATAATTGGAACCAGGTTGAGTCACATGGCGGTTTTATGGGATCGAATCCTTCTAGAGGAATTCTTTCTTCTTTGGAACAAAGCTGTGTAAATCGTGATCGTATACGTACAGTATTAGCTGATACACTAGAAAAGTGGGAACGCATATTTTTACGTGCACTGTATTTCACATTTCAGTACAGTCCATAAAACCCGAAAGCTATTTTAACAGATTCTATTATTTCCAGAATTGAGCTTTTTCTGTTCATTTATCAGTACAATTCATGCGCGAAATCAACAAACGCCACGACCAGAGAGAATTATTTCATGTGGCTGATTGTGTTTATTTTTGGAGTAAACACTTTACATTACAGCTCTGAACTGTGATCACACGCACACACACACACACACACACACACACACACACACACACACACACACACACACACACACACACAAACACACACAGGTGCGCACTTCAGAGCTTGCATTGCCGCTCTACTGGGGATACGAGTGGAATTCTAAAACAAGTGAATGCCTTTAAAGTATAATTTAATAAAAAAAAATGTTTATAAAAAAAACTAAATTAGGTTTAGCGATGCAGAAAAGTAGATCACTTACATGCACAAATACTAACTTTAGTATTAAGCTTTGACAGAAATTAACATAAAGAAGTATAGGTATGTAAGTTGTAAATAACTATTATTGTTTTACAAAAATAATACCACAACACTAATAGTGCTTTTAAAATAAACAAAAGCAATTATTCAAAAATTACAGTAAACACACACACACACACACACACACACACACACACACACACACACACACACACACACACAAAATAACAAAATGGGAAAAATGCTTATTTGATATTAATTCATGGTAAAAATGAAAGTATATGAATTAAACTATTCTGCATACTATAACAAAAAAGTTTATCTTCTGTTTTTGACCTGTACTCCTACAAATGGATGAGTACAGCTTTCAAAAATTCCCATATATAATGGAAATATCCATGTAATGACACATGTTTTATTTAAACGAATTTACCTCGACGACCCCTGAGCTGAAACCATGATACTTCAATATCCAAACTCAAGACATGAACTGAGATGCTCGTGGAAGAGATAAATCATCCTCCATGTGACACGGGCCAGTTTCTCAGCAGAATTCACTTCCCTCCCTCTTCCTGTTTGTCCTTATAGTTTACGACTCTCTAAATCTCGAAATGCCCTTACAACATCCCGTATGGAATCGAAGAATTGCAAAAAATAAATATGACCTGAAACAAAAGCGAGATGTTGGAGTTGCACACAAATCATCCGAGAGAATCCCTCGCTGTTAGTTTTCTCAGCATGACCATCAGAACATCCTCCAGGCCTGATTTACTAAACGGCCCAAACCTGAACACAGGACGAGGTCAAGGACAGGGGGTCTTCGACTCCTCCGCTGGGGAAGAAGTGAAGGCCCAATCGGGACTAAACGTTTAACCATTCATGCAGGGCTTTTCTGCAGGTCCAGAAAAGCACAAGAACAAATGACTGTGAAAGGTTCAACTTCAATAAAGTTTAAACAACCTTAGGGGATGCAGCGTTTAAAAAAAATAAGAACAGGTTCTGGAAATATTTAAGGCGTTTACAATATGCTTTTTAAAGTAAATGTGAAGTGGTTGGAACCCCAGAATCCAGGAACTCATTTTAAATGTGCCACTTCACAATATAATTGTACGTTGAAACCATGTGCTTTAGCTTGGGTTCGCAACAATAACCTATGGGTTGCAAACATCTACTGATTTAACTCTAACCCAGATTAAAGTACTTTTCAAAGTAACGTAATTTACAGACTATAAAGTGCACTGGATTATAAAGCACCTAATCAAACCAACACATCAATTTTTGTAATTTTCCCCATAAGATACACATTTTTTCTGGATTATAGCTTTTTATTTTGGGATATTTAATAGTGTCTTATAAAATTACGATATTCCACACTGAATCAAGTGTTGAGTTTTTCAGTTGTTGAAAAACACATTTGCATCATTGTAACTTTTCCACATTTGTTCTGGATTTTCCCGTCTGATTTTCCGCTTGCCTTTTACGCCGAGCTAAGATTCTGTCACTCTACTTTGTTCTGCGGACGTTACCGTTGTCAAGTGTCACTCTTTTTTGGATTGTGAGCTCATTTCCTGCACGTGCTTCCAGGAAGTGTGACCATGGCGATTTTGCAGGATGTATTTCATTACATCGCATTTCAGCATTCAGCTGATGCTTAAAGTGACTTATGTCACACGAGTTATACGTTTGAACAATTTTATGTCCTCACTGGGACTCAAACCCCCCGCGCGGGAATGATTCAAGCTCGCAGGTAACCCACACTTTGGCTCTCATCCCAAAACACTTTCATTTCTAAGCCTCCCTTCAGATTCAACCTTGAGAATGCGAAACGTGAGAAACATAACCCTGTGTTTTGTTCCCAAAAGTCTGGTTCAACAGAGCAGCAAGAAATAATTGCTGCATTCTGCCTTTCGGGGTCTTTTACAGGAGTGTTGTAAAATACTTGAATAAAAAGACTATGTTGCTTAAGTATTTTTCTTGGCTATTTTGTACTTGTACCGAATATCAGAGATACGAGCAACTTTCACACATTTTGATTGAGTATCTGTACTCTTTACTCCACTACATTGGAAAGACTAATTCGTTGGGCGGGCAATGGCGATATCGCCATCTGCAGGATGTCAAAGGTACTGAATTCTTTTTATGAGCTAACTCACGTGAAAGTGAACTTTTTGCTCACTTGAGTTTGGACTGGGAACTGAGCATCTCTAAAACAAACTCTTGACTTCAGGCCAGTGCCATTTTGAACTAATCGATGTTGAACCAAACATTACCCTTGATTTCTGAACGTGATTAGTGATGGTGTTTAACATTACGGAAAGTTTTTCCATCCAGCCTAATTGTTTAGTCCGGACAGTTTTGGATGTGTTTGTAAAAAAATAAGTAAAAAAATGTGAGCTCCAGACTTTTTCTGTGCCGCACGTGATGGCAAAGTCTTCAGGTTCGTGCTTACCATATGCCTGGAAAACAGCTTCTGGAGAACAGCCCAGATTCCATGCAAATGGTCTGCTAAACACTCACAAATGTTTTGTCCCACCAGCTCGTCCATTGTGAGACCTCACGGTCCAAGCAGCAGATCCATCCCGGCTCCCCATGGGGGTCCCGGCGACCCCCGAGACTCATCTCCTCTCTGTTCTCACGTACGCACATCCCATTTGATGCTGTCTGGCCGTGCCCACGCTGAGATAGCAGTGGGAGTGTTCCTCGCATCCCGCTCACATGCTAATCAACCAATGACCAAACCAGATAGCTTGAAGCAAGACCTTAAAACTACTGTAATTCAAATCACAACCCAAAAGTAATGTTTAAAGTTTTTCTCGTTCCCTTCACTCCTCAAAGTCCATGAGTTGTTGAACAAAAACAAAAAATGCATTCGATTAAGACGGTGTATTTATGAGGGCGGAGGGTGTGATATAAATCTCTCCTTCTTTTCCACACTTTTCCCTCTCAGGAGATCTTATCTGTTCCAGTCCGCTTCACTTGGCCTGAAATATGGTCGAATTGAAGTGGAGCCAGTCTAATAAGAAATACCTTTTATGAGAACGTCTTCACTACTAAAAACAAAACACAACTAAAACATGCACAGATCGCGCCCTGTTATTTAGTCATTTGCTGATGTTACTGCAAATTTGCTGACACTAAGAGTGCAATAAAGCAAAGCGTACCTGTAAATTACAGAATTACTTAGATAATAAAGAATTAGAAAGAAAATATTTTCTCTCTCTCTCTCTCACACACACAACTTGCATATATACATATATTGCATACGAGAGAGAAAAAAAACATCGCCATTCTGGGAGAATCCAATCTTATTTTATTATTTGGAAGTAAGATATCTGAACTAACTAGTGTGTTTTTGTTGATTCTTGTTTATTTGACGTGCAAAGAAGATTAAACAACTGTTTTGTACACATCTGGATAGCGAAAATATTTATATAGACGACATTTTTGCGGCGACGCATTTTGTTACCTGTATTTCTGGCAACATGGCACTTTCCTTAACTCATTACTCCAACTAATCTCTAATTTAACCATCTTAATTCCATCTAAAACTCTATTGCAAGTTCAGCCCTAAAATCCCAACTTGACCCTCAAACCAGCCTGACCATATGTCCCATAAGATGTGGCCCATCTTCACATATGGCCCATCTTCAATATGAATGTCTGGACCCCCCCCCCCACACACACACACACACTATTATCACCACATAGATGCAAATTATAAAAAAATATATTTTTCATGTTTAAGCAGCAAAGATGGACCATTATCATGTAAAAGTCTACACAAAACAGTTGGTATGGTTTAACTCTGGTTAAATAGTTAATAACTCTGGACTATACATTAGCCCTAAATGTGTCCAGCACTATGAGGCCGTGTGCTGATTTCAATAGGAGGCATCTCAGATTTCCGCACAAGTCCAGGGAGTGTCTGCAGCCCACGGCCAGGGCTGAGACAAGAGGAAAAAAGCGGAAGATCTGAAGCGTTTGCAGGAGATTGTCTTGTCACACAAATGCGCAACTCAGCCACACAGTCCCACGCTCTAATTCACACAGCAGGGGGTCGCCAGGAGGGTCAGAACCCAGTCGAGTCTCTGAATCTGAGCTCACGTCACCGCTGCAGGACAGGAAAGGAAGTCTGAAAGGGAAAGAATATTCATTCATTTACGTACTTGGGCAACAAACACCCCCTGTGTGTTACTCTTTACCTTCGGCCCCCGCTGAGCTCGGACGGGCAGGTCAAAGCAGCTCGGCCTCCTCCATCACTCCAGGCCGGAGGAACATCTGGCGCTTGGCACAGCGGAGCGGCTCTGAAGCTGCGGGACCCACTGCACAGATACTCCGTTGTTTTTTTTCTTTCAAGTTATCTGACACTTCAGCATTTCGTGCGGAACTAAAACAGCTGGATGAGTGGAAATGTCTTTGTCCCGCTTGAACAAATTCAAAATATAAATAGTAAAGAACGTCTACTGTAATGTGAATTGACATCTCGCTCATTTGCATATTATGGCATCTGTTAGACTTAATTAAGAACAGTTAGATCTAATGATAATTACAATATTGATTAAGAAATAGTTGTATTGGCTTTTAACGACTCACACACCCCGGTATATCATTTAAGCTAAAGAAACAAACACTAAATGAAAACAAAAGTTTAGCACTGGCATTCTGTAACACATTGTTCAATATTGTGGCTTAGAAACATGTTTACAAATGTCACACTGTACATTTAATATACTGTACATTGTACAAATTTGCTAATTAAAATATTTAATAAATCAATTATGGTTTTGTAGTTACCATAATTAATACATTAATTATTAATAATGTGTATAAAAATGTGGGGTTTTAAATAAACATATTAAATAAAAATACTATTTATATTCAACTTCAAACATTCTTGGAAATGTTTTAAAGTATGCTCTTCAATTTTATCAACTAAATAAAATAGGGTTTCTGTCGCCACTTTGTTATAAGACTCATTTTAAACATTGAATATTCATAATAAACACACTAATCGCGTGTCACTGAAGTTTGACATAAAGCTTTATAAATTTCAAAAATGACACAAAAAGTTCTACCGTCCTCATTAAACCGTGTGTCATCAGAAAACAGAACTTTGACTAACAGTGTAACAAATCAGCATTTAATCACCTTTACTGATCACACATCTTTTCACAAATAATACCTCGCCTAATCCATCAGCTTGGAGAACCTCCTTCTCGGCCGTTATCTGCCCAGCATGCGTCCACATTCATCACTAATCACGATCAGTTGACGCACAGCAGATTCAATGGCGGTCACAGCGGTCTGGATGACGTTTTGGACCTGCTGACCTATGAACAACTTCATTGACCTTTCACTGGGCCCTGTGACCCACGTCCAAAGCTGCGGGTCACTACATCCCAGTGCACCTCAAACCGTCCTGTTAGTTGAAGTTGGGTTTAGATGGAGCAGAGCGGTCAGGAATCATTAAAGGAGGTGCTTAGATAAGAAGTGAATGAGGTAGTTTTACCACCCACCCCCTCATACGCCGTCCTCCCACCCTTCTTCCTCCTGGTTTCCTCTCCTCGGGCTCACTCACATGCTGCAGTCATTCAGAGGAACAGCGTGGAGGCTCCACACACACACACACACACACACACACACACACACACTGGCGGACATGGCAAGACTACCTCAGTGCTGTGTGATGGTATCAGTGTGCTGGGCCGGAGCTCTTCTACTTCTGCCGTTCTGCTGGGGTGAGTCCTGGGCACTTTGAATAGGAGAGAGAGAGAGAGAGTGTAACGTGAATGTGTGGAGACAGATGTTCCTCAAGCTTTCTATCAGTGATAGGCATGTGTTATTGAGTCAAGAAAGGGTCTCGTACACTAATGTATGTGATTGTTAACATGACGGAATTCCTTATACGTTTTAAGCATCTGGCTTTGATTTGTGCCTTCTGAACCAAGACCGGACGTTAAATAATTGGGATAATTTACAGATCTGTGGGACAGTAATTAGACTTAACACTGGGATTTCTAGGTACACTGATGTGAATGGCTGACATCTGTAATGACAGTCCTACAGGTTCTAATGGAGAAAACAGCAGGTCAATTGGCCAGGACGAACGACTGTCGATCCATCTCTTCCATCTCACGCTCTGGGGATTTCAACAGACGGAGATGGAAAAGTGCACCTTTGGGAATTAGTGCGCATTATTTATATGCTGTTTATAGTGGCGGCATGAAAAGAAGTCCAACTTATTTTAAAGTGGCCAAATTCATAAATAGCTGCATCCATTTATGACAACTCAATCCAGTACAAACTTGTTGCACGACATACGGCCCCCAGTCGCGGGGGCAAAGCGATCCCACCACGGTCCTCACACAGCTGTTTTCTGTCGGCGTGTTTGTTAAGCCACACTCGGCTCAGACTTCCTTCTCTTGTTCTCTTCACGACTACCAGCAGAAACCAGCAGGAATTTGTTCTTTTGTGCTGAGGAAGTCAGTGTCATGAACGACATCCATTACATGTGTAGTGAAATATAGGTGAATAACTTAGGACAGAGTGACTGGTTTATGTAATAATGGGAACAACACGCTTTAGTGTAAAGATTCAGCCCAAAACACTGATTTAGAGTCAGAATTGATTGGAACTGGCATTAATATACAGTTTTATGCGTCTTTTGAGTGTCTTAAGATTTTCATCCCATTTTAAGCAACTTAAATTTTAATACTACAATTTAATAAGTTAGGAAATACATCTCATAATTATCACATTTTAGTCCATTTTGCTTATAATTTAGCATAATTTATAAATTGCAATTTATATATAATTTATATGTACTCTATTATATTATCAACAACCTTTATGGGAATAAAGCTATCACCATTATGGGAATGAAGTTTTCTACCGTGAAGACATTTTTGTAACTTCTCATGCTTGTTTTGACATTCGGTCTTGGATAACATCTTGAAATCACAATTTTCGAGATGCTTTGAAGGAACGATGCCGGTAACACGGTGACGACAATTCAAGTTTCACAAAGAGAAGAAACAATGAATTTGCCAGTGACCATAATGCTGAAAGTTGTTAGAAAGCACAAAGTTCTTCAAAGCTGTGCGTTTCTGAGGTTTCCAGCATTAGCTGTCCTGGATCTCCCACTCATGCTCGGACTTGTTCGCTTGTGATTTGCGAGGCCCGGTTTTATAGTCCATATAGTGCGAGTGTGGTTGGAAAAAAGCCAAACTACATGTTGAATCACCAGACTGTGGAATTTTGCTCCTATCCACATACTCATCACACACGCGGTGACAGAAGTGAAGGAACCAAACGGATAAAAACGACTTTTCACAGCCTCAGGTTCACAGCAAACGCTTTGAGCTGCATGTGAGAACTTTCACCCAAAACTCTTGCAAACCTGCAGGCTAAACACGACCCTGTTATTCTTCAATCTTTATTTGGCAAAGTTATCTGATTAAGGGAGCGAGATATTGTTTAGATAGGACCCCTAGAATAATATTTATGGGGGGAGCTGATGGCCTTTAGCATGTCGTGCTATTGCCTCGTCTAGTTTGCCGTCCAATGACATCTAATAGAAAATGACTGTGATTTTTTTTTGTAATGAAACACAAATTTGAAGAAATAAAATAATACACTGTACTGCGTCTCCAAAATACTGTAAAGGAGAATTAATGATAAAGGAAATCCAGTCTTGGAAAAGGGTTTTATATTTATATACTACTATATAGAGAATATACTTATCGTAATTATATGTGGTAATATATAGCAGCCATTTCTATCATTACAACGATATTGCTCATAGAGTTATGAAAAGTCCTATATTAATAAATAGATATATAATTATAGCTATGCAGTGCAATTTTTGAAAGTACAGTATAGCTACATAATCTGTAAAGTTATATAGTCCGATTTGAATGTGTATATAGTTTTAGCTATAGTATAAATAGTTTTATATAGTTCTATATGAATATATAGATGTATTGCTGAATAGTACGTGTATCCATCACCTCACTTTCCTTTATATACTGTTTAAAGTCACATATGAAATTAGCTATATATATATAGTCTTAAAATAACATTTTTCTTTAGTTTATAGCTATAGTCTATATAGTCCAAAAATCTATAGAAATACAGCTATAACCCACTCACTTTACACACACTTTATATAGTCAAATAGGTTTCAGGCTGATTATTACATAAGACAAAAATGACAGGATACAGACTCCGTTAAGCCCCTAAAGTCTTTCACCGAATAGCTGTTTATAAGTGTTTTGTTGAAAAAGAAAAGTCTGATTATTTTCTCTGGAGACTCGTGGGGTCAGTTCTCATCCTCTGTACTGTAGAGGCCCCGACACAAGGGACCACTGTGGCCAGCGGGGGCAGCATATCACCAGATGACACAAAGATGCATCCAGAGATCTATCTCTTTCTCTTTGTTTTCTCTGTCTTACTTTCTTTATTATTTTGTATTTCTTTCTGTCTTTCGGTCTGTGTACAGTTTCTTACAAATTTCTTTTTCAACTTACTTTTGAATAATTTTCTCTATCTCTCGTTTATTCTCTCTGTCTTTCTGTCATGTTTATTTTTAAATATATCTTACAATCTTTTATGTCATTCAACTTCGTCTAATTATTTTTCTTAGCTTACTTCTCTGCTAACTGACTAACTAACTAACAAGCTGAAGCTGAAACTCAACAAAGGCTTATGGACAAGATATTTAGCTTGAAGTCATATCAGTGTTTTCCGGCCTTGTCTTGGATGATGCAGTCCAGGACTTACAGCCTCCAAAATTACTTGCCTTAAGGATTTTTCAAATTAAATAAACTAATTGAATTTCCTTGCTTCCAACAGCTTTTCTGTGACTGTGCTCATCTCCAACATTCCTGATTGTAGACATGAAAAGTACAACTTCTTCAAGTCGACTTTGTTTTTCGTAACAGTTAGACAGATTCGCTGACATGTTCATTTAACACACCAGTACGAGCATGAAGAGTCCATTCAGAAGAAGAAAGATCGACATGGTGAATGACTAGTTGTCTCACATAACTGATCAGTGACAATGTGAAAAGCGCTAGAAAGGTCTCGAGTTACCGCCACTGCTCCTTTCAGTCAGACAGAGGGTCTTCAATGCTCGGCCGAGGTGACTGAGCACTAAAGATGGTCAGATAATGTTCAAAGCTTCACTTGTGATTCTGAAATGAAGATTAGTGAACGCGAAGCTAAGCTGTGACTCAGTCACTGGTCAATGGAAGATTACAACCGTTACAACAAAAGATTGCAACAATAGAGGCTATTCACCAAGACACGGACTTTCATCCAGCAGTGTGTAATTTAAAGTTCTAAAAACTTATATTCTTGTGTCTTTGCAGCCGACGAGGACCATCAATATGCATTTGACTACGATGCCACTCAGTCTCCTGAATACATCTACAATTCTACATTTGATTACATTTTTTACAGTAAGTTTCTCATTCTAGCTCAGGTTCTTTCATCTTACAGATAAACAGGTATTATGATAATAATGAAATGAAGACGTTAACTATTATAGACACTTCATTTTTGCTTACATACAGACAGACACACTTGCCCTCACCAACACACAATAAACAAACATCTACACACACATCAACCTGCACACACGCGCGCGCACACACATACACACACAAACTTATGAACGACAAGCTTTAACTTCATAAATTTAACTTTTAAGCAAAAAACAGCTCAATACAATAAAAAAAAGTATTCAATACAGTATAAAATATTACAAGTATTTACATTTAATAGGAATTGTTATTATGTATGGACATTTTACATATGTTCATACATAATATTTGAAATATTATGCACTGCATATATAAATATTGTGTTTACATACTTTTGAGCTCTTTTTATAAAAATAAAATGTAGGTACGTACAGTATATACGTATACTGTACACTTTAGTATCAGTAATTATATGAGAAAACAATAAATCAACTATAAAAACCATTGAGTTAGTCAATAGTTGTTTGTTCATTACTTGTATGGATGTATATTGTGTATATTTTCGCTTCACCAGGTAATGTCAGCGGTGAAGATCTGGAGAGGTTTCTACTGGCGGGGGAAACAGAAACAGACGAGCACGTGCCTGAAGAAAAGCCCACCAAGCCCAGTGTTCTCATCGTGAATCAGGTACGGCTTGAACTTTTGCTCTGACTGATGCTGAACACACACGAAACACGACATGTCCAGACTACAGCAGTGGGATTGAGAAAGACGCTGGATTAGTTCCCTGTTTAGGTGGCAAACACAACTCCTCCACCATGACCGTGCACGCACTGCGGTCAAAGCTGTCTTTATAAATCAGCAAAACATTTGGAAATCCAGATTTGTAGAACTTGAAAAATTCCTGGAGGCTTTAGAGAGCTTTGGAGATCTTCACGCTGGCGATGGAATTTAAATCAACGATTACAACAAATGCCACGAATTCCAGCAGCGAAGACTGTGGAAATATCAGCGGAGATGAGCAAACTCCTGCTTAATGAAGGCCATAATGAAATGTCCTTTCTGATGAGATGAGATGAGCTGCTTTGTGTCACCGCAGACTTGTGGACCAGCGGAATGACGTGAAGATAAGACCTGCTTATCTAACGGTTTACAAGGGGTCTCTATTTAACCCCTTATACGCCCTCCACATGCTTTTCTGTTTTCTGTCCACATTTTACATCCATCGTCTGACTGTCTCTATCGATCAGTCTGTCTGTCTTTCTCACGTTTGTATGGAGTGAGAAGTTCAACAATGGCGCTATTCTGCATTAAAGGAAACAATCCGAGGAAATTCAGAGAACCACTGCAAAGCCATGGTCTATTTAAACAGTCACGGTTTCATTTTAAACATCTGGTTTAAAGCACAAGGAGTACTTTTTTTATACAGACAGACAGACAGACACAGAAAGAAAGAGAGAGAGAGAGAGAGAGAGAGAGAGAGAGAGAGAGAGAGAGAGAGAGAGAGAGAGAGAGAGAGCAGAGAGAGAGAGAGACAGACAAACAAATCGTTTTGAGGACAGACAGTGAAACAAGAACATCAAACAATGAGATAGACTGGCAGACAGAAAAACAAAGATATAGACAAACAAAGGCAGATGGACAGGCAGATGAGAAAGAAACAGACAGACAGACAGACATTTTTTAGGACACATCAGCTGCTGCATTTCTTGCCTTGTACCTATACATGTGTAATGACAATAAAGTTGAATCAAATCTAATCTAATCTACGTACGGTTATGCTAAAACGAATGAAAAATATATACACGACAAAGTAATAAATACCAATAATTGCAAAAAAATCTAATTTTTATAAGCATATCTCTCCGTCATTTAAGATATACATTTTAAAATAAAATAGATGAATAGTCTTGATCTTAATATTGAGAAGATTCTGGTTCACTTCTGATTTCTGATCATTTCCAGGCTTCCAGATCACGACCAACATTTGTCCTTTTGGTTTCAACTTTAATCCTGGTAGTTCCTCATCTACTCAGAATGTAAGCGAAGTGAAGCTCGTTACATCACAATTTAAGTGGTAAGTAACTAAACAAATCTAACAAATAAAACCAGATGAGGTCAGAATATAATTTATGCACATACTACACATAATCACAAGATACTTAGTATTTTTTTTTAATTGTACTTTTCACTTTTAGTTTAAACATTGAAAAAAGGGGTAATATAAATGCTAAACGTCACTGATTTAAATGGTGCAATAATTATTTTTACATAGAGGTCTCTCCTAATATCCTAATATTTTTACAGTTTTGGTATATAGATGTTTACAGTGTTTAGTATAATAGTAGTATTTTTAGTATATTTAGTTTGTAGTAAACGACAAAACAGTATAGGTTAATGGATTAGAAAGATCAACGAGCCTTCGTATACAAACCGGAACAATGTATGTATTGATATTGTTTATGTTAGTTGCAGCAAAGAGCCTCTAGAGGGCGCTAAAACACCGATGTTCGTCATTGTTAACAAAATCAATAACACCTGTTGCGTGTGTTGTTGGGCTAATTTTTTTTTCCAAGTTACAGTATATTGTTTATTGGATCTAGCATCAAGCCAATAAGCAAGCGATAAAATCGTTTAATACTTTCAGACTCAGTGCCTCTATTGTTCCAGTTATTCTAGAAAACCAAGAAGAAGAGCAGATGGACAGATAACCTGGACAAAACACATTTTGAGACCAAGATGGATTGAAACGACAAACCAAGAAAACACTCAGATGGCAAAACCTTCCATTGAAAAGGTTCCTTCTTTATGCAGAAACAGAATGTAAAGGTCAAAGGTCTCCAAGCCGGATCAATGTATAATGGTTTATATTTGGGTATTCTTTTAGAATTTTACACAAAAACAAAAAAATGTGAACAGAAACATTTGTACAAATGAATGAAAGATTAATCAATACAGTTTCCCATCAATTGTATTGATAAAAATCCTCTCAGACACTGTAGTGTGTAAAACCCTTTGCTTGGGGAAAAAAAAACAATTTAAGAAATATTTTCAAAAAATATAATATAGTCATTTATAATATCACAAATGTGACACAAGTTGCCTAAAGTATCATTTTTACATCCGTTGAGACGAGAATACTTCTCTTCACGACTACAGATATTACATTAAATATTGGCACTTTTTTATTTCTGCACTTCTAAACCTCACTCAGTTTTCAAATAAGTACGTGTAGGCACAATTTTTCTGTAGCAATTTAATGAATATGTATATATAAAAACAAACGTGTGTGTATATATACATATACATGATTCAATGGTGCTCTACAGCATTTATTTTATGAGTTGCAGATATTGAATAAATACTTTTTTCAACTAACATGCTGCCTGGAGATTCATTAATATGTTTGTTCAATGTTCAATCAATATGGTTATCATGTAGAGAAAGTTTGAATTAGTCTTCATAATCGCCCATGTTTTTACCGGCACGAGATTCAACACCAGTCACGTTCTTAACCAGTCCAGCTTCCGTCAGCATCGTCTGATGATTTCACCCATAGATGCAGATTAGATTGTTCTCCATGCTGAACTACATTGTCATTACATTTTTTTGTACATTTTTCCAGCAAGATTGTGAAACACTCTTCACACCTTAAGCAAAGAGTTGAACTATTCCTGTTGTTTGGGTTGATCCAGTGAATGACTGGAGAGTCAGCGGGTCAGTGTGAGATAAGACACAGCGAGGCTGCTTATGAACAAACACAGTGAGGTCAGAAGCCACGGAACAAAGCCCTTCCTAGACCACGACAGGCAATATCTAAAACAGATTCTTATCAGAACTCTTTTGCTGGGTATACGGCCTATTTTAAGGCAGATTTCACAGCGGCACTTTCAGTAAAGTGGCTCTCTTGGTCTCTGAGACTCTTAATAGCTTTTAATTCAGTCGACATATTGATTACACGGGCTGTGAACTGTAGATTTTTACACATCTTGAAACAAAGTAGCCGAAAAAGCTTGCAAAAACATGACACTTACCCAAACAACACAGTTAGCGAATGACCTCTGAGCCAGAAGTGACCCGGTCCGGGTGTGGCCCAAATCTGAATTAAGAAACAAGAAAATATCAGTAACTATCAAGTTAAGATCCATTAAGCAAATAAAAAGTGAAGGAATAGAAGAAACTACGTGTATCATCATCATCACTACAAATATTACATTTTGTTATAAACTCAATTATTATAAATATAAACTATATAATTCACACATATAAGTATATTCTAAGTATACACATACTAAATATGTATTTGTTTATGGTCTAAACATACTAAGTATGCTCCATATTTATTTAATGAGGAAGAAGTATATATATATTCTATATATATATATATAAACAGAAAGTATATAAGGAAGAACACTGCTTGATCCACATGATCCACAATATAAGTGCAAAACGCCTGGAAGTTCTCAACTAAACAAAGACAATGTGATTTTATCGCTTGAACGTGTTCCACAATCTTGCCTTCACTTGCTTCCGGATGCATCAGTTCATACATTTTACATAAAGCTGGTTCCTCTGTGTTCCACAAGGTTACAGAGCTGGTCAGCAGAAGGCTTGACTAATGGTCTGACACTGGAGATATGGAACGATCAAGATGAATAAAACAACAAGCAGCTCACACCTCGACACATATATGCTCATGTTTACTGTACACGCGGTGTCTTTTACTGAAGGACTGCTTAGATTTGCATGGATTAGAATTTTTAGATGTGATTTCACACTATAACCCCATTTATGGACCTGTGAAACAAATAAAATAATCATCACTGATGTGTCTTCTCGTCAAAATGTGCATTTCTAAGGAAAATGTGGGGCATACTGTATGTACATTAAAAATAATAGAAAAATGCGTTCTTGTTGATCCACAAAAGACACATGATGTTCACCAGCCTTTGTCCTTCTATTATTGTGTCTTTCATTGTCACACTTCCATTTCTATATTACATGAACGCATCCTTTGATTCAACGTGGAGCTTCTCCTTTATTTGAATCTCCAAACAGTGTTTAATGTAGGTCAGTTATGCTGCTTTTACCATTCAGGAGCCATCTTGAAATCATTTCTATGCATAACAAGTGAAAAGATTCACATATATGGGTTTGTAGAAACACGAGTGCCCTCGTTTTGGATAGAAAGTGGATGTTGAAGGACTGATCTCAGATCATCTTCCAGAAGTGAAGATGAAGTGTCTCTGCTTCTTTAAGTCTGGTGGTATGGATACCGTGATGAGTCACTTCAGCACACAGATGTGAATGCGTTTATGATATTTCTTTTAATGCCCTCCATTTCTCTGAATGTGCAGTTGGGTATGAGAGGAAGAGAACTTTAATTACGAGCTGTTGAGAGCTTGAGTGTCTTCCCCAGAGGAGAGAAATGAGACACGATGAGGTGCTGGAAATGTCAGAATCCTGACCGCAACTAATCAGAATGTAAGACGTTGTTGAGAACCTGTCTTCACCTCTTCATGATCTGATCGAGCCTTAAAAAAATAGATCGCCTGGAAAAAATGTGTATGACGTGTCAGATATGTACTTCAACAGTAAAAAAAAAAAAAAGCTTCTAAATTCATATTGACCATAAAAGATTTGTTTCCAACTAAGTAAAGCGTTTAAACAGTAAGCTAAATAAATAATTTCAAGTTACATATCTTTGTTTCTGTACATTTTTGCACCATTAGTACATTATTGATTATTTATTTTTCAAATAATAATAATAATAATAATAATAATACATTCCACATATTATTCCTCATTTTACTTTTAGAAAATGTGTAAGATGCATGATAAATCTAACATGTGAATGCTTTCTGGCAAGGTTTGTGTATACGCAAATGTCAGAAGAACCCAGAGCAGCACTGAGGGAAATTGATTTGTTAAACCTAATCAGGTTTGTTTAAAGAAGCATTGACGGGCTGGAAATGGGGCATCGAATTAGAGCAAATGTTCCAAGAAGAGCTGACAATAGATCTGGAGACACTGTCATGCAGCTTTATCTTTCTTTAACAGAAATATAAAGAAATGGGTCACAAAGCAAAGCTTCTGCCACACTGACACAATTTAGATTCATTGTGTGACTAAACATAGATGATGAGAAATTACATTTGGATATTAATCTGGGGCTAGTCAGACTAACTCAGCGCAGTCCGTGCCATATTTGATCTTTTACTCTTCGATTAAACCCATGAAAGCGGAATTAACTAAAAAAAACAACAACAATGTTTTAATAGATTAAAAAAATAACAATATTAATTTTGTACATTGTTAATTTTTTTTTTTTTTACCCAAAACCCTCAATTGAAGAAAATCCTGTAAAAACAATAAACAAGAATTGGAATTAAGGAATGTCATGCCATCCTTGACCCAAACCCAACAGTCTGACCAAAAAAATGACTGATGAATAGGGGTGTGGTGACGTTACATGAATACATCAGCCGACAGGAACCCCAATGGTATAAATAGAGAAGTTTCCCAGCAACCTGGAGAAGCAATAGCAACCAGTAGCCGGAGAACAAGCTCAGCCGTAAAAAAAAAAACTTCCACGCACGCGAAAGAACTTTCGTTTGGTTCGGTTCTACCTCTTTTACGCCTTCAGCACCATGGACAGCTTCCGAGCAACGGCGTACCTGAGCGTCGTCCTCGCGATTCTCAGCGTCTGCAAGGGTCAGATGTCACTGGACAACCGACTGTCCAGCCAAGAGGAACAGCTTATTAATAGAGACTTGGTAAGAGAACTAGAGACAACAGTGTTAATAGCAAAATATTATGTTTTTTTTCGGTGTACTTCAATACTGTATATGATTAAACTATAACAAATAATATAATAAATAATGGCAAAAAAACGACACAAAAATATATTGATGTAAAAGTTATATCTATCTATAAATATCACAGTTTGATTGAGTTTCGTTTCGTATTCGTCCCGATTATTTATTTTGCGTATTTCAAAGTTTAACCAGAACGTGCTGGGAGCGTTCTGTTTTATTTAGTGACAATTTCTTTCTTCTGGTCTAAAACTTTTTGCAGGCAGAGGTGCTCGATGAACTTTTGGATGGAGAACAGGAAAACCGGATATCTGTCGAGAAAAAAGCAAGCGTAATTCCAAGGGTAAATAGTGTACTGTGGTAGTTTTACTTAAATCGCACGTTACGTTAAGTGTGTGTTTGCGGACCGTTATGTGCAGTGTGACGTGGGCGAGCGCTGCGCCATGAAGCACGGACCGCGCATCGGACGACTGTGCGACTGTCTGAGAGGAACCGCCTGCAACACGTTCTTCCTGCGATGCTACTGATGGAGGTCCAGCATCTCTCCTCTCCTCTCTTCTCCTCCAGACACTGTGCTCAACTCCGGTATTCTCGGGAGTCCTCATCTAAGTGTGTAAAGTAATATAGGTGACCTTGTGGTGTTTGTGATCTTCCATGATTCAACTTTGGATTTTGGTTATTGCAGTATTTTTGGCCGTTAATGGCACTCGATGATCGCGATGTTGAATAAATTGTTGAAAAACACTAACGAGTTGTGAATCACTTTTTGCAACAGCATCTTAAAAATCTTTGATTGCGAGTAAAGTTTTCAGAAAGATGAACAATTCATGATGAAATGCTATTTAAACGCACACCCACACACACGCGCGCGCGCGCGCGCACACACACACACACACACACACACACACACAAAACATATATACACCCTTAATTAAGATTGAGTTTAAGGCGCTGAGTGAAGCTTCTTGTAAATCGTCTTGTAACAAAGCGGATTACACGAACTCTTTACGAGCTGTAATATGGTTAGAAACCTCAAAGAGTGAGACGAAGTTTGCATTTACATATAAAGACGTCAATAATTCATTGTAAATAGCGTTGATCAGCGCGTGAGATCAAAGCAATGACGTAGGGCAGGTTACGTCGTTATCGCGAGTCTTTTAGACGTGAGCGCGCGTGCTGAGGGCGCGCGCACACACACACACACACACACACACACACACACACACGCACACACACAGTTGCACGTGGGAAAACACTATGGGAAACGTGTCGATTCTCTTCGTTACTCTTCACTGTATTTTATACTTACAATCTACAATCACCTACGTGGATTCCAGACCGCCAGAGAACGTACAGATTGAGAATTACGACGAAGCGACCGAGGCGGTGAGAGGAAATACCCTAACCGTTTGGAATCTATATCGATCAATTCTGACTTTATCTTCGTGTTTTGTCAGTCAAGGGTTGCGACAACCAACCAAAGAAATCTCCAGCGGCAAGCTGTGCCCATTTTGAAGAAAAAGTTTAGTCGTCTTCCAGGTTTGTGCAGACGACTGAAGAGGAGGAGGATAACGCTGCTGGTAAATTAAATGCACGATTGCTATGGCGGAAATGACGCGTAACCCAAATATAAATAAGATCTGCGAACAACACTACGAACGAAAATGTAAATACGTTAAATAAAAAAGCGGACTAAATGTAAATAATTGGCATTACACAATTTACTTTTATCAATTTAAAGCGAATGACTTTACCTACAGTTAGAGCGAGTGATTTACTTTTTTCTTAAAATATCTGCAGGAATCTTTGGTTTGACTGATTTATTTAAGTACGGTTGACTCTTTTTCTCTTACCAACAGTGCAACACTTCACAGTTCTGTTCAGCAATGAAGTCCAGACATGGTCAGATCTGTTCCTGCCCAAAAGGCTCAAAGTGCTCCCACTTCTTCTTGTGGAGTTTGTGATCTCTTTTTGCTAATACAATTCTACAGTTTGTCGATATATTTTAACGTTTTTGTATTTGGTGTCAGCAGGAACATTATAGACGTTTGGTTTTAAATGGGTTTATTCCTCATTCTGTTCAGATGAGGGTCACATTGTTTCAACACAGATTTTACAATTTAAGAAATTATTGAAACAAAGCCATTTTTCACTCAGTTCCCTTTTCTGTGGGGAAAAAAATAAACGTATATGATGTCAAACCATGAAATCATTTAAATGAAAATTCAGAGAAACAATTTACATTCAAGTATGAAAAAAAATCATACAACTTTAAAATAAAAAGTCTCTCCGGGAACTATCATTTCAAATAAATGTTGTTTGTGGGAAAATCCTGTACATTTTTAAAATATACTTTAGAAATACCAATGAAATAAGATTTAACACCCACTGCAGCATTTTAGAAAAATCAGAATGTGCTGCATCTGTTTAAACTAATTTACATAAAGTACATTCATTTTACTCCAGGGGGGAAATATACAACAGCGACAATTCCAAATTATTGAAGCTTTCAAAAACACTGAATATGAGTTGAGAAGAGCAGCAAATAAAGATTATATGAATGAAATATTGACAGCGCAGGAGAAACAATGCAAAATGCCTGTTGGGGTAAAATAATGTGAAAAAAAAAAAATCAAATAAAAATCAGTAAAGCCAACAGACACAGTCTAACAGAAAGCCAATGCATTCAACTCAATTATATTCAGCAGCTGAACAGATTTCTCAGTTTAGCAAAATACTTGATGTGCTTTTGGGATATTTAAAACATGCAACACACTTTCTTCACAGCGTTTGGAGCACAGGTTTAGGCAGAAATGTACAGAACACTGACTAGAATCCTGTCTTGCATAATTCTTGTTGATGTGTGTGTGCGTCTTCACTGCAAATCTCTCAGAAGAGTCCAGCACGGACGCAACTCAAGTTCTGTCACCAAAACTGCATCTCTGTGCGTCCAGGAAGCCTCGGTGAAGACACATGACCTTTCAGTGGTCCGTTCCACTTATATGGATTCGATCTGTCTCCGGACCTTGTCTGAGGCTTGCCGGTCCAGTGACCGTTGTCTAGCCACAACGAGTATTGCAAATAGAACAGTGAAAGCCAACATGGCGCCCTCAAACCTCCAGAAGAGGTGCTCCTCCATTCTGGTGGAACGGCAGCTGAGTGGACAAAGAGAGAAGGTGTGTGTGTGTAAATATATACGTTCACATTCAGAATAGTCGCTAGCAAGACACTCACCTCTTGTATTCGTCTCGGTTAGATTTTGTGCAGTTGATCTTTTCTACAAATCCTGTTATGCTGCACACAGGAATAGTTTTCTGTCAAGCAAAGAAAACACTAGTTTAGAATAAACACACACACACACACACACACACACACACACACACACACAGCCATCTTGATATTGCTTCAATTTGAGCATATAGCAACAAAAAAACCTATAGGTTATATATAAGTTATAACCCTGTTATAACATGATATATAAGTTATATTTCCAGACGTTAACACTAAAAACATCATGAAATTGACAGAACTGACATGTTGACCACTCACCGACTGCAAACCGTCACATGCGCCGCACTCTCGAGCCACGACAAACTCCTCCACTTGCCAACACGGCAGCGTCACGGCCTTCGTCACAGCAGCTGCAGGACAAACAATAATGCATCACACTGCAGGCAGCTCTTCCACTCATGTTCCCTACATGACTAATACCTGCAGCCTTCTCGTCACCAAGCAGAGCCGATCCAAACACTCTGGAAAAACAAACAAAACACAATAACATTACTTTCTGCTGCATACAAAAAACAAACAAATAAAAGCTCACAATTGGTGCTTTGGTTTGTTCACTAAAAAACAATAGGAGTCAAGCAAAAATAGAGTGAAATACATAATGTATAGAGAAATGTATAGGGAAATTCCAATCACGTTAGAATGTTGTTGTAATTTTGTCTGCTGTAACAAAAACACCTACAGAAAATTAAGCCAATATAGCCAAAATAAGGAGAGTGTCAAAAGAACAGAAAGATGCTCTTATAAATATTTGTTTGGCTTAAATCATTAACACACACACACACACACACACATCTTATTCTGAGGTCCGTCTCAGCAGGGAGTAGCTAGTGTGGCTAGTCTAATAGCGGCAACATTCAATGCTTCAAATGCAAATGTAGCCATTATCAATTTTACTCCGATAGGCGTGTACACCTCAGACGGTGAGCCAACATCTTCGGCCAGGAGACCATCACCAGTCGCCTTCAGAGCTTTCTGTGTCTTGTGACACTTGAAATGCTTCAAAAAATTCAGCACGCAACAATTTATCATGGGAGAATGCGGAAAGCCAACTGGTTTGTCGCCATTCCTGAGCTCATGGCTTTTATTCTGGTTGTGATTCTGCGGGAGATTTTGAAGATCAGTAGAAGACTGCTGGTCCGAAGACTTTGGACAGCCTCGCATCATTGCTATAATGTCACGTGGCCATTTCGGAAGACCACTCGGTAGGAGCAAGCAAAGACAGACAAGTTTGCTGCTTTTTCCGAACTCTGGGGACCGTTTGTAAGCAACTGCACTGCATGTTTCACACCAGGCCGACACATCACGGTTGATGAGCAGCTGTTTCCATCCAAGACTCGCTGCAATGTCTTGCGGTACATCGCAACAAAGCTGGACAAGTTTGGGATCAAGTTTTGGGTGGCCTGAGACCTCAAAACAAAGTACATCTGTAATGTCCTCCCTTACTTAGAAAAATAACCCTGTTGTCCCACAAGAGAGAGGCTGTCCGAAAGTGTGGTGATGTGGCTGATGTCATTCCTGGATGAGGGGAGGAACGTTACCACCGACTTCTTCAGGTCGCTGGCATTAGAGCGGCATGCATAGCATGGTTACAACAGACAACAATCTAAAAAATAGGTTGGCGGTACCATAACTGTGCAATAAAACAATGAAAGCCCAACAGCAACTGTACTATCACCCATCCTGACAACATCAGCCTGAAAAATGGACGAAGACATCCTAATAGACTTCACTGCTGACCATTTCTCTGTAAATTTGATCTTGGTTCAAAGCTTCTTAGACTTTGCCATATGAAGCGTTGTCCTCCAAACAAATGTGTGAATAGCTCTTGTGTTTTCATCAAAAAAATCTGTTAAACCCTCTAATTTTTGTCTTTTGTGGATTCCTAGTGCTTGCCACTGGTCATACAACAATAATTTCAAAATAAAATCCAAGAATTTTATTATGTTTCATTTCATACCAAAAACTGAAAATACACATGTACATAGAATAATGAATGTTTTTTTTTTTGTTTTTAATTATCATTGTCGTTAGAGATATGATAGATGAGGTGTTATCCTCAATACATCTGGTTACTGTTAGATGTATTTTGTAAAGCATAAAATGCTTTTTATTTAAAAAAAATGCTGCAACCACAGAGCTGATGTGTGCTATCTCAGACGAGAAAACATTTCAGACGTTTCAAGCTTGTGAAGCAACACCACCGTCTAGGGTTGGAATAGCCCTATTTGCATAATGAAAGCAGCCGTCCACAAGGTGTGAAGCTGAAGCTAGCTGAGGTGGGCCACATCATTTTTCTGTCGGTCAATTTGACCGGAATAGTAGCAGTGCTAGTGTTAAGAGCAACACTCACCGGAGAGAAACTAAGCCCCAGAACAAGACATGCAGGGCCAGGATTCGCGGTCTGAGACAGGCCATCGGGATCCTGCAGTCGCTCTCCATGGCTCTAGTCCACATATGTCCAGCAGGAGGCGCAGCGGAGCTTCACACGCAGTTCATCCTTCAGACAGGAGCCTTGAACAATAAAAGATGCTGATTGAACGCTGGGACGGAGGTAATCTGATTACCAGCACTATTTATGTCCCAGTAGCAGCGGAAGTCACAATTGAGTAGCTTAAGTAAATTACAAAGGAGCCAGATAAAAAGTGAGGGCTGTAGTACCGCGACAGTCTGGATTTCAATAACAATAGAACTCGGCGACACTTTAAACCGTTTGAGACGACACAAAAAGACTGTTCAGATAACGGTTTTTATTCAAATAAACAGCCGTTTAGTTTTTGATTTTAAACAACAAATGTGAAACATTCAGACGGGAAATTATTGACGCTGAGACGAATTTCGTGGAATGTACAGCATTTAATTAGCACTTTTTTACGTAATTATTAAATCGTGGCTTCTAGGGGAGTAACACATCTTAAACTGTCCAATATGTTAGAATCTTACACTAAATATGCGAGAAAAACCGTAAAGGTGTTAAAGATGAAACGTGTGTACGAATGTACACATCAGCAACAAACACGTAGTACTCACCGCCATCACGTTACGAGACTTCCGGTCTCTCGGACATTTCCCAAAGCCGGACCTGTTCAACAATCACCAAACACGGAAAATAAACGATGTATGAGATTTCTGATCCAGGTACGCTGAAAAGGTTTATGCCGACAGAGTTATAAAGCAGGGCCTGTCTGCCATCGTGAAAGAGAGTTGACGTCACGCGACGGGGATGTTTGTTAGATTGATCCGCAGCGCCGTCTAGCGGAGCGGATCTCTCGCGGCGCTTATAAAACACACACATTTTATTTTGCAATATTTGGGCCACAATAAACAAGTTCAAATGTTAAATTGTCTTAAAGGATTATTTACTGTACAATGTAATTTATTTATGACTTTAGCACAATAATTATAATTTATTACATCTTTTTAAATGTGCTGAAAATAAAGAATACTGTAAAGAAAATTGAATATTTGAACTCTATACACCTATATGCATGTGTATAAATATACATATATAGTGTATATACTGTAGATACAGTATATAACAATAACATTCATTATGTTCTCATAATTTATATGTACGGCATATTTAGAAATATTTTTATTGTTATAATACGGTAGATACTTTCTGATTTATTACTATTGTATTTTTATAATATATATATTATTTATAATTTTTTATGTGTGACATTAACTGATTTCTATTGTCTTTTTGATTCATAAAGATCACAGTTTTTCTATAAACTACCCTTTTATTAACTCGTTTGTTACAAAATAGTAAAACTATAATTATGCCATCTACTAAATAAAGATATCCGTTACTCTTCACACTGAGTGCGAACCATTACCAGAATCTCAGAACATAAGGCAGGAAACACATGAACGGGAAACTTGACACACACACACACAGAGAGACAGTGAAGTGACACACAAACCCGGAGCAGTGGGCAGCTTTAAGCCTTGGTGAGGGGGGCATGTGCGGGTCAGTGTCTTGCCCACGGAAGTTGTGAAACACACCAGACCGGGATGCGAATCTGCAAGGCCTGGATGGTCCATCTCCCTACAACTGCTACTGTAGGTTTACATTGTAATTTACATATAGTTCTTCAAAGTCCTCAGGTGATTTACTCCAGCATATCAGTGCATGAATACTACATGTTCATAAACAAAATCTGGATTTATTATTTTTACAATCATGTCAGAGTTAAACATACACATGTCAATCAAGTTCTCTCTCACCAATTATGTAAATGAGGAACATTTAGACACTAAATGTCAGGAAGCCTGTGCTGCTTTAAAGAGACAGAGATTAAAAAAAAACCCGAAAACAAACCATCCGATCCAATACAGTAGAAAAAAACAAGTTATATAAATCAACTATTCGAAACAGTGACTGTGCATGAAGAAAATAAAACGACAGAAAACCTCAATTTCATATTACGTACTCCAGTTCAGTCCATAGAATAATTAATGCCGTGTCAAGTGACCTAAACAACGAAAGGTCCACCGCGGTTCCGTAAACACATGGTCAGTGTGCGCAGGCTATAAGGCGGAGGAGTGCAGAACTTTCCCACAATCCCCTCTGTTTCTGTCGCCATCCCATAACCGCATGCATGGATACAAACATCAGGGTCATGCACTTTGTCTGGGACTCTTTTTCACACCCTTCCAATTGTTCTTTTCTAAACATGGCTGAGATTAAAGTCACGTGTGAAGAACCGTGACCCGTGGATCCAGTGAAACCTACAGATCGACCTCTCGGCAGAAAGACAACACGCATTTACAGTGAAGAGATAATCCTCGGAAACCAATCTGACCTCTAGGAGAGCAACCTCAGAACAAATTGTCTCTGGTTCGATTCCTCCTGGAGATCTGATGCACATGCTGGATGAGAAAACAGGCTGCAAGGCAGATAGAATTGACGTCTACTAAAGGAAAACGGATTTGCCTAACAGAACTAACAGAAGCACAGCTTCTTCCTAACATGCTCAGTAATGCTGGTTTATAAGCTACTTTAAAACACTAGGATTTTTTTTTTGCATGGTGGGCTTTCGAAGTGGAGGCAGGATGGTATTGCAGAAGAGTCACCACCATGTGAGAGGGAAACCTGAGGGCATCACGGAAACTCATTCAGAAGATCCTTCCTTCCTGAATAGTGTGGAGAACAATGTCTCTCCGTCCATCACACCAGACCAAGAAAGCCGCATTCAGTACATTCATTAAGCTCAGAGTCTTGAGGCATGAGAAACATCCAATTCGGTTCAGATTTACAATGCCCAACTTGCATAGAAAAATAATAACGATAATAAGTAAAAGTATACCGAAAAATAGATTTAGCTCTAGGGATCCGATTTATCAAGTCTGAACCATAAAGTGCAATTGGCACCAAGAGATCCAGAACGTGAAAACACCATCTTAAAAATAAGAATTAAAAAAATTACGGAGTTTTCTTGCAGTCGGAAGACTTTAAAATCAGAGTTTGAAAACACTGCCATCTACTGGAAGAAGTCCGCAAGTGCACGGATCCTCTATAAGACGCTAAGATAACACTGTTACCTGCAACTAAAATGTCACGAACAAAATGGGCGTTTTAAAGGGAAACCGCAATGGTCATCTGTCCAGTGATTTTTTAAGTAGAGTAAAAAGTGGACAAAAAACATTATCCACCATGTAAAGAATGAACCCATGCAAGAATAAAGAGTAGTTCCTTTTTCTCTGATGTTCAGCTGTTGGAAGACATACTGGGTTTGTGTAAGGAGTAAATTATCCTTTAGATGAAAGCCAGGTTGATGTCGAGCTGCTGGACAGTCCCATCTCCTGGTCAGTCCATGTTCCCACTGTCCGAATGCGAGATGTTGAGGGTGTTGGCGGAGGGGAAGAGGTCGCGCTGATCAGTGGGACTTTGATAGTCAGAGGTCAGTTCGGGCTCCAGCAAAGACGACAATGTGAAGTGGGACGAGCCCTTTTTCAGGCACTGAGAATAGAAGTTCAGCAGAAGGTCCATCTTGTTTTCGATGGACTGCACCTAAACAAACAAGATTCCAGGATCATCTGCTAAAAGTCAGCAAATGGAACTGGAACGTCCCACATCAGCAGTTTTCAAAACCACAACTCAATTTAATAGACATGGGCAGACGATATGGACAAAATACGTCATAAATGTCCTGCAACCGAAACGGTCACAGTAAAATCCAGCAAGATTTCATTAGATGCTTCTGGAAACCACAGAAAACACCTTAGCGCAGGAGTTTTGCGACTTAAATGTCACTCTGTGCATTTACGACTTACCTGCTTCTCCACTTTCATCACACGTCCCATCATGCTCAATTCATCCATGTGTTCCAGTTCGGGAGGAGTTTTCTCTCCTTTATCAGGCCTAGACTTCTTATCTGATGTAACTGTACATCTGCCGACAATCTGATCCACCCTGAAAAACAAAGTAAAGTACCGGAATCAGTTCAGTTTTGGGGCCGGAAGCAATTGTATATAATCAGCATAAAAGTTTAGACATTTACAATTGAACCTGTCACATTTTCATTGATTTTCGTACAAATTTAATTATAACAATTTTAATAATTATTAATTTAATATTCTTATGACTAATCTATTTAACATTATTTTTAATAAAATATTCTACTACATTTGTTAAAAATTATGCATTTTTTAGAATATGCTGACTACGTACAATTATGGGGGTTAATTATAAATTTTCTTATAAGCCCTTTTAGGAATTAACATCTTAATATTATAGACTACATCCATTTTTAGCCTTACTATACGTTACTATACATTTCAAATCCAAACCTCATCTGAAGGCTTTTAATTCTGCCCAGCATGTCGAGATGCCCAGCTGAATATTGCTCGATCACATCCTTCACGTCGTAGGGCCGCAGGGTTTCTTTAAACTTACGCTTAGCTACCAGGAATTTAAGAATCCTGCGTGTACACAAAGCACAAGGTTATTTTAAAGGTCCAACAGAGGCGAATGAAGCTTGGCTTGCTGGAAAAGATGAAGGAAAAATTATGCAAACGACAGCAGACAGCGATAAAAGAATCACATAATTAATAATGTAGATTAATGATGTGTAGATTAACAGAGGACTATCAATTACATACGTGTCTCAAACAGTGGGAAGCAAGAACATTCCAGTGATTTATTTTGAAGATGACAACATAATGGCTGTGCTCAGTCCCATGTGTGTTTACAACATCAGGCACCAGTGAGAACACATGTAATAAATCCAGCTGGAGCCAATCACAGCAGCTCTCGACCTGGAGGCGGGACACACCTTGGATTGGTGGCCAACCAATCACAGAGCAGGACACACAAACACACTCAGCCAGGCATAATTCGGCATGTTAAATGATTTTAAATGTTTTTAGAAGCTGGTGGAAACCCTACTTGTACATGCAAACTACATACAGAAAGAACCAAGATTGGGTCGCAAAATTGGGTCCTTTTTGATAGGTACATGTATGTATTTGATAGGTACCCATGTTGGTACATGATTAGATTTTTATTTGAGCAGGACTTTACAAGACCACTAGGGTCTTCTCAAAGCACCTCTTACAATGCAATTTTGCGGCTTTGTGTTGGTCTTGGACTGAGAAAAACGCTATATAAAAAAAAACCTGAACTTGAACTTAAAATAGTGATCGCATAAAAACAACAGTTGCATTGTATTAAGTGTAGAATGGAAAGTTTGAGACCAAGTTTCCTCCTCAAAAACATGCATTAAAATGAAATGCAATTCAGAAAATTGATGAATCTGACGTTTTGGGAATCTTTTACACTTAAAACATAGAAAAGTGGAATATATGCAACGGTTTCCAGGTGGACATACATGAGCCGGACGTCCTTGGCCAAACACATTGCACCATTTCTCATCTCAAGTGCTTCCTCCCAGATGTTGGAGAATTTATCAGGACTCACAGACAGTTTAGCACTTTCCGAGCCAGCATTGATCCCTCTCACCCTGTCATCTCGCACTCCGGCCCTGCTGGCGTGGCAGAAAATGAAGCGTGGGTAAATAGGTCCACTCAAAGTGTCACGCTCCACTAAGATGGATCACCACAGTAGGAGACTCACTGAACTGGGATTCCCGTCCGCTCTGGAAATGAATTTTCTCTGGATTAGCTTCTATTATGGATAATAATGATCTGCGATGTAAAGTGTCGTTCCTCTTCGTTAGAGTCATTAGGAACCAGCAAGAGCTCCAGGAAAGTCATATTTCACCACAGCAGCTGATATCCACATCCCGTTTTTGCTCTCAACAGCCATTGTTTTGCGAGAACAGCTTGCGTGTGCGAACAGTAAATGTTGAGCTGAGCACATCTCGGCGAGATGTGTGATGGTGCAAGTTTCCGTCGGACCTGAGAAGGCCACAGCTGGTGCTCAGCATCCGTCAACCTCCCCCTCTTCTTTCTTGATGACTCTAGAGTTTGAGCTTTTTACCTCCTGGATAAATATATATATTTTTTTCTTCTTTCCACATTTTTGCAGGTAGCTGCACATTTTGTCTGGGTGGGTCTCAGGTGTGGATAAAAGAGAGGGCAAGGAAAAAGAGAAGGAGAAGGAGGAAGGGGGAAAGAAATCCCATTTATTTTTCGTCCTCTAAGGGTTTGCTTAAAACGCTGACTCTATCTCTCGATGGATATATGCGGCGTACGTGTGTATCCTTACACGGTCAGCTTTAAAAATCCCCAGCAGACAAGAGTACGAACCTCGGGAACAAATATCAAGATTTATTTTTATGGCTTAAATATAGCTTAGACTTATTCGGTTAAAGCGTGTGTGTACTTGTGCACATTGTGTGTTTAGAAAGACATTCCGTATGGAGGTAAATCTCGCTTTAAAATGATTCGCTCACTGCTAAATCTGAAAAGTTCCGCCCCACACGTGCACAAACTGTGATAAACTGGGAGTCTTCTGCGGAAGTGAAACCTCAGCATTGTGGTGAAGCTAAAATTTGCCTGTTCTTCAGGAGCATCAATCTTATCGAAGGGCTTTAATATAAAATGCACAATCTTTTTGGTGAGATCACAGGAAATGATGCACCTGTGAGCGTGAACACACCTGGAGCTCTGACCTTATCGCCCATAATACACCAGTCCACACATCAAATGCCAAAAAATGTGCATCGTTTTGATTTTACTTATGTTTCCAGAGTTATGTTTCCATTAACTTTTTGATGATGGTATGGTGGCGTAGTGTGTAGTGCTGTGGCCTTACAGCAAGAAGGACCCAATCAAAATCAAGTTCTGTTGGAATCTTTCTGTGTGGGGTTCTCTGTGTGTGTGCGTGGAATTCATCCGGGTCTCTGGATTCATCCCTGAGTCCAGAAACATGCAGCAAGATTTGAGTCTGGAAAATTGCCTATAGGTGTAAATGTGTGTGTCCTGCTCTTTGATTGGCCGGCCACCTAGAGTTTGTCCCGCCTTCAGATCCAGAGATGCTGGGATTGGATCCAGCTCCCCGTGACCCAGAATTGTAAAAGCAGCTTAGAAAAAGGTTTACACTTGGAAATGACATGTAGTATCAGTCCAATTTGTTATTCGAATTAATTGAACTATACAGTATTATACAAATGTGATGGAATTAGTTATATGCAATGGAATATTAATAATATGAAAATTAGATGAAAGATAATGATACATTATGTAATATTATGTAACAATGTTTAATAATAATGTCAAGTTTTCATATAATTTATATATATTATATATATATATATTATATTTCATATAATATTATATATATATTTATATATTACAAATGTAGCTTCACTTGGGAATCCGCACTTGACTTTCAAAGAAACAAGTGAATCTTTTTTTTTTATAAGAAGATATTACTTTCTGCTTGTTTAAGCGAGAAGAACTAAGCCACAAGCGAAGGTTGCCATGTCCTCTAGAAGTGTAACCTCGCTTTGTCTCCATAACGTTCTGCTGATATAATTGCACAGTGAAAAGGTCAAAGCTGACGGAGCAGATTATTCCCGCTTCCTTTTAGCCAAAGACCAACCATTCATTCAAACTCACAGGTTGGTGACCGTGTCTGAGTAGACGCTCATTATTTCAGAATGGTAAAGGTGTCTTCAACCTCTGACTCACCTAACAGCTCGAATGAGGGTCTTCACCGCTGGAATCACATCCTCCATCGCAACGTCGCTGTACGATTTGTCCTCCATGTTCTCTTCTACTCCATCACCTATGAGAAAGGAACATGGAATGTCTTTGCATGTAAGCGCTTGGTTTTTTGGCTGAACAAAAGACATAAAAAGTGGAAACGGAACATCTACCATCCACAGCAGGCCGTGGTTTTAGACGAAGGGATGTACGGAATCGAGTGCGGTCATTGAAACTCCAACTCTTTTGGACTTTACTGGGGCTGGTGGTTTCTGGGACATTCTCGGTGCTGGGTGAGCGACGTAGGCTTCCCGAGGGTAAAGGAGAAGCCTTGTTCCGGATTGCCTGAGATGAACGTGAATTATTCATCCTGATCCGGTCACGGAATCCAATCTTTCCACTGGCGAAACAATCCAAGAAATAGTTAAATAAACAAAAACATTAACACTGCAAAATATATGATTGATCATATCTTTGTCACATGTCAAGTCATTTCACGATGCAAAAAATTATAAGTGAGTCTGCAATTTAAAATGTTTCAGTATCTGTGTCTGCCTATGCAAGATTTAAAAGGATATTGGGACAAAATCGATCCACACACACGCACGCACACACACACACACACACACACACACACACACACACACACACACACACACACAGGTTATTTGAAATTAATTGAAGAAAAAACAGTTAGTTTTATACACACCAATTATTATCATACAAACACATCTCAACCATCATCTTTGACTGTTTATTGTAGGTTGAATTTATTGCACTCGTGATTAATCACAGTCAAATTCAGTTATTATGGAAACATGCACCGTGATCGTTGTTTTCCATTATTCTGTTTTACAATAAATTTTCCCAATTATGTTTAGTCCTTCCACCCGTTTCACATTACTAACATTTCATGCCACTCTAGTAAAACCTCCAGCTTCATTTGTCTTGAGTCAGTCTAATCTAATCTAATTGTTTATTTGCTCAGTGAAGCTAGTTAAGCCAGATAAGCAAAAAATCAAACCTAGATGTCTTGTTTAATGCCATGTTCTTATTTTGTTTTCCAAAGTTTGTGTGTTTTTGCTCATTGTGTCTGCTCAATTTGTTGCTTGGCTAAAGAGTTTTGTTTTTGTTGTTTGCCTACACTGCAGATTTATTTTGAGATTATTTTGTAAAATAAAAGTCCTTTTTTGTGCAAGTGGGACTGTTTTACAAAGCCCCACCCGAAGCATCTGATTGGATGAGTTGAAGAACAGATCCCACGCCCCTTATGTTCAACGTTAAACGGCTGTAGTTCAAAGAACAGCTAAAGTAAATCTCAGTGTTTGTGAGAAGATGGTGGACACTCCTGAGCAGAAGATGTTCATATTCCTGGACTGTGGACTGTTTACGAGAGAGTAAGTGCATGCTTACCTGAAAAGAACATGCAAATTACACAGACAAGTTCCGGTTCTTAACACTGTGTGTTCAAAAGTGCGTCCAAATGCAATCTGTGATTTCAAGGTTCGACCTAGTAATGGCTTAAGAAGAAGAGACTAACTGCATCTGACAACTGGAGGAAGATTTTCCAACGGTTTCTGATCAAGAAGTGTTAAAGAGTGTTAAAAGAAGTGTGTAAAGTGTGTTTAAAGACGCCAGAGTGTTAAAAGACAGTTCTACTTTTTTCCTTACCGAGGTGAAAGTCAAGAGTGTTTTTTTTTTAATTTAATGTAAGAGTCTGTATCGGAATCCATGGAATGAAGCAGAAGCATGAACGTCTAGCAATCTAAAAAAAAAAAACCCAGCTTGCTGTTTTTAGCCAAACGTTCTTTGATTAAACCAATACGAACCTGTCATTTCAAATTAATGTGAATTAATTTGACTAAATCAGACGTGTGAAAAAGGGTGAACAGTTGACATAGGCTAACATGCATGTAACAGTCGCCCTCATGCACAAACTCAATTAAATATTAGAATTAGATTAGATTAGAACTTAAGCATCAAATGCATCACAAGCATCAAATGCCCCACACCATGCTGACATGCTCTCTATACATTATAGAAGTCTGATTCCTTCATGCAGACATCACTTCTAATCTTCATACATCTATCTTAGCTCCTAAAAGAAAACCTCTCACAACCAAGTAAATCAACCGTGCAGTAAGAGTCTCGATTTAGCCTCATGCAGGAAGATCCATTTATTGTCAAGGAAAAACCAACATGCGCTGAGAAAATCCCCATCCGAACATCAGATCCACCTAACCCACATGGTTTAGATTCACTGAGCGCATGCAGGTCTCATCTTTTATGCATTCAGCAAAGATTTAAAGCATGTAAAGAGCAGCGATTATTGAGCTAGTGCAGCATTTCATTATTATTTAAATAATTTTTCAACAATCATTCAAGAATTAATATTTAAATGAAATGTTGGCCAATTGTCAAAAAACATGCCAATCATTCATTATCTAAATATGAATTGTATATATCACTAGTATTTATCATAAACTCCTTGACCATATGCACCAATTACTGTAAGAAATTGTACAACTACCACTCATTTTTTTAAATGATTCATCCCAGACATTCAAATATGATAATTACGGTACAGAATCTCACTATAAATGATTGCAAGCTGCACTGGATCAGTAAGGCTCGGGACCGTTGATCAGACAGTTTGTGTCGGAGAGAGATCGTGCCCGGTCACACATGGATACCTCTGCTTACTGCCAGTGTGAATCCGGAAGAAACCCCTCTTTTTAGATATGAGCTGACTGAAGAGATACACAGGGCAGAGGAAGGGATTGGTGAGGGGTTGTGAGGGTTAGTTGGTTGTGCTGGGACACTTGCTTTTACGGTGCATTTTGTAAACTTGAGGAGTTTCCTAGACAACTAGGAGAGTTGAACTTAGATAACAGTAGAGCGTTATTGTTTATCACATCAAAACTATGGCAACTCAATCAACCTTAATTTATGGTTTGCGGTCTATGTTTTTTTCTGCACATGTTTTTTTTCTGACTAGAGCAAACTTTAAAAAACAGCAGTCACGTTCCAAACTCGGAAAAAAAGTCGTGCAGAAATAATTTACGTTTATTGTTGAAGTCCTAAATCTAAAAAGGTCAAAGGCTATAAACGGAGAGTTTGAAAAACGGAGCAACTTGCAAACAGCCAGCACAAGTTGTCAGGCTGCTAAAATTGAGCAGTAGCAGTCGAGTCTGTGAAACCAGAGAAAATTAGACGCAAGAAGGTAATAAGTATTAATACAGTAACAACAATAATAATAATAAGAAAATTATAAAAAAATAACGACAATAATATTTTTTTACTAAATCACTGATAGTCTTCGCAATCGATCTGAAAAATAAGGATCTACTTTGTTTTTGTCCAGCTAATAATTCCTAAAAAACAAATTCAGTTTCTTAATTGAGGTCATCTCTTCCTAATAAAGTTTAGCTATAATACATGCACTTTTAAACAAAGTGTTCCCTGGTTAAAATAAATCATGCTATATTAAACAAAAAACATTACAAAGATGGATAGAAAGTGCGGAAAGTTGATGAAGAGACAGAAATTAAGATTTTAAACGAGTTTCAAATGTGAACAGACAAAATATTGGATATAGATTAATCATGCGTGTAAGGAGGTCACTAAAGGTCAACACGTTTGAATGCATCCGATGTCAATAAACGTTTCACGTCAAATCTGATAGTCACTTTAACACAGCAACAAAAGTCATTATGCATCGTTACACGGACTTCTCAAAAGCCACACCACAAACCTGCTGGATGTGTCAGTCCTCCTGAAACGTATGGAAGGAGTGATGGCAGAGATATGAAGAGAGGAGGAGGAGAATGGAGAAGATGAATGAAATAGTCTGGCGCGTGGAACAAGCTGAAAAGTTACAGTCTATGTAGATGACCAGGAAAACACGCACATGCTCATTTAAACGCATATGTAGCATCGGATGCATGATTAGCAATGAAGACAAATACTTAGTTGGAAAATTATTTAGAAAAAAAAAAAAAACAAGTTGTAGTAATGGTGGTTAATAGCAGAAAAGAGCTGAGAAGAAAAGCAAGCGCAGCTTAACATGCAGAAACGTTTCTAGATGCGTTACCTGCAGCTCATATTAACGTGTTGGGAAGTGAAATTGCTGTAAACACTTTCCATGATGGTAAATATTTTATGCACTGACCTGAGATTTCACTACGCTAGGGTTTGCTAGTGTGTTGAGTGAGGTTTAAGTCTCACAGGAAATGGCAGGGGTAAGTTAGTGCCTACTGTGAAAACCATTTAAGTGGACAGTGCCGTACCTGTCCCCCGACAGGTAGGGGGAGCTGTAAGGCCGGAGCCCCGACAGCAAGGTGTGGTAGGAGTTGTGGAGAACCTTCTTGGCGCTACGCTGCCGTTGGAGGTGACTGAACAGTAATGTCAGTTCTCTGACCCACCAGCAAAAGAATATAAATGATGAAACATGTTTTACAAAAAAAAGGCTTGTATATGAAAAATTATAATGAAAAAAGCACATACATAAATACACGTCACATTAAACAACACAAGATATATGGCAGAAATAAAAAATAAAAGAACTGAATAATTTAAAAAGACAGTGCATTTGTGACAGTGAAAAAAAAACCTTCCTGTCATTTTAAAGCATTAATTAGTTAACTATTAAAAACACCAAATAAGTAGGAAACATTATTGTAGGGAAAAATAGAAATATTATAGAAACTACAAAAATGTGGCATGCTAACCGAATTAAAATAACAAAGTTTGCCTTGTAACATAGGGCACTAACTATTAACTGCTAATTTAAAACATTGCAAAAAAACAATCTTATAACAATTGTCACATTATTATTATAATTAACCAGATTTTTCCAACATGTTTTCAAGATAATACATATTTAAAAATGTAATACACATTTACATATCGTCAAATAAAATCTATTTCTCCCTTTCATCGCCACAAAAAAGTTCAATAGAATATATTTATATTATTGTAACCAACATTATGAATTTCTTAATACATGCCAAAATAGAAATGGTAAATACAAAGAAAAAAAACCCCAAGATGGTAACAAACCGATGAATAAAATCACAATTGTTGGGTCAAAGTACCACTGTTAAACATCTTCTGGAAGTTTCTGGTGTGTGAGGAGTGTTTATGAACATGAATTACTGTGCTAAAGTGAGGAGAGGGGGGGGGTGAAAATGAATTCTTTAAAAAAATCTACCTGGCCAATGCTAAAATATTTCATATGAAGGTGCTAATAGGAACCAACGGGTTACAGATTCAAACAAAAAAAGCCGCCTGTCAGTCACATCAGTAATGCACTAGCAGCACAGGTCAGCAGCTCAGCACAGCGCGTAGATCAAGACTCAAGAGCCACTTACCTGAAAGACGGCAGCATGCTGTCATAGAAGTACCAGGTCGCTGTGAGATACGAGTGCTGAGCGTCTGTGGAGTAGAGACGCCAGGCGGCCTGCGGAGACACGTGGCATCAGCTGGCGAGAAGCTGCTCCATCTCCAGACCACATCACCTGTATGAGGTTGGCTGCAGGAGTTCTCCTCTTCTCAAAGTGCTTCTGTCGATGCTGCTCCTGGACCTTCAGAGCAAAGCCTGACCCGAGGATGCCCTATTGGAAAGAACAGACAGCTTTTGCCTCATTTGGACCTGGAGGAGAGAACTGGACGCTAAGAACAAAGGGTTCTCACGGCAGGCAGA
>CM051498.1:2793180-2840956 GCA_028031935.1 Paedocypris micromegethes | reverse complement strand
TATATATATATATATATATATATATATATGTGGTACTGTATTACTTTATATGGTTTGTCATTTATAAAAAAAAATATCACCTTGTAAATCCCATAAATATTCCTTCTACATTACCACAGTTTCAACACTAGAATAATATTTAGTCAAAAGAAAACTATTACGGTCTTTGTTAGTTTAATTCTTAGTAGAACACATTTTTCTTTAAGACTGCTAATCTGCTAGAAAGCCACGGCGAAATAAAAACATGAGAATGAAGATGCAGGCCATGTGGGTAAACAGAGGGGATGATGAATAGTGAGGGCTTTACACATTGCTGAGCTGGACATTGTAGACTGTACACCACAAAACATCTGCACATAACAGCAGAGTCTATGACCCTAATTCAATCACGACAGGCTTATAGAGCAGGCATCAGGCATCACACACACATAGAGAGAGACAGAGAGAGAGAGAGAGAGAGAGAGAGAGAGAGAGAGAGAGAGAGTAAGTAAGTAAGTAAAATACAGAGATAGTTACAGAAAAATACTGAAAAAGTGAGAGTGAGAATGAAGGAACGATTAAGAGAGGGGAAAAAAGAAAAGGTGTGTAAGTGTGGACGTGATAAATAGAGAGAGAGAGTAAGATAAAAGTAAAGGGAAAGAGAGAAAGAAAGAGAATAAACGAATCAGAGAACAGAGAAAGGAGAAAAATAAAGAACAAGTGAAAATCTGCACACCAAAAAAGTGAGAGACGAAAAAAGGTGAGAGCGAGTGAGAGAAAGAAAGATCAAGCAAGAAAAGTAAACGAGGAATAGAGAAACAGAGCAAGATTGAGAAAAGGAGCGCAAGTGAAAAAAAGTGAGTAGGAGTGAGTGAACGATAAAAAAAAAAACATAAACAAACCAAACAACAGAAGAGAAAAAAAGACGATGGTTTGGGGAGAAAAAAACAAACACAAAATGACCACAGGAGAAAAGCCAAAAGGTTTCATGTTCGTGTTTTATAAAACACAATCTGGCAGCCAGTGTTCTAACAATGAACCCAACGAAACCAGATAGGTAGTAAAAGAGGACAAAAAACGAGCGAAAGGTTCTGCCTCCGAAGAAAAGATAGCGAGAGCGCTATAAATATCCATGTGCCATAAGATTGTGACACCCAGCAAATTTGTCCAGGTACATGCTGCCATACTGTTAATGCTGCTGGGTTTCTAGTGGGAATTGAGGAAAAAAGAATAGCTGAAGATGCAAAAAAATTGGTAAAGCTTTGATTCTCACAGCTTTATATAGAGTTACTTACAATCGCGAGTCACGTCCTAAATTAACTTACAAACCAAACGCAAAGTTAAAAGTGTACTTTCGTTTCTTATTGTTTGACCTTAATGCTTTAGAAAAGAAACAATAAAAATGTCTACAATTGTTTTTATTTTTTAAAATACAAATTAAAAAGAGAAAGAATCAAATTGGCAACATAATTATGATCTCATTTAACAAACCTGCTACTATAATGTAAATATTCATTACTTACAACATCAAACATTTGCTAAATATAACTGTTAACAATAAAACTAATTTTAATTACCAAAACTATCTTTAAATTATTTAATAATTCAGACAAATTGGGTCTGTTTAGATGATTATCTTAATATATAGTTAAAATGAAAAAAATTGTTTATGCAGCTACCTTTGAGTAACTAAATTAAATTAACTAAAATATACATTACATTTAATTATAAGTTAATCGAAACATCCTAGAAGCTAGTGAAAAAACATACATTTTTCTGAAACATTTCAATTTCAGCCTCACATGTATGGAATCAGATTAGTGCCAAAAATATTGAACATAAATTTCGAAGAAACGAACGTGAATGTGTTTTTTTATTTTGGAGCTAGAGCCAATCACAGCAACTATTGGTCTGAAATTGAGACACACCCCAAACCCCATGGACAACCAATCATAGAGTGAGACACACACACACAATCTCACATCTAGAAACAAAAAAAAAAACTTAATCATGTACAAAATCTTTTCTATTCTCTTCTTTAAACCCCTCATTTAAGAAATGTGTGAAATTAAAGATTTTCATTTTTCCCCAATAATGAAAAACTATTAAATTCCAGCCAGAAATGTCATTTCAGTCTTACTGAACTGAAGCATCAAGTAAAATGTCCGGTCTCATCTGACACAAACACATGCTCGCACCATCATCCGCTGGCCTTGTCTCGAGTCTCTTACTCCAGCTAGTTTAAAAGGGCACAATCACAGGCCGTGGAGCCGCGCTATTGTGAGCGGATATTTGCTGAGCTTGCGGAGGGGAAAGGTAGAAGAGCAGTAAGGGATGTTAATTGGACGTCAGAAAGATTCTGAGAGGCTTGACATTTAGAGACAATACTATAACCATGAGCAGAGAGGGAATCCTCTCCATAGGCCGGAGAAAGACTGCACGTACAGCGCAAAAAAAAAACTGCCCAGCAGAGATTAGCACGAGAATCAAAAGGTGTTTTCGCAAACAGCTTGCACAGAGATTCACTAGATTTAATGCTCTGGTGCTGCTATTCACGAACACAAATCGAAACGGTTTTTTTTTTATTTAATTATCTCTATGACCACGTCATGGCTATTTATCGTAATTTGTGCACTACAAGGCTCACAAAAAATAGTTTTGCAAATCAATTTTTTAATTTATTCTATTATATTATTAATTCCATTATATATTCATTATACAGGTATACAGTCGACTCCGCGTAAGTACAAGTCGCTTAACTGCAAGATTCGCTTTATTCCACGTCAGTCTTCGGTCCCGTTTTTAATCCTATTCAAAATGTTGGAAAGCTGCTCCGATTAAGTGCAACATCTGATAACTGCAAGTGCTTGTTTGGTCTGGGCTACATAGAGACACATTCATTTGTGTTCGGATAAGGCTTGACTGAGAACTGTAACCCTGTTTATTTGAGTTTGTATTCATTTGTTCGTATTAGTATTTTATTAGTTTGTATTAATTATTGTTGCATCTATTACAACTACGTTAATATAATACAGTGGCTATTATTTCTGTTTTACTAAGAGACCTACTGAGTTATTTGGTGGATGAGACTGGAGCACGAGAAACATAAAATAAGGGTTACGCGTCGACAATCAACGTACATTTCTCATTGTACGTAGATGTGTTGCAGTAAATAAGTCATACATAAGAGAATAAGCGCATCTTTCGACCACATTTTGAGTGGTTTATTTCACAAGGATAGTTATAAACGTGAAAATGAAAGGAAACGACACACAAGCCAAGCCTGGACCGTAATAATTATATAAACGTCCTAGTCATGATTTCTTGATTCACCTTATCATTGATCATAACTCCGTATTTCTGCAAGTCCAGGTCCGATCCCAATTTTAACGTACACGTTTTTTTCTTATACTGTATATGATATTTCATAAATGAATATAAAAAGGTCATGAATGAAAATGAAATGCTCATGAACCTTTCCTCTGACAGTACAAAAAATATCAAGACAAAGAATATGAAAAAGCATATTTTATAGGTAAACTTGTCATACAAACAATTGATGCTTTGCTTCCTTTTAAAAGTCCATGTGACAATATCGAATAGTAACTACAACTTGAACAAAGTTAAAAATAAGTCATTTAATTATTGCGTTTAAGGCCTAGTACAGGGTTTATTTTAAGCGTGTATGTGTCGCGCTCCTCTTGACATTGATAAAACTACATTATTTGTTTGGTTTATTTGATCCATGACAAATCTTGGATTATCCTGGTAAGATTTTCAATGCCTTTTTTATTATGTTAAAGCCGGGAAAGTTGTAAAAATAATGCTTATTTTTCCATATAAGGTGGAGAGAAGCCGGATCATGTGAGGCCGAGCCGTGTGAGAGGTAAGTTAAGATGCTTTTGATTTAAGTCGGACTCCTTTCTAACAGTGTTCTCTTTTTCTTCTGTCCGAACAGCAATATTTCACTATCATCCACGTACCTGCACACTTTTATGTCCCGTATTTATTGATCAAGTTGTAATCCTCTGATCTAAACTACATATAAATGTGCTTGGACAAGCTGTATTGCACTCTCATCTGAGGAACAGAGCATCTAATACAATCCCTCTGTGATAATCACGGAAAAAATGCTCACAAAAGCACATTTTCATCCCATATTCATCATAGTCCAAAACTAAACGTTTGACATGTCATGCTTTGGAAAACAAAAACTTTCCCGGGATTAAAAAAACAAGTCAATTAAATAGTGGACATTAAAAACAACACTTAAAATATTTTTGATCAAAATTAACAAACACAAAAATAATAATAAAATATGAATAATATTAGAAACTTTTTTTAATAAGGTGTGCGGTAGATCTGAAGTCAGTTATGCAGAAATAAACCAATAAAAAGTGACAGAACGAATGGAAATTTCTTTTAGTGGATTTAGGGATTAACATTAACTGACCAAAGGATTGAGGAACAACAAAAGAAAGAAGTGGCTTTGACAATCTGACCTGTGGCTGCTGGATTAAGACGTTTATGAATTCCACGGTGTGAGAAAAATGTTCTCACATTTTTGTTTGAGAATATAAATTTGATTAAGAATTGATAATATTGGGTAAAAGTCCAAAATGAGGGAATCTTATTGGCTTTTTCTCTGTAATTCAATATTCACAAAAAAAATTACAAACAAGTACAATAATTACTACAAACTCAGGGAAAGGTCCGTTTGACCGGCAGCGGGAAAGTTGCTTTGAACAAGTCAAGAACATTTAAAGAGCATGTCAAAAGCTATCTCCACATTACGCTTATCATTCATGGAACTATTTACAAAGATCAGCGGGTCGCCATCCTGGACTAAGACTTCAAACATGGACTCTCCGGTTCTGCTGCGGCACGTATTAATGTAATCACGAGTGCGTCACCTTGTCATCGCCGCTGCAACTGACACGAAACACAATACAGGCACTTTACTGTACATGAACCATCCACGCAGAGGCCGACCTGATGCAGACTGTCTAACCAAGCAGTGACTGAGAGTGTGACTGAGAGTGTGTGTGTCCTGCTCTGCGATTGGCTGGACACTAATCTAAGTGTATTAGGCACAGATCTGCTCCCCATGACCCCGAAAAGAAAAAAAATCAGCAGAGAAAAATCAATGAATATCTTTTATCCAAGGCAACTTACATTTTCACATTAAACCAACTTCATGCTTGTTTCTGGAAATCGAAACCACAACCATTCGTTTCTCGACGGATTAAGCTACAATGTGAATTTCTTCCATTTTGGGAAAAACCAATGTGAGGAGGAAGGGTTTATCTGCAAATACTTTGCATTTAACATCTTACACAGGCGAGATAAGAGCAGTCAGGCGCGAGAAAGCGTTTGTAGATCGGCAATGTGTTCGGTATCGCACATACACAGATAAACACACACAATTACTGTACACGGGCCCAGTTGGGTCTGTCAGGCCTAATAAATTACACACTAAAACATTACCTCACTGTTGTGTATTCCAGTATAAACACCGTCAAGCTGTAACCATAACTGACCACTAAACTAACCACATTAACTAAACTTCACTATTAATCTTTTTGAAACAAGTTATTGTTGTGTTCTGTTTGAAAAAACATCCACGGTGGTGTTCAATTGTTATTTTGATCCGCACATATTAATAGTTCCTTAATCTTTTTATGTCTAATCAAAATGTGTACAACTGAACATTTATGAAAAAGATTAATCTAGTAAAGTGACTGTTGAATTTATATTTAAAATGCTCAGATAAATGTAAGTGTTGAAACCCTTGAATCATAATAAAAAAACACATATTTATATAATCTATTTAATGTATGTTTCAATAATACTGAGGCAAACATAAAATCATTGAAAAAAGTCAAAAATTGTGCAAATGTGCAATTCTATATATTGTTAAAGATTATAAATATTTATTAATGGTGTAAATTATGTTTAAAAAGATGTATTTTTATTATTATTTAATAATATTGTTTAAAATGAATTAATGTACGGTAATTATTTATTTATTTATTTTAAATTATTGCTCAGTTCGGATAGAACAATCCAACATTACATTTTTTCACATTGCTTTGTTTAATTATTATTTAAGTATTATTATTTTAAGTATTATTTAATACATTATTTAATATTATTTAATCATATATTTGGCTATTACTTTAATAAAGGTGGTCAGCGAGAATAACACGACACAAAACACAAGACACTTGCACCACATGCACTTTGCGTGAGGAGCCGGGATGCTGGCCCTTATAAATACCTTTCTATATTGTGAATTTGTTTTAGTCCCGTTGCTATAGTGAGGCTTCCCGACATGTTTATAGTACCTGCCATTATAAATTAAAGGGCCTTAACAGCACTTAAGGGGGACACACACGAGACTAGCAACCGCCAGGGAGGTAAAAACTTTCTATGGGGTTTCCTACAAAGCTGCATGCATAAACTAGAACTCACTACATTACCTGTTATTACTGCGATATTGATACAGATATCGACAATGTTTCAACATGGCAAAATTAGCGTGCAATAGATTAGTGAAATCACATTTTCGTGATAGATAAACTGAATCGCTTGGGTCGTTGGTTCATTATAGGTCACATAAGCCTTTGCTCATTAATTTTAAAAAGAGTTATTCTAAAAATGTAAAGATATATTTCTTATGAGAATAAAACAACGACAACAATCATTCTGAATTTTCAGAATCTTGAAATAAATATTTTACTGTAAAAGGTTTACTGTAAAAGCTTTACCGCCGTACTTCAATTTACCGTCCGAATGCGACTTGCTTTTTACAGCACGAAACTACAGTAAAAGTACTGTAAAATTTTTGCTGATAAATGTAAAAAAGAAAATCCAACTAAGATGGTCAAACACAGGCTAAATCTCGCTTGGCCATTGAAAGCAAAACCACAGAGAAAAACACAATCAGAAGCATTTAAACACAGAATTTTCTGACCCATCATTGTGGACAGTTGTGTAAACCGAAAAACAATCCCGGGAAAGTTCCGTCCACTTCTTGCTCGTGTGTTTAATGACTCAGTAGTGAAATTGCAACGTACGAACCACATATTAGGCCAAAATAAGGAGTAATTTTCTGCTTTTAAACAAAAACATAGATCAGATGCAAGTGGCTATTATGCGATAAACAACTGCAACAAACATACTGTAAAGAAAAAAAAAACCTCTCTGAAGTGACTCCATTTCCATCTTTACTCATGGGTCACTACGCGTAAAATAAAACACGACTAATGGAAGCGTGCCAAATGTCAAAACTCGGCTTCCTTCTGACAGTCTCGTGCTGTTATTTCCTTCACTCCGCTGAATTTAAAAATCACGCGAGCGGCTGAATAATACATAGAGCAGCACAACAGAAAAGTGGTCGTGATTGTATTAACCTTCGAGCCAAAGTTCAGGACAACACGAGCACCTCGACGCGGAAAAGCGATACTCACATGAAAATGCCCCTCCACTACATATATAAAAGATCAACGTTCTGAAATCTCAAGAATGCCGAGCATCTCTTTAGCACTGAAACCGCTGCTGATGAACTTTAGCACCGAATGCGTCGCCACACGGACGTCAAAGTCGTAAAACGCGGCGGCTTGAGCTACAAAAGCTTAAAATAAGAATCCCAGAGTCTGAAAGTAGCCGGGCAAAAATAACATGACGTAAACAGAGATTACAGCAGATTGAGGGGCATCAACACTGGGGTGGGTTGCCTTCCATTCGGCAAATTCTACTTTGCACTCTCGGGCCTCTGGACTCCGCGTCTCCCTTGAGGATTTGGGATGCAGGTTGCCATCTGACCTCCATGAAAGGGATGCTGTGCATTACAGATACAGACGGATATTGAATTGCATCATAAATCCATATTACAGCCTCATCACTGGATAAACGTAACGTCTGCGCGTCCACAGATTCGAGATGGTTTTGTGTACCTGTCCCAGACGCTCTGACGCAAGTGACATTTATTAATCGCTTTATTTATTAAGCGACGCATCGTCATCCGCTATGGACGAAAATAACACTGAATCTAAACTCTGAGTCAGCGTTTTACTCTCATCACCCGACTAAAAGCTACAGAACCGTCCAAGATCCTGTTTGTCATTATCCTTGGAAACCTAAAACCCTCTGCGCCTCATCCTGGGAGAGTCAGGTGGTCCCGTGGGAAACGTTTCTGCCCCGAAAGGAGAAATGAATACACCACATCAAGACTTCCTTTTCTACACGCCGTCACAAGGACGAACCACTCCATCATACTTCCTTTTACTGAAATGGCTCTTGCATCAATTCCACTTTTACATCGCACTTCCATAATGGTGTCCATCATCGGACGGTTCTTCAGTCGAGTGTTGAATTGTTCACTTAAAATCACAGGAAACTTCATTAACCTTGTGGCCTCAGTCTAAAGTCCAACAGCATGCGAACGACTGTCAGATATTTAAAAAAAAAAAAAAAAAAAAGGTTTTCAATTGAAAATAAATCTATTGAATTTGTTAACATTTAATTTATTACATTTCCAGATTATGTTGAATTTTTTTTTAAATGATGGAATAAAAAAAATTAAGTTTTAGCAAGTGTCAGATTTTTTGATCAAAGAAATATTTTCAAGTAAAAGCAAATAATTTTAGTTTTTTTTTTTTTTTTTTTTTTACAAATATTGAACAAATATACTGACTTTTAAATGAAAAAAATGTTCAATTAAACATACAGCTTTTATTATTAAAATAATTGAATACAAAATTCACATTTTTATTCCATAAATCCTTTAGAGGAGTCGTCAATCACAACTACAGTGGTAAGCTACAGATTCTCAGTTGTTATTCTGGTCTGTTTGTCTCGACTTATTGTCAGCTGCCAATGCAAAAAATACAACAACATCTCTCTGCCTCCACGTGTTTATAATATTAGCACAGATAGGCTTCCGCGCTATGAATTTATCAGAAACCTGAGTAAGCCAGTAGTGCCAACTGGAAGCTCAGTCACGCACAGAATGTGACAGTGAATGACACTTCAATTCAGTGTCGGATTCCCATCGTGTACTGTGAACAAACTTCCCACCATCAAATTACACAGTTTATTGTGGATATTCTGGGTGGAATGAAGTGGCTTAATTCGGCCTTAAACTGGATTAACATTCAGATAAAACATCATTTTTTTAATGCTCTAATTCTTGTCGGTTTCACTCTGTCTTCTCTCACAGACGCTCACTGAGTCTTAGGAGTCTGATTCTGATAAATGACCTACAAAGTATCTATAGTTGTGTTATAAATTAAGACTTGGGCTAAAACAAGAAATTTTGAGGCAGTTGTGTGGTTATTGTGGTACGCTTTGAAATATCACCATGCTAAACTGTTGCTAAACAGCACTGAATATTCCTGAACTATATACTGAAAGGTTGAACTGAGACCAGGCGGATTTCACACGACAGCAAAACTCAGATTCTTCTGAGGACGAGACATAAAGACCCTCAAAGCTCCAATAAACCACATGAACTAATACAAATAAAGAAAGCATTGGCGCACACACCTCATTTCACTCTGTTTGCTGACCAATAGACTTCATTTGCCCCCAACGTCTACAAACCGGTCAAGCTAAATCAAAAGAAACATGATAAATTGTTGGCAAAAATCTCAACCACCTCTAACACACAAATATAAGTAGTCATTTCTACAATTTTGTTCATTATTCTATGAACTAGATGGCCAGAGAAGAGATGAAATGCTGTGGCAAGAACTGCAGGTAAATTAAAGATGGTCTGAGAAAATGAGATAATACACTGCAATTGCGTGTTATGGAAAATATTGTGTTCTTTTAATGAGGCAGAATTTATATTCTCCACTATAAAACGAGCTAATGCAAATAAGCAAAAGGGCAATCATGTGCAGGCTACAAGTATTGCTAACCTTTATCATAATATTGCCAAATGTTTTGCAAAATGCCTTTGTGAAATGCATGAGCGTCTTTAAAGTCCAAAAAGAAAAAACATGCAAAAAAGAAAGCAAAAGAATATTGAACTAAATTCAAATGAATCAATTTTAATTAGAGCTATAGATTCCAGAGGAAAACAATTTTTAGGTTTCACACCTGAATGCAGCCTCGGACAAATATTAACCCTTGATGTTCTACATCCAATACATAAAAGTGTTTTACTATTGCACAAGAAAAAGCCATTTCTAGAACACACTTCAGAAGAGCTAGTAGTAAAAAGCTTGTGGCGGACTCAGACAAGCTGACATTTGCAACGCCAAGGTTGTGGGTTCAAGTCCCAGTGAAAGCATGAAGTTGTTTTAAAGTTAAGTGATACTAATATATTTAAATAAGTCTAATGAAAATTAAATGTCGCATCAGTTCACAAGGTCACAAGTTCACAACAATCACAAATCAATCATCTTCCCTGGAGAAAAGAGTATTTTTCCCCATCAGATTTCTGATTGCTATGTAATTTTTTAAAAGCAAATAAATGAATTATTTAACAGCCAAACACCACCTGGGTTTGTACCAAGAGGCAGATTTTTTTTTATTACATATTTAATTTACTCAAACTCAAGTGATGTGTGAAGCACTTTGAAGGAAAGAGTCGTGGTTCTACACAAACTGTTATTTTTGGCTGACAACTTAAAGTTGAATAATAATAATAAAAAAAAAAAAAAACACAGAATCCCAAGACAAAAACTGCAGCCATCTATACTTTCCAGAGTTGTTTCACCACGAGAAGAGCTACTTCTCTCTGTGTGTTTTTGTAAATCCATAATTATGATTTGCAGGTTCAAGAAAGTCAGTGCCAGAGTTCTTGCATCTTTTTAAATCAAGCTTAAGTGCTCGATTCATTAACACAAATTATAAATGAAAAGAACAAAGCTAAGTGAACCTTAGCTTTGTTCTTTTCATTTATCACCTTTTCAAGTTGTGGGAACGATTAGTCATAATTGTGTAAAGACGTTTCTGATTTTGTCGGGACACTTAAGCTACAGTAAATGTGTATAGGAGTTTGTGGGACACTTAACTCCCTTGAAAGGGGAGCGCGTAATTGCAATGTATTGAGGGACGGTTGGTCATCCTTGGGTAAACCCTTTTGTAAAAGGTCCAAGCTAGATCGAGGTTTATCGTGGAGCAGTTAGTCATAAATGTGTATAGAAATGTGTAAATTGTGGGGACACTTAAATCCCCCTTGAAAGAGAACAGCATAGTGACAAAGCTAGATTGCGGGGCAGTTAGTCATAACTTCGTAAAGCTGCTTGTGAAGGCTGGAAAGTGACTGTATAGTGACCAAGTTAGATCTGGGTTATTGTGGGATAGTTAGTAAACAGTGAGAACGCAACTGTAAGGTTTGTGGGTGGTGGGGAACCTTAACCCTCTTGAAAGAGGACTGCATGGTGACCAAGCTAGATTGTTGTTTATTCCTGTGCTGTTAGTCATGAATGTGTAAAGATGTTTGTGGTGGCAGGAAAGGGACTGTATGGTCGCCAAGTTAGACTGGGGTTATTGTGGGACAGTTAGTTGGTAAACAGACCGTAATTGGGAGGTTTGTGCGTTGTGGGGACCCTTAACCCCCTTGGGAGGGAGACTTGCAAACAAGCCAGATATCATTGTTTTGGGTGTGCGTTAGATTTACCACGTAAACACACGCTGTGAGGACACATAGACTGCTTGAAAGAGGACTTTGTAGTGACCAAGACACAGTGCCTGAGCTAGGAATACTATTGTGTAAAGAAGACTGTGGGTTATAGGAACCACTTTGTGAGAGAGGTCTATATCAAGTGCGGTGAATTGTCGGGCAGTTAGTCACCAACGTGTGCGTTGTATATGGGTTTTGTATATAGTTGATACTAGGTCTCAAATTTGATGTCAAATTATTGCTGATACCAAAATAAGACATTTTGGGAAACTCTTGGGAAAGCCTTTATACTCCAGGCATGTTATTTTCTATATTAAGGACATGGAAAAATGGATCAAAGCAAAGGTCATCTCTGACCCTCTGAAACTCCAGACATCCATCTCTGTGCACTTTGTGTGCTCACCTCCGACCCCCATGACTAACACAACGCTAAAGCTCTGATAGCTTGTGTTTCCAAAAATGAAGCCCCACACCCTCGGACATCTTAATCTGGGAAAAGAAGAAGAGAATTCCTGGCTATTTCCAAAAGTTTTTTTTACGGCCTACAAGCACTTGTTTGGACCTTCTAACACCGTCAAAGTGTCCTAGCTATAGCTCGGTTTCACAATGGAGGAATTTGCCCCCGGAGTCTTGAAACACAGCAGGTGGTCTTGCACTGATATATTTTTAATAACTATTTCCTCTGAATCTCAGATATACAGAACAATGCATTTAATTGTTTTTACACGTACAGTCACCGTTTTAGAATCACAATGAAAAGTATTTGACATTTAAATCGAACATTTCTGCTGATGATCTCACTATTGTTTCATACAGATTGACACTCATGTCATAATAGTGATACTGGGCAGATATGTGGATGAAAATTGAGAAGACCATAGCTGTAAGCCTCAATTTAGTGTGTACTGTATCTGTAATTGGAGACTCATGGCTTTGACATAAATACGGTAGAAAAAAACCCATTGTACTCCATGTTTTCCATGAAACCAAGTCGTTTATAATTAAAGGTTAAGGATAAATGTGTTAAAACAGACAGTTAAAATCACAACAGCTATAACATATATACATGTGTTGAAAATATAAATATATAAAAAATATTGTTAAACTAAAACACTACTTTAATTTTATCACTTGCATCTGACCTAATAAACTGGCTTTTTTATCTTGGCTTATTATCATTTGAAAGAGTCTAGAAGCCTAAAAACTTAAATGGTTTAGAAAGTAATACCCAGCCCAAAAAAGTATTGGAGGAAATTTTTCATATTTTCAAAGTATTTCAGTTTTTTTTTTATATAGTCACCTGCATAAAAGTCCAAGATTAAACCAAAAAATACAAAACATAAAAGAAACACAAGTCATTTAACAATTTCCAGAGCCACACAAGCAAAAAGCAAGAGTTTGTTTGGGGTCTTTTGCATCTATCAGAAGAGAAAGAGTGAAAGAGGAGGAGAGAATACGCAAGGATGGTGTAAACAAATGGTGGCAGTGGCTTAGCGATGGCTGCACTTGTTTAAACTACACTCGGGTGAAAGACGCCAGTCCAAACAGATTTTAGTGATGGACAAGGGCAGTCTTTATCAAGCAGACCAAACCATGACTCAACATTTAGGCTTTAAAAATTTGAAATAAAAGGCTAAACTGTATTTTTACAGAATTCTGACTCAACATCCTTAATGATATATGTGATAATGTAGAGCATATAAAATCATCTAAACAATGACTTTAAACATATAGAATTATGGAGAAAATTGCAAAATGTTGTCTATAAAAGGGAAAAAATTAAAAACGAGGCCCGTGTTAATTTCCGTCCGCTCAAAATGTTGCACGTTATTTTGGAATGTGTAATTACATTTGGCTTGGAAACAAAAAGCACTTGTTAGCAGTGAATTGATTCTGATTTGGTCCATGTTGTGCTTTTGAGTGAAGGAGATGAAGGACAGGCCAAGGCATGAGAGACACTGATAAGCTCCCGTCTGGTCTGGATGTAGAAAGAACTGAATGAAGGGAATGGAACTGATGTCTATCTCTCTGCTTAATGGCTTACTATGGGCTGAATAATCATTGAGTGTGTGGAAAAAAGTCTTGCAGAAACTAGACTGGCAACAAAAATAGGCAAGAAAGCCAATGAAAAAAAAAACAAACTAAAAAAATTGTATTAGTTTGATTTTGCAGTGCCACCAGTCAAACCCTTTCAGCTACAGGAAAAAACAAAAACAAGCGTGTGGCTTTGCAATACCATGACAGTTTACAGTAGATCATTTACGGTAAATAAAGAGTTGGTAACATCTTATTTGCATTTAAGAAGCACCCAAAATTTAGCACATTCTCCGTAACTTGTCAAATGGAGCTTCTCTTTTCAAGCAAACCGGATTTGCTGAAAGAATGCCGCTTGGGAAATTAATTCAATTTCGAGGGATGGAAATCAATCTCGGCTTGTGCTGAAATGATATGGTCTGTTGGATGGGTCACCTAACAGGCAAATATCTTGACTCAGCTTGTTGTGAATTAGAGATGGTCACTGGTGAGAACATGGCAGGTGGGCCATTTGTGAGTATATTACACCGCTGTCATTAACTGCTTTGATGAGGCCATACATCATCACGCCAACCCACCATAAGGATTAGGAAAACAAGGACAACAGAAAACAACAAACAAACAAACAATAACAAAGAAAGAGAGTTTTCTCTGGACTTACATGAAAGCGTGGTAGATAAATGCCCATCCTCGGGGTCTCTCGAGCACGTTGTACAGGCAGTTCTGTAACTTTCTGTAGCGTTTGCAGGATGCAGAAGGGGTTGCCCGCGGACCCGGTGGTACTGGCAGAGGTGTGCCCAATAAGCCAGTGCGGTGGGATGGATGGCCCCGCTCAGGGGTTGATGGCTCGCTCCTCTCCGTGTGAACAGCAGTCAGAGCCACAAACTCTACCCGCCTATCGTCATTTGGAGCTGGGGGTGCCAGCATCCTAATGCCACCGTTATTTGAGGGGCTACCCAACATTACTGTATTGACCACAAGCAAAAAAAGAGAAAACAACAGGCCAACTTATTTTGCTCTTATATTTACCCGCAGTTCTTATTTCTGATTTCAGGTAAAATACAAGCTAAAACACAGTTCTAAAATATACATTTTTTTATAATCATAAGCCTATTCATTTTTACGACTTGAAGAATCATTAATTCAAGTTTATTTTTGATAAACTTAGTACAACTAAACTTGAATTACAACTTTGACAGTGTTATATTTAATAAAATTAGAGCTCAATAAAACTCACTGCTAATCTAAACGTGTATTTGAACATCTAAATAAAAAGTAAACATTTATTTTAGCTGCAGAGAGTTTTTTTCTGTTATTTCCGTTAAAGGGAATGCGAATGACTCAGTAGAAAACTAATGTTTACAATAATTTCCCCGTTCAATAAAAAGCGTTTTTGCATTAAAAACAACGCAAACTATTTAAACTAAACTCAACTCATCGAGTTTACAACGTCTCTTTTAACGTTTTTTTGCTACATGTGTTAATTAACTTACCGAGAAATACTAACTCAATAGACACGTGCATTACTGTTTAGTCGTTACGCTTAAACTACTATTCTACATCAGTTTATCTTAAATCGTAAATAGACAGCGAGGAATAGTGAAATATTTAAGTGCGCGCAACTACGCAAAAGTTTTGCAGTGTACTCAGCGACTTTAAAAAACCCCATCGCGTTTCATAACTCGAGTTTCTCCACACAAACATCGTCTAAACGCGACAGAGAAATGCGTAGAAATAAACGACATGCCCGGCTTGACCATCTGGCGCGCAGAGCTCATTCCGGTTCTTTGAGGAAGAGGAGAAGCAGGAGGAGAAAGAGGTGAAGCGGGTCCAGGGAAGCCGAACTTAAAGTCTTTCCAATAGTTCTTTCATTTCAAGACTTGTCGCAAAAGTCCATCACATCAGAGTCCCAAACCCGCACAGGCGTGGAGCTGGAAAGCGCGTAACCGGCGCGTGCGGCGCGACGCGCGATGTGGATGAAAGTGAGCGCCGGAGAAACGCGCGAGGGGAGGGATGATGATGATGGCTGGCACCGCCACCAAATTTAGCTTCAGGGATTGTGCTTTCCGCTTCCACGCAGGACCAAGTCACACCTTTCTCGCGATTTCTGCTGAGATGGTTTCGCGGAGATTCCAGTCAAAACATATGATCTACGACAGGGGTGGGAAAACTTTTTGATTCGCGGGCTCCAATGGGTTCTATCATTTGAAAAAGGGGCCGGATCGGGGGCAGATGGATGGAGTGATTTGGCAACTTTACCTCAAAGAAATACACATCTTGAGATGTGAAGGAAATATATGCTTTAAATCCAAATGAAAATGAAGAAAATTTTTCAACAAAATATCTGATTTTGGAAAAAAATATGGACCATTTAATTTTTACAAGCTCGGCGGGCCGGATTAAAGCGTTCATTGGGCCACATGTGGCCCACGGGCCTTAGTTTGCCTATCCCTGATCTACGATAGCTGTTAAAAAAACTTAGAAACAGTTTACCGCCTGACTAACACTGTCAATAACCTACATGGGATGGAGACCGCCGAAATGGCAAGTTTGGATTAAAAAAAATATATTTAGCAGCAGGTCAAGCACCAAACAATTATCCTGAATCATTAACTTCTGTTTTGAAGCACAGTCGGTCAGAGAATCAATGCGAAGGTCAGCTAGTGGATGTTAAGGCCAAGATTAACCCTTCTGAACAGGTGCTGGGGATGAGCTGTACAATTTCTAAGCTCAGCACATGTGCATCGGTAAATATTTATGTGGTTGTTGGTGTAAAACACACATGTACATACACATCACTGTTAGAAAAGTTAAGAAATTTCCTGTACAATGCAAGTTTTCAGAGGAATGCTTATGCGATATGGTGTTAATGGTAGATGATGGAGCAGACAAAAGGGACATCAACAATCAATACTTCGCATTTAGTTGAAGTGTTTTTTTTTTTTTTGCGGACCATCCTAATGGCTCGAGCAGCCGTTGATGCAGAGCGCTCCAGACTATGAGATGCATTAGTCCCTTTCCTCTCAAGTCTCAGCTCTGGCATTCACTAACGTGCAACTTTGCAACTTTTATAGCCATTCTTTCCTTCTAAACACACGTGCACTTTTCAATGCTTTTAAATACAAGACAATTATGAAAAACTGCCTGATGTATTAAATTAATATATCAAATGTGCTCTGTCATCCCGAGTTTCTCCATCCATTAATTTCGGGCTTTTTCTATATCTGGAGCCAATCACAGCTCTGAGACTGAAGGCGGGTCACCCTGGATTGGTTAGACTGGACCTAATCACAAAGCAGAACACACAGACACATTCACACCATCACTCACACCTATAGGCCAAAGTAATTGTCCTGCATGTTTTTGGACTGAGGGAGAAAACTAGAGACACGGAGAAAAACCACGCAAGCACAGAGAAACATGCAAATTGAACACAGAAAAACCCAGAATGGGACTAAAACTTGAGTCTTTTTGCTCTGTGGCAACAACGCTAACCACCATGGCAAAAAAACAACAGAACTCAATGGAAACCAAAACCTGAATGCATAACAAAGTTTATCTCACAAAACACAAACCTTCCGGTTCCTTTTGTGCTCTGGAGCAAACACTGCCCCTGCAGGAAGCCACTGGGTACTACAGTTCCAGGCCGGAGCTGTGATGACACACGGCAGCTGGACAAGGTCACTGGACCCATAGATTCCCCTGACTGCCACATGTCACAGTTAAAGAGCAAACCACTCGGGGACATAAACACCTTCTCGTCTTCCCTTCATGCATGCGTGCAAATTAACGACAAATGCGGAGAAGCACTCTACGAAAACTTTAAGCCCTTTACAGTCAACACACACACTACATTCCCTCACGTCCCAGAAACAAGTGTTTTCCAAGTCTAAACGCTCGGAGAAGACAGGAGCATTTAAAAATACACAACCCAGCAGGACTGGTCAGACACCCAGGTTCAGTAGACCAAGCTCTCGCCAACCTACGTTTAAATTAATGCACGTTTAACTGCAAAAAATAAACCTGAGCTGTTTAGCAGCAAACTACCGCTTCCTTTTAAAAAAAAAAATGCTGACTCAAGTCTGGTCCAGAACAGTGGCGAGTTTGTGTCCTGCAGAGAAGGACGTGGCTTCCACGCCTGGAATGAATGAGGGTGTTTGAGAGACCAGGGAAGGTTGAACAGGTTTGTCCGACAGCGTGCCAGAGAAGGAACCGTTTGTATCCAAGCACTTTAACCATCTGAAGATCACTTCCTTTCCACCTCACGCTTAAACATCGATTTGTGCTGGTGAGGAGAGCAGAGCAGATCAAACCCAGAAGAAGCGTTTCAACCCTTGCTCTCTTGCTCCTGCCCTCCGCTGGTCAATCTCCATTATACTGAGCCATATTTATTTGATCATATGCCATATTGTCTTTAAAAGCAGGAACCATACATGAAATTTGAAATAAGGCTTTCTTCACATTCAATGTTCCCAGAGCTGGATTTGTGGAAAGCTTCGTCTCAGAACAAACAAGTCAGTCATTCACAGAATCCGGAAATAAACAGAGAGCAGGAAAAGCACAGGATAATCTTCTATAATTCAACACCACCAAGAATTACACAGATTCCTGCACAGAGCCCAAACAGGGTCATTCAACATATTTGACTATAGTTTAACTGAAAATTAATGGATGAATAAATAGACACAGTCAGAACGACAGAAAGTCAATATGTACAATAATTCTAAACAAATTTCTTTAACCAAGTAGGACATTTTTAATCTATCTATCTATCCATCCATCCATCCATCACCACCTGTTTGTCTGTTCATTCATCTCATCTTCTACTGCATCTCTTGTAATAAAACAACAACGAGCTGATATCAGGAGAAAGCCGTGATAAATCACTTGATAAGAGCAGGAAGATCAGACACGAGTGGAATCTCCCGTCATTTCCAAAGCTGCGGTTTCCCTTTTTGATATGATGAGACGTCTAAACTATCAACACCGTGCCATTTCCATTCTGTACAAGTACATTCTGTGACAAGGCAAAAAAAAAAAAAAACAATAAATACATTTAAAAAGTAGCCCTTTCTCACCCTTGCAACATCTGAGTTATTATTAATAGTCATTTTATTAATGGGCAAATCTCTCATGACTGGCGATGATTCTCAGGCCTGAAGAATTTCAAGAGCCAAGACAAACTGCGAATAAATCCGAGTCATGCCACAGGATTAGGTTGATATTCATCACTCCCCATTATTTCAACAGTAACATCCAGTCTACATAAATTATTACCTTCAGTCTACAGTATTATACCGTTCGCATAATCAGTTTTTTTAAATCCTAGAGTGGCAATTTTTCGGCCGTCTTCAAATTAGTCAAAAGTCAAATGACACATAAAATAGTAATCTAAAAGCACAGATAAACAATGATATAAACTATTATTTGTTTGATAAATATTAGCTTTTAATTCTATCTTGTATCGATTATTTTAGTCTCAATGCTGTTTACGTTTTGATATCTTGACAACTGACACAGCCTCAGTTCACTTTCTGTTCCCTCCTAATCGCGTCTTTCTTTTAAGATTTAGGCCGGATATGGAATGATGCCACAATCTTTAAAAAGCTTAGCACCGACAAACTCGTGATTCTTGTACTTTTTTTCATCAAACAACCACGCCATCAAACTCACGCTGTCCATTATGCACCAAGGTTCACGTCGACGTCACGTTTTTGTGACGTATGCCCTGGTGGTCATTTGGGTCTCGCGCGCATGTGCACGTGCATATATTTAAAGTGGAAAAATCTAAAACGTTTCGTTTACACGTTTTCTGAAGTATACACTAGTTTCTTTTAAGACAAGTTAAATTACATCTTTATCTTCAAACTTCATCAATGTATGAAAACTTAATTAGATTCGATTTATTACCCTACAAATTTATTCTCTTATATTTAGAAGCCATTTCATTTTATTATGCAAATGTTTAATTAGACTTAACTGAATCCCTGAAAATGTCGCCACCGTGTGGTAACAGATACGCACAGCTTAAAAGAAAAACGGAATGAACACAATTTTTATCTCTCTTCTTTTTTGTTTTTATTTTCCCCACAAACGATTCCATTTACAAAAAAAAAAAATGTACCTAGTATTGCATATCATGCTGGCAGTCATAACTACATGCAAAACATGAATCAACGACAACATGAACAAAACAGTAGAGTGATAAAAAAAAAAGTTCCACTTGATATTAAAATGCTTTCATATAAAAAGGTTCATCAATGAAGATGTTGTCTTGACGCAGATGACTTCGATGCAACGGTCGGACGAAATCTTTTCATTCTGGTCCAAGAAAAGAACACCAACCTCACACTCACACCATTCTACATTTAGAAAAGCCCTTTAACGAACACAATGTTATCAATCCTCAAAACTATACAAGATACTACAACCAAACTAATGCTAATTTATTACAGCGTTAAACATACTACAGAACAGAATGTGTAGATTATGGCTTTTATCAAGTTTACAACTCTACACATTATGCTATGACGAGAATAGTGACAGATGAGGGACTTTTCTTTTGAAAAACATGGAACAGAAATTAGGTTCTTTTACTCAAACTACGGTTTAGGTTTTCTCACAATGGAGAGACGTCCTAGAAAACACAGCAAGCTTCACCGATTCATCACTGAACGATTATCCCACTTTCTCCTCTTCTCGGACGTCGCATGTGACCGGAAAAGTCACTTTAAACGAACACATGACAGAAGAAGAAAAAGTCAAGACATGTCTGCTTCTCTCTCTTCCTGTAGTTAAACCAAAACACGGACTAAGCAAAGGCGACGTGATATTGGGACGGTGACTATACTCGGAACATCTGGAGGTGAACGGTGAAGCTGCTGGGAACAAAAGTGGCTCCTCTGGATCTGGATGTGATGGCGTCCGGTCGGCCTCAGTCCGCACTGACCTGCGCGGTCACCTGGCCATCAGCCGTCTGATTGGTGGACTGGATGAACATGGGCTGGGTCAGGTCTTGGCCTGCAGGCATGGTCACCTGCTGGATCTGATATAACTGCTGAAAGGCCAGAACAGAAGATGTTACTAAACCGACTCAAGCAGAATGAATGTTGTCAACAGCAGCAAGAAGTTTTGCTACTTTACAAGTTTTTGTTATTTACCCTTTCTATGTTTCTATGTTGTACCCTGCTGCTGTAAACAAAATAAATTTTCCCTTTCCCTTTAAAATTTTTTTTAAATTACCTTTTAATTAAATAAAGTCAGTCAGTCATCATCATCATCATCATCATCATCATCATCATCATCATCATCATCATCATCAAGTAGTTTACCTGGCCATCCGTGAACTGGTTAAACTGCTGTTGACCCTGTTGTACTTCTGTCTGTGTGATCTGCAAACAATTCGCATTCCATTAGAAACCCACTTCAGCTTCAGACGAAATTCAGACAAAATTTTAAATAAACGTTTGTACAATACTGTGTCATGCCAAGATAAGATTTCCAGGAAAACATTTCCAGGAAAAAATATAGACAATAATATTCAATCAAGCTTGATCGTTTTTTTTTATAAAAACTCAAATCTTTGACGCATAAACACATAGAAATAAGTCTTTCAATGTCTCGTGATTTTAAAAACAGGGCAAAATAAAAACAAAAATGTGTGTTTAACGTTTAAAACACAATGAGTAAAATGTGCACACACAGATACATATGTATTTAAATGTGTGTGTGTGTGTGTGCGTAGTTAGTATAAATATATGTATATATAGCACCTGCTGAGCATTTGTCGCAAGTGTCTGTATTTGTCCTTGAACAACCTGTGTTCCAGAGACGGGCTGAGCCAAGCGTATGTACTGCAGCTGGCCAGTGTTTAGCTGCACCTGAAAAACACCACAAGAGGGCGCTGAGGACTCCGAGCACACGTGATGACAAGCACTTAGGCTACTTTTTAAAAGTGAAGCGTGATGCATTATTGAACACGACAGAGCCATCACATTGGAGTCTTACTGGAATCTGTTGGATCTCTCCCGTGTTGGTGATGATCTGCTGCATAACTTGCATAGTTTGTCCAGCGGGCTGTGCAGCCTGAGCTTGACCTTGAGCAGCGGCCTGCACGATCTGCACCTGCTGGCCTTCGCCCACTTGCATGGTGACTGGAGCGCTCTGGAGGAGAAGGATGAAAGCCCGAGTGAGACGGACTGGTTTGAAAAAGTGAACGCTGGCAGGAGCTTGTCCTCAAAAACAAGAGTGAAACCAAAGACGTGTGGAGGAAAGTGGAGAGATGTAACACCATGACCTCAGTTTTCATTCGTCGATCAGACTGCAGAAGTGTGACAGATGATCTCAGGAACTGACACCAGATCACCCAGGGCAATTTAATAAGCAGGAACGGGTATCTGGCCGAACGTCGTACAGTGACCTCAGGTTGCATCAAATCGAGAGGATATGAGCTGCAGATTTCGCCACGTGGGAATGACACTGGATGTCTGGGTATTGTCGGAATGCTGAGGCTTTCGTTCATCTGGACTTGTTCATATTACTGAATTTTTTGGACTATAAGACACTAAATAAACGGCTATATCCGATGACTCGAATAAAATTTGTATCCAAGTTATGGGATGCACAGTCAACTGCAAACATTGTTTAGGTAATTTAAGTGCACCTTATAGTCCCACAAATACAGTACTTTTTATACAAAAAGCTAGAAGGAAGCAGACAGTGGGGTTTTGGGAGGGATGGAGGTGTTTACCGTTATAGGAGTCGCCTGCTGCAGCTGCTGCATGGTGGTTCCCTGTAACACCTGAGGAAAAGGAGGAATAATGCGACAGGCAGAGTGAACACTAGCAAGCGCATGCAAAGCACAAACACAAATGTCAGGGAGTGAGCTGAGAGACATGCTGTGAATGCAATGTTCAGTCACACGTAAAGTAGTGGTGCCCAACCTGTGGCCCGCGGTTAATGGTAATAGTTAATGGTAATAGTAGAATAACTTTCAATTGGAGACAAGCTCAAGACAACCCAAATAATCTGATACTAATTTTCAAAAAACTTTTGCAGACGTCGCACATATAAAGTTAGCATCTGACGGTGAGTTGATTTTTAATTTATTTTCTCATGTTACGGCAACTAGACCGATTTAAAATATAAAAATATAAATATAAAAGTCAAGTTTGGTTGCTGTTGGCATAAAGAACTTGTGTAAAATATTTTAAATATACTGTAAAAATGCAAAATAGCTCAAAACTATATGGCATTTTTGAATGACCTTACAAACATAGATGTGAAACGCAGTCAAACACAAAAAGTGAAGCAGAAGCAAGCATGAGAAAAAGCCCAGTTCTTCTTTACTTTTTAAGTCCATGTTTTTTTAGTTTTTAATAACTTGTTTTCTGTATTGCTCTAGAAAAATCTTTGTCAGATGTTTCTCAGGTGACTTCAGATCCACATGAGTTAGGTGTGCAGAAACTTCTCCAACGCAAGTGCAGATAGCTTCCAAATCACATTACTGTGTGTAAACACGGTTCAAATATTGAAATCCCAGAAAGCATGAGACGGGCTCAGTGCAGCTCGGGCTGTATAGACGTGCTTGTCTCGAGCGTTCTCGGAGGTGACTGCAGCACAACTTCCTCTGACAGCTCAGCAAATTGCAGCGTGCTGAAGCAGCACTGATCCTCCCAGAAAGAATGAGGACCGGTGCAGACAATAAGAGAAAGAGCAACTCACACCGCCTGATGCGAAATTAAACAAAGAACGGGATCTTTTAAGGCGCATAAATACGTTAACTGAATGACAAATTACCCATCCTTTTTACATTTCTGGGTCACATGGAGATAAAAGGGAGACCCGGAGGAAACCCACAAAATCATGAGGAGAACATACAAAGGCCAGACACAGAGACCTGACCGGGCCTAGAACTTGAGTCCTGACTCGATCTTCCTCCCTGTGGTCACCCGATAGCGACGTGTGAATGAAACGTCTGGGCTTTCAACCTCCACCAATCACGTTTCAGATGAGTAACGGGCTGATCAAAGTATTCATGGCTCAAGTGTAGCGTGAGAGACTGCGAGCGATAAAGTTCCAGGCGTTTGCCGAGCAGAAGCAGGATCCTAGTTCAGACTTCACAAGGGGATCCGAGGACAAGCCTAAAGGTGCCTGTCCTTAAAGTATCAGTGATTCAGTCACTTCCTTATTGTGATCACCGTATTTCTCAGACTAAGAATTCTAACGCATTGCTATTGAATGTCAAAAGGCACAGACTTTTCTAAATAATAATGTGCACAGTCCATTTGTTTTGTCTTGGACTCAGTACACATTACACATTTACATAAAACGGGATTTTTGATTTAAAAGAAATAATCAGATTAGGATGTAATGGTGTTAACTTGAATGGGATAGTAATATTTAACTTTGGAATATTACAAAAAAATAAAGAGAAATGTGGTACTACAATCATGACAGATTTTCTCAGTTTGATCCATAAAAAATGTCAGTGTTGTTTCACTTGTTCCAGGCAGGTGATTCTGTTCAACACACAGTGTAATGTACTCGTACCTGGCCCTGCTGGGGCTGAGCGATGATGATCTGCCCGGGCTGGAGGGCGGTGGCAGTGGGCGTGGCCACCTGCTGGCCTTGCTGCTGACCCTGGACCTGCACTGTGCTGGGCTGCTGCGCTAGAGTGAAGTAGTACTGGACCGGTTCAGTCGGGGCCACAGACTGACGGACTTCCTCCTGCACACAGCACATGCATAAGTTCCTGCACATTTTGCCAAGTCAAAAACACTTTTTCCAAGTCAAAAACACAGCCTACACTTATGAGAATTGCACTGTTTCAGAATAAAATTCAGAGGGCGCTAAACCACAAAAATTAATCCATGCCATGTGACAGTCAAAATACAGTCTAAAAGTCTGAAGGTGAGGTCATCAAACAAATCTTTAGGTTACATCTCCATCAATTATTTTAGCTCGGTAACAGTAGAGCCAATAGAAAGAATAAATAACTTATAGGCATTTGAGGGAACCAGTAACGCAATCTTCTAGCTGAACCCAAATGAGAACTTTAGCTGCAGTCGGCCGACCAAACTCCCACTCTCAGCCGCAGCGACATGGCAGGAAACCAGCTCGGCGCTCCCAACACATGGAGGGCTGGAAACGTCTGAACGGGCCGAGATTCTGAAGATGAGGCTGTGACGAAGAGAGTAAACATCCCTCTCCCAGCTCGGTGACATCACAGCTGAGAGTGTAGGATGTTTACACACCTGGCCACACACACACACAAGAGCCGCAGAAGTCTGATCGCCACATTCTTACAAATTAAAAGTCTTTCCACACATTTTTCTCTTAATTTTATAGTCATAACTCGCAATAAGTTAGAATTGTATACATTTTTAAAAGTTTTAAATAAATTATAACTACATAACTCAATATTAAGTGCATTAAAACTTTTATATCTGACGTCTTTTTTGCAACATTTAATGACAGAACAAGTAAAATTGTGTATTATCAGCAATAGTTGTTATTAGACATTTATTAATGAAATATATGAATTATGCTTACTTTATAAGGATAAAATACTATATATAGCCGTTTAAAATTAACAAAACAAAAAAAAACATTTTTGGATGACTAAATGCAATGGGACTTCAGTAAAATAATCCCAGTAGTTCACTGGTTGGATGTTTAGCAATATAGAGGTTTTTAAAAAAAAAACCACTGAAATTGATTCAACTATAGGACAAACTACAGAACAAAAATCTGATTCCTAACCCAGCAAAGTTAGCGATCCGACGAGTGTTCAGTGGAAGCAGAGTGCTGCAAACATCCGACTGAAAGCCTTCACAAACCCAACACCCAGCTTCCAGTCAAGGATGTTTACAGCGCCCCCAGGCTGCCAGTCACAATCACGCGTGCTCTCCTCTTCCAGCCGCCAGTACAGATGAGGAGAAAAGAAACGCTCTCTGCTGACAACGAAGCGTCTGCGATGTAGTTCGCACCTGTCGTTTTGGAGGCTTCAGGTCATCCCGAGGAACGATATCGATGAGGAAGTCGAACTGGTCGAACTTTGTAATAGCCATGGCGATGTCGTTCCTCTGAAAAACAAAAGAACAATAAAGTGAGTGAAAACAAAGTTCAGGAACGATCATGATCTACACCAACACCTGCAGTGACAGCACTGCGCCCCGCAGAGCCTTTACTAGTGGTATTTTCCACAGGATATTGGTTGCAAAGACCACCCATTGTCACCCCCGGATCAACAGCTATATATAGCAGCATGATTAATATCTGGTGGTGAAGGGTCACATCCATGTAGTTGTTCCATTGACGACTGTTGTCGTGGTGACACCGATTGGCGTGATGCCTTCACAATGGACATGTGGACCAGCTGCAAGCTCACGGACAGAGCTAATGCAATCTACATACTAAACACGCAGCTTTATCACAAACATTTCGCTCTAACACGTTGTAGACATTGCCACTGACAAAGGAAATCTTTGACAGACATTTGATTTCTTCTTCCATTAGTGATGCCTAACAACGTATAGTTTAACTAGTGTGTATTTAACTCAGACTAGCACCCACTGCGGAATAACCAAGTGAAGAAAAAAACATCATGGGTGACAAAAAAAAAAAAAAAACAACCATACCTTAAAACCAAATACTTACAAATCATGTACACAATCTTTCTGTACATTTAGAAACACTATATGTAGTTTGTTTATTTATATTGATGTTAAAAAAATGCCAAATATGCAAAAATGTTTGTAAAAAAAAAACGCACCATAGAACAATTATATGCACAATAAGACTCATAAATATCATTGAGAAGTTTGAGCACCTCTGAAAGAAAACCTACACGAGTTTCAATTATTTATTGCGTTTTGAAATTTTAGGGTTTAGGCTTCAATATATTACAAAACATGACATACAGTATTTATATTTAATGAGAACTTGGTAAACAGCGCGTCAAGAGTTCAAGCCAGAGTTTGACAGAAAGACAGAGTAAGTGGGTCACGCGAGATGTACTTTCAGAATTTCAGCTTGAGTGGAACGGAGTTTGGCTCCGGGGGGCTGGTGTGGGGGGCTTCTGGTATAAACAGACAAGCTGTGTCATGGCTCCAGCACATGAAGCATCAGAAAGAATCAATTATTTTGCTCATCATTTTGGAGAGTAGTAATAATGTTCCTCCTAGCTGCTGTGTCGTCCCAGTTTCACAGTTACTAGTGTAGCTACTATAATAAAAAACACAAATTGAATTGGGTGAGTACTTAAACAGGATGTGCGTATTTGAGAAATGCCACACCCACATGTTGAAAACCCACCTCAAGCGTCTCAGTGAGTCTCAACATCATGTTAAAGGAACCTGCTGAGATCTGTACTTGAATTGTGACTTGGAACACAACAGAAGGTACGGACCTGTAGCGTGCGACGTTTGTTGTCCTCCGTGTGGATCCAGGCTCTGAGAGTCAGCTCGGTGATGAAGATCTGCGCCGCTTTGGCGAACAGCACCGGAGCTTCTGCGCTGATCATCTATAGGAAGTTAGCAAAGATAATCAACACAGGCTCAAACCCCCGGCATAACAGGCACGTGTCCTGCAAGGTTTCGTCACAAACTGACCCCCGAGTGGCGCTCATGTCAGTGATCCTGAGCTCTTAATTGCCTTGGCTTTTCTTTCTCTTCCCAATCTAAGCTGCGGGTTATTTTAAGCTTCCGGACAGCACCCTGACCCAACTTTAGCTGCGTGGGAAGATCAAGTCCTGCGGCATCACTGAAATCACGATACTGTTGTACAGTTCGACACAAAGCGAATGTCTGTCTGCTTTAGGCGTAATCCAGTTCGCTGTCGAACCTTCATGAGTTGGGAGGATTACACCATCTAGTTAACAAACAAGCCCTCACCGTGGAACATTCGCACCGGCGAAGGCACGTCAAGGGCATCACTGTCAAATTATACTAGCAACATTATAATTGAGAATAAAGATTTTATTTATGAAATTATGCTGTTGCATAAACTGCCTTATCAAAACAGACCGAGTAAACAAACATAATATGTATGTATTTATTTAGTTTATAATAAAGGCCATTTCAATCGGAAAAAGACGTTTTAGAAGAAACGAATATACAGTTTTGCGGTGTGTTAAAATTATTTTTCCATTGATATTTGACCATAACAAACTAAGTCATTTATTAAATCCAGAAATTACGGAGAGATGGTTAGTATTATCTGATAGATCTCCATTTTATTGCTTTCTAAATAAAGTTTATTGATTTGTATAATGCTCATATTTTACAATTAAGCAATATTGTCCAAATGAGTGTGTTTGCACCAATGGAGATGGATGAAAAAACATTCCCTTTAGAGAAGACGTTTGAGTATGTATTCAGAGCACAACAGCACAAACGAAGAATGCTTTAGCAAATGTAAAGAATGGGGAAAAGTTATCATCCAAAACAAAAAGCCTAAACCACTTAATGGTTACAGGTTTGTAGGATTGTACTGATGGTATGTACGATGAAAGTATTTTTGCTTTACATTATAACTCTCCACAACAAACTCTAACCAGTGTCAAACATTAACAGTGTCGAAAAGTTTTTAAACTTCAAAAACGATACATAGTGCCTGTGTCGAGTCCATAAACTTTAGCAAAAGAAAGAAAATGGTATTCCTTTTGGCTTTTTTACAGCCAGATAACCATTTCATGCCATATTGCTTAAGCCCAAAGGATTTATGTTGCTCATAAATGTTTAACATCAGCATAGCACGTGCGTACGGCTCACAGCAGGATCTTAATGCACATATGCAGTCGCTTTACTCCACATGGTGGTAACACGGCTTAATCGACTGCTTTTTTTATATGTTAGAGCAAAAAAACATGGATAACATGTACAAAAACATACAAAAAAAAAACGCAGGCTAATTTATCTCCGCGAGACCAATGGCGAGGAAAGGCTCTTTAGAAACCCAAAGACAGGAAGCGTGCGGCCATCGGTGCAAAAGAATTGTGCCGATTCAGCCCAGTTGCTCTTACCTTCACATCCTCATCCAGTTTCATAATTTTCTTGATGCGAGCGAGAGGAAGCTCCTGCACACGGAAATCCTTCTGAAACAGTGCGAGACCGGGTTAACAGAGAACCGAGTTAATAGAAGCAAACAAGTATGTGAATACTGGAACACGGTTCAGAATTCCTTAAATTCAAACCTCCACCAAAATGCCTGACAATAAAACAATGTTACCCACAGCAGCAAACACTGGTCAGCAATAAAGCAAAACGGAGAAATAAAACATACCACGGTAAGATTCCGGATCTCTTCCATTACCCTGGGCCAAAAAGACTGAAGGCTTTGCTGGGCATCGCTGCCTCCTGCTCCAAAGGAGTCGGCCGACATCTCCAGATCTGCACCACAAAAACAAACCAACAACAAACAGTTATACAAAAGGAAAGTCATCCCTCTCTTTAGCTTTACCACAATAGAGCAAAGAAAGCGCCAACTTTGAGGAAGTTGTAAACTTTAGTGTGATGGCTGGTGCGTCACTCCAGCAAAATGCATAATTCTCATAGTCATAACTGTCAAACGGGCGATCGGACCGCTCCACTGTGCAAAACAGCCCAGGAAGCCATATGTCAAAAACCTGTAGAACAAAGTCCACACATGCTTCAAACTCTCCCTGCACCGGTGACCTTACGCCTGCAGAGAACATCTGGATGCGCAGATGCTTCGGGAGTGGACAGAAAGTGATGGCCTTCTTCTGAGTTGACCCAGACAATCCCAGCACAATGAATGCAAAGTCAGATTGCAGAGCTCGGAAAGTGAAGCTGGCAAGTTACTATGGTATGTGAGGAATTCAGCGGCATGCGGCTGCCGATCTGCCTGAGCTTGTGCTGCCGGAGACGCTCTGGATCTCTGGATGGGAGACGAGGAATAGCAGAAATAGCTGGGTGGGGTGCCATTGTAGTAGCAGAGAGGTGATCAAAAAAAAAAAAAGTACTCGGACTTGTGGAGTTTGGCCGTAATCCAATAACAAGACAAAGTGCCGAGGGCTTAATGGCAGGGGCAGTCGGACCACTCACAAGTGGGTCAGATGGTAGAGACCCAGTGATCAAGTAGTGACCTGCTTCACTTCACCATGGTTGTGATCTACCAATGACTGAGACATTGTAGTTAAGCATCTCAGATTTTAATTGGCTGTAAAACATCTACAGTTTCAGCGAAAGGATTTTATAGATGGACAATCTCGTAACTCTAACATGTGACTAAACTGGGGATTACTATTTGAGAAATTCCAACTTTGAACTCTCGAGGTGAAGTCACATCATGAAACATCTTCACAGTTACCACGTGTCGTTTCCTCCGAAAATCTGTGAGCAGGTCCGATTGGAATAAATACAGCAAGCACCTCTACTATACGACAAGCAAGGAGCATCTCTCGTTTCGGGCTTGATGGAAGCCTTTTACTCCAATCAGACGTATCCAACGTAGACACACAGTTGAGGAGCTAAAATAAGAAAACCACTGGAGGTCATAGGCGCCTGCACTGCTGTCTTTGTACAGCTGGGGAACAACGGCATCATGTGTTGATCTTGTGACAATCTTCTGCAGCGCATCCACGAGAGATGTGCCGGCCTGATAAGAAATGATCGTTTAACTCGGGTAAGGTCATTAAGAAAGCTAGCTGGATAATTAGTGAGCGATAACCACAGCAATTACTGTCGTGGACTTGGGAAATTGTGAGGCAAATTAAATGAGATAACACTCCATTAAGAGCGGTATAAATAGGTTAAATCGGGTCTCAACTATCCAAGCCGCCCGAGCAGAAGTTATTTTTGACTCCATTAAACAACTTGAGACTCGTGACCAACTTGAGATGAGGAGTATTAAGATGGCTGGTGTTTGAGGGAAAAAAAAACGCTTCTGGAGAGAAACTCCAGGCTGATTGAAACGGAGATCACGTGCAAGCGTCGCCATCGTCCTTCAGCAAGTCAGAAAAAGAATGGCGGTGTTGGGTTTCTCCTGACCTGTTCGGCTGGCTACAATGCTAATGACCGCTTGTTCTCTGAGTCTCGGAAAGTCAATGCCGATAACGGAGGCTGATTCAGCAAGAGCATCCCAGCTATCCTTTGCTTCCGCAACATAACAAACCGCAGCAGAAGGACGCGCGCCCATTTCAGGGTGAACGGAGATCATTTCTTCAGGTGGACTGGTGTCATAAATGACCCTCATGTTGAGATGGATGGGGACACTAATGGTTGGAGAACGTATTGGGTTTGCAGGGATGCAAATTTCTGCACGATCATTTTTGTAAAACCACTTGGATTGCGATGACAGGAATTACATTGCCGATAGGAAAGAGCCATGAGCGGTTTTGTTTGCCTCGACTGGAATTTGCTCCAAGGTGCCAAAATTTCACAAATTGCATGAATTCTTCGGCATAATGGTCAACCTACTGCTCAGAATTTTATAGAAACGTTTTACTTTATGTAACCGTTTCTTTTTTTACATTTACATAATTTTTCTATGACAGGCACTTAACCTCTGAACCGCTTACTTTTGGAGAAGAAACGGCATTCCACTGTAGGCCCGGTTATAATTTTACACCCGTGTTAACATCCTGCCCTGCATTCTCCTCACATTCCTTGTCTCCTGCACACCTTCCTTTGATAGACTAAGAAAACCAAAACTAAACCAAACAATGAATACACAGTGTAATTCAATCTTATCTGCTACTGGAACATTCCAGGGGGGAAAACCCAAAGAACAAGTAAAAGAAACAATAGAAGAAGAAAGCAGAGACTTTTGCTTCAACTCGTTGAGAATCTCTTCATTTTACGCACTGGATTAAAATCGACTCATCTACCAGTTTTTGGTACCTTTTGTTCTTAACATGTCGATTTGAAAAACATTCTTCACTTATTAACTACCCAAACATCTACCTCACTTAAAAAACCCACGAAGTTGTGGCGGTCACCGGTTAATCATCTACTCGAAAACAACAAAATGCACTGAGTGCCCTGGGAATGAATTACAAATTAACCGGCAGCTTCGGCCACTAAACATTGTGACCTGCGTCTGATCCAACAGCTCAAGGTTTCCACGTTTGACCTTGGTGTGTCCTCGAATCATCTCTTGGAAACTAGTCAGAACTCTCAAGGCGATTTAGCATCAAGGAGAAGGGAAAAAACGAGAGTGTGAGCGGCGAATGGTGCGCTACACGTCACAAAGAGCTTAAAAGAAACGCAGAAACTGGTTTTTCAACTTTCCCTGCTTCTACGCTACCAAAATGCCTCCAGTGTGTGTAATGTCAGCGTCCCTAGAGAAGTCTGATGGCTGCCTCTGCGCCCATGAGGGATGCACTGTCCTCTCCACTGATTGATCGAATGCGTGAGCGGCGCTCACATTGCCATGACCTTCATCGGCCGATAGGCCTGCTAGCAAAGACAAGGTGAGACGCTGTGGGGACGTGAGCTTGCAGCAGCACCACAACTGTAAACTTTAAGCACATTACCCTGACACATCGAAACACTGGCTGGAAACACAAGGCAAACATTAATCAGCCGTGACATTTTAACCTTGAACATGGTTTTTGCAATGAATGGGGCATGATACATTAAAAGTCTTAAGCAAACTAAATGATGTAACGCACCAGCCAGGGCTCTACATCAGAGATATTTTTAGACATTGTTTCCACAAAGAACATTAATTCTGTCAGCGCTGGAAACTTTCAAGCTCTTGAAAGAAAGTATCATTTGTCTGATCGGTTTCTGCTGAGGACAAATTACAAACCTACGAAAACGAAAGCGTGGGAATTAGTCCGGCCTTAAATATATGTGATGATGGGTGTCACACAGAGGCCACATCCGTGTCATTCTCTGCTCTTCTTCACTGTCAGAAGAGAGTAAACAAGCCATTAAACTGAGCCTTGACAGTTGATCCTGGACTAACGGGGTCTTGTGTGGCCATGGGATGAGGACCACATAACCCATATAGTTGAAATACTCAACGGCACCTTTGAAAAGTCCAGAGTCAAAACAAGCTAGAAGTGTGTCTGATATTGACAACCAGGGTGAATTAGAGGTCAAAGCTGCCTTGAACGAAAGGTAAATACTGCGGTTCGCCAATGGAAAGTTAATATTATGTACACAAAACCAATGAAACGTACAACTCTTCCCATCCATCTCGTCACTGTTTATGCAATGTCAAAGATCAGAAGCGATAGACTGGCTATGAAGGTGGAAAATTAGCATTGAGAAAACAAATAAAACACAAAAAAGAGAGCAAAATTTCAAGCCAATTGAAGGACAAAATATGGAAAAACATGAAGCAGATGATAGAGGAAGCTTCCCATCACTGCAGAGAGACCTTTACAGTCGGACTGCATGTCACACTTACCCTGTGCCCTTCATACGTTGCACTTCGGACGATGCAGAAGAGGAAAGCGTGAGGAAAGTCTTCATACTGGATGCTCTCAGAAAGTACCTTTATTCCACAGGCTTGGCCCCAGGAGGAGACAAAAGGCTGTGTGGGACAGGCAATCCGGTGCTGTGCTCAAAGCCCTGAGCTTGAGGGGAGAGCGATCACCTACCGTCCCCCTTCTCGACCCCTCCCCCTTTCGCTGGCCCATCTTCTTCAGCCACCCCCCTCCCCCGTTCCTAAACACACAACCCCCTCCCATTCCTCCTGTCCCCTGAAGCCTGGAGTTGGCCTCTGCCTGGCAACCCTACTATTTGTCTTTGAGCTGACCCCTGCCTCGGCGCGAGTGACCGGAAAAACAGTGGAGAAAGTGAGGAGGATGTAGAGAAACAAAAGGATGAAACGTGTAAACTACAAAACAAGTGAAAGCAACACAGGAAGAGTGAGGAAAGAGTAAGAGAGAAATACAAAACAAGTCAGAACAAAAAAAAAATTCTCCTGACTGCTTTCCCTTTAACAGCGGACTGTAATCAATCTAGCTTGCTAAACGATACTCTCTGTCCGCCTACTCGCGAGGCCCCGCCTCCTCGGTGAATTCTTCAAAAAATCTACCTCGCTATTGGCTGAAGTAGCTGTCCACAAGGTGTGTCATTCCCCTAGCGGCTTCCCCTCCTTCGCCCCGCCCCTATTCACAGACACTCCACTTCCTGTTTTAAGTTACCTTGAGCAGCGGGATAGGGGTCAGGGAATGAAAAGAACGAAAGAGAGATTGAAAAAAACACAACCCGCAAAAGCAGCAAAAGTTGCTCAAAGAAGTCCCCAGAAAAAGAAGATTGAGCCTTGCTACGCTGTCTCGTGTGGATCGACACCTGTATCGCGGCAAGACCGGGCTGGATGGAACAACTGACTTCTAAAACAAACCGTCCCTTGCTTATTTACAATGTCAAACGAAATGTCTCCAAACCCCGCCCCTTCGAGCAGCTGAGTGGTCGGATGCACAGTGACGCAAATAAAACTCGGAGCTAATGATTGGCTGAGAGCAGCGTCAAAAAGGATGCCGCATGGTGCAGCCGCATGATTTAAAGTGGAATGTCACATAGGTCAGACTTACAGTCTCGGAATCAATACAGCGAACGGATCACAACAAAACTTTACAACCGCGAGGAAAAATGCTTAATCAAATCACCCAAACTACGTTTTACACACATACACAATAATCCATATGCCTCTTAAGCAGACCACCACTTAACTCACTGCTCGTCTTATTTTACCTTCAGACAACCGTATATTACAAAAACCTCACACAAGCATGTATACGTTAGTTTTTTATTTAGTTTAGACACATAGACGTGCTTGGCATTGTATGTAAATATAGATCCCTTATACACAATGCTATCGTCTAAAAGCATCTAAAGCCCGAGCCACTGTTTACAGTAAGTACTAAAGGATTATGGCAACAGCTGCCACGAATGCCATTGTCTCTTGTAAAATCAAGGTCAAAAAATTAACGATTGTGCTGCTGCACTGCAACCTTGGACGTCTCGAGCATGGAGACCGAGGAATCATGTGCAATGTAAATAAGTTCACGTGACCTGAACATTTAGCCCGACGAAATTGAGACTAAAATCTACAGCTATTCCCTTATAGTCCTGACGCAAGTGCCAAAAAGTGTGAGTCGATCGCGGATATTGAAAAATTAAAAAAACGTCCACGTTTATCCCTGTTCTGCGCGTACGAGAAGATTTAACGAACACCGCCAGTTGCAATAAACACTCGCGATGTAAAGAATGTAAAGCATTTCTCATTAATACCGCTGCTACGACATAGCATCTGTGCGATCATTAAGACCGTTTAGCGCAAACAGAACAAAAGCACTTAAAAAAACCCAACGACGACCGTCCATCAGGAATCTCGCAGATTGAATGCAACTACTCCGGATTTATTTCACATTTTTAAAACACAAATGGTTTGTAGGGAAAAAGGGGCAGCGGGGTAAAACAGCGCATATTTGTTAAGCGACAAAGCCCGGTCAGCTAACAGGCCTCATCGATTGGGAATCCCGTTAAAATGAGTGAAGTCAAATAATGACTGTTTATAAAGGATTAAGGTAAAGTCGTACTAAAACACTTGTAAAGCAGTGGAAAGACATTCTAACCAATAAAGACTACGTTTGGATCTGTCCTTCAGACCAATCAAACCTCGGACTAGATTCCACCAATCAAGGTTTCAACGAGCTCTGGTAGTGAGGAAACTGACGCCATTTGGGCTCAGAAAGCTCCGCTAAACCAATAAAAACGGTTTATAAACAAGAGCCAAAATGGCGACCAATGACTAACAGTTTCCTCACCGCCTCCATTCCCTACAGCTAGCCACCAATAAGCGCTTCAGAGAGCGAGGAGGGAAATGGCGCCTATGTTCATCCTCCAAAACAATCGTCTATTGGATGAAAACTTTTATTGGGACCACGAGCTCACAACGGCTGCGGCTACGACAAAACTTAGCTCTAGAAAACAAGCAGTTGGAAAATATGCCATTTGTTGATTTTGAGTACTTACTTTGCGTGCTGAAATCGTAGCGTAGTCCGGTTCGACGTAATATTTAATTTATTTCGGGCTTGTACAGGAACCAAGATGGCCGGCGATGAGGCGACTTTTTTTAAACCGGAAGAAGCGTTACGTTGAGGGTGACGTAGGCAGAGACTTTGAATTGTTTTTTCACAATACATTATTGCGATCGCGGATTAGACATTTTTGATATAACTGAAAAATGGTTTAAACGCAAGTTTATAACAATTAGAAATGTAGCGACATTTTCTGTAATATAACGCCAATAAAGTAAACGATATATTGTCTGAAATGCTTTGTTCCTGTTGAAACTGTCGAAAGTTTTAATTTTCAAAAGACTCAAGTTGTATATAGATTTAATACACCATATCTCACAAGTATGATCACAAGAGAGCAAAAGTCCGATCCAGCTTAATGTTAATATTTGTCTTTTATTCATCATATTACAAAGTCAACAAGCAACATAATGGTACAGTAGATGCACTTGTATTAAATTGAAAACATAAAAAACAGCCATGTGTTTACGTTCAAAAGAACCAAGACAGAATGAGAACTTTTTTTTGACCATTTATTTAAAATTTGGCATCAAACTAGTTAAACAGAACTGACATCTACTGTGATATTAAACACAAAAAACAAAATGAACAATCAAAATAGCCACTCCGTAGCTACAAACTGAATCTAAACGTGACTTATTTGTTCTGACTGCGAGCAACAAGCTCCAGCAGAGTTGAAGCAATCTTGTCGAGACTGGTGGCGCTTGGTGTTTCTTGAGGTGGGGATGGTGACTTGGATGGTTGGAATGGGTCATAGGGGTCTTCACCCGCACGCTGACCGTCCTGATGTGACCACTGCTGTACACTGCCAGGGAACATCCGTGCGTCCTCACGATAGTTATTGTAAGGCTTGCTGTATTTCTCTAGAAACAAAACAAAACGGACACCACAAACGTGAGGGAAACACAAAAATGACTTGGTTTAATAGATTTCGGTGTATTTTGGTACCTGGAAATTGTCTCTCAGCTTCTGCGTGGCCTCGTTCTTCATAGCGATCGTGTGAGGACCTCGGACGATCCCATTTTCTCTCATCGTCCCCATCTCGAAAACTCCTGAAATCATCATCATAATATCGCGACTCGTCCCGCGATCTCAAATCCACAGGATTTCTTTTTTCTGGAACTCTCAAATATTCTGTGGAACGTTCTGGGTGTGCTGGAAAATCCCCTTCAAACCCTCTTCTATCTGAAAAACCTTGCCTGCCATCCTGAAACTCTCTGGGTTTATCGTTGTACAGCCTTGTTTCTCTTGGATGACTGTCGAAAGCAAATTTCATGGTGCTCGATTGTCTGGTGTCATCTTTAAAGTACCGGGTCTCGTCTACATTTCTGGAGCTATCCTTATACTGCCTGTCATCTTGAAACAATCGAGGGTTATTTTCAAACGATCTTGATGTTTCGACTCTTTCGGAATTTTCTCGATATCGTCTGGAATCTTGAAATCCTCTTGGATCATCTTCAATCCGTCTCATTTCTGATACGTTTCTGTTTCTCCGGTTTGAATCATTACTATATGAGTCTCTGTGGAGTTCCATCGGGCTTCCATCTCTGTAATCATCCTGGAAGACACACAAGCCGAACGTCGTACACTACAATTCCAGATAAACGGGGGGGAAAAAAAAAACCACAGAGCTTACCCCAGTTCTTGCTTTTTTACTAGCTTGAAACTCTTTCAGAACACTACACAGCTTTTCTTTGAGAAACCTGGCTTCATCAATGTTCTCAATCTGAATGTCATTCTGTTAAAACAACAAAGCATGTTACAAAAAAATACTTATCTAAACATCACAGCATCTATATTACTTACAAACATGTCCAGAACGTTTTCACTATTTTGACCAACTTGCAAGTTATTTCCGGTATCCACAGCAGAGTCCCGGAACACCTGTGAAGGGGAATTTCAGAAATAACATCTTGATCTTGTCTCACTGCTTTGTGAAATAAAAGTTTAGGAGATTTACTGAGGAATTAGCTCGGTATGCGACATCTCGGTGCTCTTCTCGTCCAGTTTTATCAAGATGTCTGAAATGAGAACGTTTAAAAAAATTTTTTTTATGATCACCACTAGTTTAAAAAAAATAAAGAAGTCAATCTAATATTTACCTTGTCTGCACAACAGCCATTTCCTCCATAGTGGCATCAGTAAACCGGCTCTTCTTCTTCCTCTTTGCAGGAACTGGGTCCTGAGAATACAACTCAGAAATATCTCTGGACTCAAACCTGCGTGGGTCGAAATTTGTTTTGCTCCAGCGATCTTCGTCGTGGAAGTCACGCCGTCTGTCCTCAATGGGAACCCTTTCATCATAAGCTGGATATCGTTCAGTCTCCATCGGCTCTTTTTGATATTCTAACTGAGCCGGAGGGTAGCTTCTTAAGTCCTTATCGTGAAACAGGTTCCTTGGTTTTGGGGTCTCATTGTAGAAACCACGTTCTTGTTCCTGTGAGGACACTCTCATCTGAGGAGTTTCTTCCTCATAGCCTCGTCTTAACTGACGCTCCATAACAGCGTCGTGATCGGCGGCTGATCTTCTGTACACACCTGCTGGTTCAGGTTCTCCAAAGGTTTTTTTGACTGGCCTCGAGATTCTGTTACCTCCTGGAGCGGACAGCTGATGAGCCGCTGCTCCGGGATGAGGTCTGTTGTACCGAGCCTTTTCGTTGTCACTGTGCAGCGGTCTGCGACGTTGGTCTTCTTTTGAAAATGTAGTTCTAGAAACCTTTTCATTCAACCGTGCTGGTCTGTGTGAATCTTTACTGTAATTCGGCCGCTCCTGAAAACTCGACTGGACTGTGTTTCTTGCTATGTTGACAGAAATAACAAACATTGTGTTAATGACAGTAGACGTGAAATTTACACTGATTGGTAAAAAGATGATAAAATTATATAAAGTACCTGTCTGAGCATATTGGGGTTTTCCTTGGGGCTTTCTGAGTGCCTAATAATAAAGAAGGCTTCTTAATATACCATATATTTATAATAATTTAAAACATTACAATAATTCTAAAAAAAAAAAACAATTTTCAGAAAAACAAATGTAGTGCATTTCTGTATTTGCAACTTTATAAAAGTAATTGGGAATATTTGAAAAACTGAGATCAAAATAATTGGTCAAATTGTGATGATTGAAATTACTTTACTTAAATTTTTAATTACTTTACTATCACTCAAAAATAATATTCAGTCACAAAAACATGTCTACTGTTCCACAAATGCGTTAGTGACAATAAAATACTGCTTTTTAAGAAACCTCAAGAAATAAACTTTTATTAGCATTTTTATTGCTTAGAATATTTTAGGTATTGTTTTAAAAAAAAATATTGATAAAAAAAAACAAAAAAAAAAAACATACGGTTGGAGTTCCCCATCCGTCTTGCTTTTCCACCAATGCAGCTTTAGCTTTAGCAACAAGACCCAGTTGTTTCTGTGTACTATCCTGCCACGTCACTAAATCCGGCCGTTTCAGTTCCTGACAAAGAGACAACGTCTTAATATTTTAAAAGTATGACAAATGACAAAATCAGTTCATACCAAATATTTCTGACGGTGTTTGCGTCCGATGATATGGGCCACTATACTGTGAAGCTCCATTTCCACAAAGCACATCCGGCACTTATACCGTATCAAGGCCGTGCCATCCTCCATGACCTGATCAGGAAGCTGTATCAGGGAACTCAGACCTGATGACAAGAGACAGACTGACATAAGCCCAATAATAAAATGCAAATAGTTCATAGGTCAGGGAAAAAAGGATAAACTATGGAGATAAAGGTTATTAAAGGTCATGACATGACTTAATGCTAAAATTCAGAACTGATATTATGCCAATTTCAAAACTGATATTATGATGTCCAGTCCATGTCTTACCAATAATGGGCTCATCAAGATTCAGATGCTTCAAGTAATCGACGATGTTTGTCCAGTTCGGCAGTTGAGGTTGTCTTGGAATTTTTCCTAGCACACAATGAAAGTAAACTTAAAAAGGTATTTTTGGATATTAAGCATTAACACATACGTATTTGAACGATGCCACACCAGATGTTTTTGCAGGTGTCAGGTTTTACCTTCTTGTGTAGACCACAGTGAATGTTCTTGAATCACTGGAAGTCTAAGAGAGCTTTTTCTCCAGTTTGTCAAAATCTGAACGTTTTCTTTAATCTTTAAGCTTGTGTTGATTATTTTACAATGTAAAAGACGCTGCTTTTCGATTCTTTAACATGAGATGGATGTTAAAAAATCGTGTTGGGGTATTGCATCAGCCTTTATATGAAAAGGTCACATCCGGACATTAACTGTCCATTTGTGTTGATTCAGCAGGAATTAATTCTTGACAGGTTGAAGATCTTGAGGAAAGGCCTCTTGATTTATAGAAACGTATGAAGATCTTGGTGACGTTGTTGGTTGCTCACAATGACACCGCACCGACAGCGATGATCTTTTCAGAGCAAGAGAAACAAGGAAGCGGCTGATGCTGGATGAAGGAAACCATCTAAATTCAGATGCTGTCATGGGTACAAACCGTATCCAAATGTCAAACATCAAGGTTTTTTTGTCATGTCCTTGTCGCTTACTTGGTGATCACTTACTCGTTTTAAGAAGCACACTGACATTCACTGTCTTACAGTGTCTGTTGTGTTCAGATCATCCACACCGGATAAAATATGCACAGGGATTATATTTTATTAAGAGCCATGAACAATGAAGACAATACAGAATTCATTATTCACATCTAAAGCTGAAAACGCCAGGAACCAAACAAACCATCTGGGATCAGTGCCCTGAAATGAGTTGTTTTCTGTTCCCGGTGCTCTTGGGAAATAACTCAATTTATTTCCTGATTTGATTCACTGTCGGGGGCGGCACGGTGGCGCAGTGGTTAGCGCTGTCGCCTCACAGCAAGATGGTTCCGTTTGACACTTGAGGTGTGAGTTCAAGGCCGGCCGGGGCCGTTCTGTGTGGAGTTTGCATGTTCTCCCCGTGCTTGCGTGGGTTTCCTCCGGGTTCTCCGGTTTCCTCCCACAGTCCAAAAACATGCGCTTCAGGCTAATTGGAATTGGAAAATTGACCACATAGGTATGAGTGAGTGTGTGAATGTGTTTGTCTGTGTGTCCCGCTCTGCGAATGGTTGGCCACCAATCCAGAGTGTGTACCCCGCCTCCGGCCCTAAGACGCTGAGATAGGCGCCAGCTCCCCGCGACCCTGTAAAGGATGAAGCGGTAGAAGATGACTGATGACTGACTGATTCACTGTCGGTTCGACAGTACTTTTAGTTTAACGTTTCACTTCTGTACTTCAGTCAAATTGAAGACAGACAGCAACTTGTTCTTCTGCCTTCATAAATGGTGAAAGCTGAATGACGTTCAGGGTCTTCAAACGATGATGGCTGGAGGATCCATCACCTCCATAAAATGATGTCTGACAGTTTTCATACTTACAAACTCCTTCAGATACTTGCTCCATTATGCTATTTTAAGCTATATAGATATACTATGCATTTACAGAAATAGGTTCTGAGCTTTATTTATTTTAAAAGAACCACAAGCATACTTGAGTCCAAGAGATTGCAGGTTCCAATCCCTCTCCAGCTAGTTCTGCAATGAGGGTCATTGGGCATGACACTGAAACCCACATGCCCACGAGGCTTAAGGATGCTCCGGGTTTGTGTTCACTTTACTGTGTATATGTACCCGTCACTGGATGGTTACATTTTGAAATGCTCCCTAGTGCCATATTGGCAATCCCATTAACATTTTTTTCCCTTTCTTTTTTACTTTATATTTTGTTTACATAAAAGTTTATTTCTAGTTCTTTCTAGAAATCTCTTTTGCTATACTTTTGGGACAATTATTTCAATAATTTGTATGAATAATTATTTCTTGTTCTGCTGCTAAGTTCGGTGTAGTACATCCAAACCAAATGAACTAATGAGAGAGCAAGTGTTTGGATTCATGGCTACTTACCAAGTTGAACGAGGCTGTCCTCTTTCTTTAAAAACACAAGACAAAACAGTGGAGGGAAAAAAGATGATTAAAAAGTTGTTCTTTCACGCACACATCAGGAACTACTACTGAAATAAAGGACACAACATGGTTAATATCACAAATAACAGAGAGGCTCCAGAAGTTCTTGAAATTCAAGACTGTCGCTTGAAAATTCTGGAGAATTCTTTCCAAGTCTGGAATCAAATTCTGAAGCCATTTGTTTATCATAAGCGGCTGTAACGGTTCCATAAAGTGCATGAACCAACAGCAACATTAGGAGAATGAAAAAGAGGAAACCATCTTGTGGCTTAGGGGTTCGAGAGTTGTGACAAAAAGGTTGCAGGATCAAATCCCAGATCCTGAACTTGATCTGCTCATTCTGAAAGTCGTCCAATGTAGTGCAGTTTACTGCAGGCAGAAAATTCTGAACTGAAAGAGTTAAAGCCATTGAGACTGCCTTATCTAAACTGCAAATATTCAAAAACTGGTGTAACGTGATTCCAGTTGGTGTTCGCGACACCAAGATTGTGGGGTCAATTCCCAAGAAAAGTATGAAGTTGGTTCAATGTTTTACAGTTATCCAGTGAAATCTGCTTCAAATAAAAGTGTCGGATAAAACCCAGATCGAACAAAACTTACAACAGAAGCACAAAGGATTATGCAGAAGACAAACAAACATTGTAGCGATGTTAGCAACACCCTAAGCCAAGGGTTTCATTCCCAGGGAAGGATGAAGCGGTTTTGATGTGGGACTTCCCAAGTTAGAAAGACGGCAAAGGAGCTAGCCAATCAAATTGGATCTCTTTGCATTCACTTGCACAAATGAATGCGACATTCAAGACCAGAGCAGACCATGTGACAAAAGTCATCAAGCTGCCAAAATGACTCAGTTGAGGAACATAATCACAAAATGCAAACTATGCAACGTAGGAAAAGTGTGAGGATGCCCTCAGACTTCAAAGACATGCAGTGATTATGCTTCGCTGTGACGCTCTGAACAAGAACAATTCATAAGATGAGCTGAAGAGACGGATGATTCAGTTGGTAGAAAGTCTCGTGAGATGTTGAGCCTGATCCGTTAAACCTAGCAGCTGAAAGTAAAGAAGCCTTTACTTGCAAGTGTCGCCCATGACACATATGACTTGAATGTGTCTGAGTGACACACTGAGCCAAAAAAAAAGCACAAGTGCAAGAGCACAAAACCTTGGAAAAAAACGTGTCTTCTTGTGTTTTTGTGCAGCTTGTCCCCCAGAAGTTTCCGAAAGAGAAAGCTGAAAAAGAAAACAGCCTAAAACTTGAATTATTTCTCAAAAAAAAAAAAAAAAGAATTTATATAATTTGCATGTTATATATTTTTTTTAATAACCCAGTCTTGCTGATTTACAGTTCAATCCATTTAACATAAATTTGCTAATTAAAACAAATAAAATGCCATTAACTATTGAAATAAACTTCTATTTTGGTTTATGTTTTTACCTTTAAATGTGCCAACGTGGTCACGTGGATTTTAAACTGCGTGTCTCCCCTTATTCTTTTCCCGCAAATCTGAAAAAAAGGTTGACAATGGTAATGTCAATTTAATATCATTATCAATACAGTACGATAAGCAAAATTCAATTTTGAATTTTCTGGGCAATTGTGATTAACAGACAAACGTACCTTGCAGTCAATGAAGTTGTTTACCTCCTCGTCGTCGTATACTGTCAATAAATCAGCCATGTTCGTATCTGAAAGAACACGTTTAATTAAAAAAATATTCAAAATATAATATTGCATAATAATGTTTGAATATTTTCGCTTCTGTGCATATCGAATCGCAATTCTAGCAGAACGGTTTTACGACGTAAGAATTTAAGGCCCAACCTGCTGCGATGCGTTGAACAGCTGTTCAAGCAAAAGACAAATCGGGTTAGCAGATGCGTTTAATGAGTTATAATAAAAAACTGATCTCGGAAAACACTCGATCGTGTTTCTATAGCAAAATTATAATTGCGTCGTGTTTTAACCAGTTTCTACGGGCGGAAAATGTCACTTCTTCTCTGACAACTGCGTCTCTTCTTCAAATGTTTTGCGCCACCTAGTGAATGGAGGTATACATAAAAAAATGTATTATGAGTTACTATGATTACTAAAATCAAGCGAGTAAAAATAGAATATTGGAAGTGAGCGTATTATAATGATAGTGAAATGCAGAGTGATACATGCAAAACCCACATATATACGTGGGAATTGCATATTAATTGATCGTTATTTTTTTAATGTAATATTGATATAATATAACGATATCATTATGTCTGTTAGAGATTGTAGAACCAATCCAAAGTGATGCTGGAACAGTATTTGATCATATTTATGTCAACGTTACTTATTTTTAAGCCATGCCTGAAATCAAAAGTGATGGTATGAGCCGAGGTGTATACTTGCTGTTTGCGGGAAAATATAAAACTGAAGTTTAACCCTGGGCCACTAGAGGGCAGCACAGCACCGTCTAAAAAAACTGCGTGCTTTTTATTTTTGGGCCAGTCACGAGTGAAAATTAATATCGATTTGATATTTTATAATTTGGTTTTACATATAGTTAAATACATTTAAATACAATGTTATTAACTAAAACAATTGGTTGAAAAAATATATGAGAAAATGGAGATACACTGTTATTGGAAGTCACTGGTGAAGCGAAATTTAATAATAATTTATTTTTGTTCCGCCATATATGTCACATGCCTTTAAAGACATTGCATTAGTTACATGAAATAGGTACTTGTGAAATACATTAACCTATAACATAAGACACAATATATAATTAACAGTTCCGTCTAATTATTGCCCAGGGTGGTTGTGGTGCTTTTGTGTGTGTGTGTGTGTGTGTGTGTGTGTGTGTGTGTGTGTGTGTGTGTGTGTGTGCACCTCACTGTGCGGTTGAATAGAGCACATGTTTCTCCACTGACTGATATTTTAGACGAAGAGTGAGTGTGTGAGAAAGAGAGGGGGGGGGGTTATGTTATGTTTAAGAACGTTTTTGTTTTTACATTACACACACATAACATATAGTTGGGCTGCTAATAAAGCCATTATTAATTAAGATGGCCTATGAGAGACCCCAAATGTTTGGGCCCTTGGAATCGTCCCCCTTCTTCAGAATGTAACAACAAATAGTGCTTGAATCCCAATTAATATCCAGTAAATGGAATTTTTACCAAATATATGAGTTGTTTAATTCGCTCAGAGCAGTTCAAGGCCGTTTTGAATTCCGTTAATCCACAGAAACAGTCCAAAGGCTAGCTTCACGAAGCAGTCTCCCGCCCCCTGCCGCCCCCTGCCGCCGTCCTCCTCTCCTCACCTCCGCTGCGCTTCCCCGAGCCGCCGGCCGGCGCTAATGTGTGTTATTCAAGATGGAGGTTCTGTGATGTTCCCCAGCACGCAGAAGCGATCCCGTTCCCGTCCGTGATTATTCCTCAGACACAGGGGGCGGACATCTTTTCCAGTCCCTTCTGCTTGTCTGGGAAGGAATTAGGAAGTCTAGATTTGGATATTTGTTTTGCCCAAGGTTTTTCCAGCACACAGCCATGAGCTCGGGGGAAGGGGCCGAGGAAGCGGCCAAGGATGCGGCCGAGATAGCGTCGTTCTTCAAATCTGGTGAGCACGAAGCTCGCGCGACTCTGGGACATTGTTCCGTTTGGGTGGGCGGGTGACGAGCTTCGGTCGCCCCGTTATTTTACACTAACGTGGAACTTTCTCTGTGCGATGTGTTAGAAAATTCAATTTGTGGGGAAAGTGTGGATTTGTCTGAAGAGAGGAAGTTTGTAGGAACGACTGGGGATTTTCAGTCGGTTGTGTGGTTAGCTTGGAAGCCACGGGAACACATTAAGGAGTCAGTAAAGCTGAAAAATCTGTATTTTAGAATATCCTCGTGTGTGTTTGCCATGTTTTCACAGCTGATCAGTGGAAGACACCTTGTGTCGTTATGGTTTCAAATGCCGTTTTAAAACGAGTTACTAGCTAAAGGCGCGACTAGCCGAAGTGCTAAAACAGCCAGATTTGTTCCGTGTTTGATTATACACTCTCATTTTTTGATAATAAACGTACTCGCACTGACTATTTTCAAAGCACGTTTAATGAGAACCACATTTTAACGTACGCTCGACACGTACCAGAGCTGACAGCATTTGTTTTATATATGAATGTCGATTCATAAAAGTATTTCCTATTCAAGTGTGTGGTCGTCAGATGATGGAACTGAAACGATAAAGCCCAATTCACCGCTAAAGGGCTCCAGTAATGTAAACAATGACCTGGTGTGGCACCCTGCAACTCTGTGCTAACTGGCTAGCTAGCATGGTGCGCGAGATCGATGTGTTTTACGGTTAAGTACGTGTGATTTCCAGCTTCTTGTCATAAAGCTTGTCTACAAGTTAATGACGACAAGCTCGAACCACTGCGGCTTTCACTCGTGTGTGTTCCTCCAACAGAGCTCGTTTGATCCTTGTGGTCTCGTGTAGCATATGGTTGCTAAGTTAGCAAGGCAGCACCAGATCGATCGATGACACAGCCATCTGACTGGCACATGCATTATTTGTAATTTCCGGTGTCAGATATTAATTATTTTGGACTTTTACGGTCACTAGAATGTAATTGTAGGTGTAATGTGTTTAATTCGGGTACTGGTGTAGATTCTGATGAATCGTTTGCAAGATCTGCATCCATCTCCATCTACTCATTTCATTGCATTACGATTTTAACGACTTATTAGTGTCTTCAAAGGCCACCCTGCGGTGAAACGCATTGCTGAAAGAGCTTTACTGTTTCAATAGTAAATCGATGGTTTGATATTGACAGACATACGGATGATAGATGAATATACAGAATGTCAGACAGATGATAGAAGTATAGACATGCTTTCAGATAGACAGCTCAGATAGACAGATGATATATAGCTGAACAGCTCATTGATAGATGAATAGACAGGCAGACACGGGATTGAAAAATAGAAAGACAGACAGACAGAGCTCAAAGACAGACAGTCGGAGAGATCATGGATAGAAAAATGTCAGTTGCAGAAGAAATATAACTAAAAGATTTAAAGAAACAAGACAACACACAAGAAGTTGGAAAAATAAGGAACAAATAAGTATATAATCTATTTCTTTCTCTTGGGTTGTCTCTCTTTCTTTCCATTTCTCTCTGTCAACCGCGTTGATGATTATGATATATGTTTTATTGCTGGCAGTGAATGTGGTTTTAGCACATTGCTGCTATTAGTTTTCTGATCTTGCACATTCTAGAAGTTAAAAGGAATTCTTGCAATAGTTTTCAGTGTGCACCTAGCCGTTTGGGATGTTGAACAATGAATCAGCCTGAATGAATCACTTCCCTGTACTTTTATTGAATAAGGTGATTAAACTCAATCTTAGAGATGGAACAACAAAGGTCATGGGTTCGATTTTTAGGGAAAGGATGATGTTTATTGATTTAAAAGCTTATAAAAACTGTATTCAACTTTAAGACCAAAGTAGCGTCATTAACCCTTCACTTCACAAACAGAAACTATTGTGTGTAAAGGCCACATTTTCAGTTATTCTGCGTTTCTAACACTTAACATTGAAAGTAGTAGTGTCATTCTTTTATCACAATGTTTGATGATGTTGGAGAAACATCTTTAATTATTTTCTTTGTCTCTGTTTTCACCGCCTGCTGAAGTATCCTGCATCTCTTCCTTTTTGTAGTTTCTCATTCAGAAAGGTTGTATTGACCTACATTTGCTGGGTTATAGGAACGCTGCACTCGCTGCCCCCTCCTTGTCTTTACAGAGCGCTAGAAGATTCCTGTTCAATTGCCGAGAGAGAGAGAGAGAGATAGAGATGCCAAGGCAGCTTCCGACAGTAAATCATAGAGGCCAGTGCCCGGCCTTCCTGAGAGGAAACGAGAAACGAGGGAGTGGATACAAGAGAAACAATATGGTCCGGAATGAGGGGGGTAGTGATTCTCTTCCACATGCAGGTTATCATGCGTGTTGTTTCTGATTGAAACGCTTTCTTGTGGTTGTTTTGGTGATGGACTTGTCTATTAATCTGCTATAAATCCTGTCTACTTTCTAACTTATATGGTTAAAAGTAAAAAAAAAAA